>CM040460.1:25828045-25859821 GCA_022758105.1 Pangasianodon gigas | reverse complement strand
CAGTGTGTGTGTGCTGTATCAGAGTGTGTGATATATTAGAGTGTGTGTGCTCTATCAGAGTGTGTGTGCTGTATCAGTGCGAGTGCTGTATTAGAGTGTGTGTGCTGTATCAGAGTGTGTGATATATTAGAGTGTGTGTGCTGTATCAGAGTGTGATGTATCACAGTGTGTGTGTGCTGTATCAGTGTGTGCGTGCTGTATCAGAGTGTGTGATATATTAGAGTGTGTGTGCTCTATCAGAGTGTGTGTGCTGTATCAGTGCGAGTGCTGTATTAGAGTGTGTGTGCTGTATCAGAGTGTGTGATATATTAGAGTGTGTGTGCTGTATCAGAGTGTGATGTATCACAGTGTGTGTGTGCTGTATCAGAGTGTGTGTGATGTATCACAGAGTGTGTGTGCTGTATCAGAGTGTGTGATATATTAGAGTGTGTGCTGCTGCTGCAGGTCGCATAACTCAGTGAAGAACAGCGGCGATGTCAGCAGGTCCTCACCTAACCAGTCGTTAAATTTCTTCACCTCAGACGGGAGGCCGAGTTCAGTGAAGTCACCCGTGTGGAGCAGGACGTCGCCGTACGGCATCTGGATGCCATCTGTCCTCGAGTGTGTGTCGGAGACGCACACGAAACGTGTGTGACCTGCTGGTTTAGGGGCATCGTACGGAATGGGTTCCACCCTGCAACAGAACCAGAGAGTGGATCTCACTGCCTAATCATCATCATCATCATCATCATCTCATACATTCTCATACTACACTAATCACTAAACCTCTTACTGCAGTGTACAGGATTATCACAGTGTGTGTTAGGTTGGACTTATGCTTCCTTTAACTATACACAGGGAAGACTGCAGCCATGTGTTCATTCAGCACGGTGATGCTGCACTTCCTACACACTTCAAAACAACGGCAGCACACTGAACAAACCAGACCTGGGTCCCGAATCTCATACTACTATTCTAATCCAATTTCTCTATTACACTTACAACAAACCCACTGAGAGGCCTGCTTCACACACTAATCTACTAGATTAGAGAAAAGAAAGCAAGCAAGAAAAATGATAGAAGAAAAGAAAGAAAGAAAGAAAGAAAATAAGCAAGCAAGCAAGAAAAAAAGAAAGAAAAGAAAGAAAGCGAATAAGAAAGAAAGAAAAATGATAGAAGGAAAACGAAAGAAGGAGAGAGAAAGAAAGAAAGATGATAGAAGGAAAAAGAGAAAGAAAAAGAAAGAAAGAAAGAAAGAAAGAAAAATGTTAGAAGGAAAATGAGAAAGAAAGAAGGAAAGAAAGGAAAAAGAGACAAAGAAAAATGATAGAAGGAAAAAGAAAGGAGAGAGAAAGAAAGAAAGATGATAGAAGGAAAAAGAGAAAGAAAGAAAGAAAGAAAGAAAAATGTTAGAAGGGAAATGAGAAAGAAAGAAAGAAAAAGAAAGGAAAAAGAGACAGAAAGAAAAATGATAGAGGGAAAAAGAAAGGAGAGAGAAAGAAAGAAAGAAAGAAAGAAAGAAAGAAAGAAAGAAAGAAAGATGACAGAAGGAAAAAGAGAAAGAAAGAAAGAAAAATGTTAGAAGGAAAATGAGAAAGAAAGAAAGAAAGAAAGAAGAAAGGAAAAAGAGACAGAAAGAAAAACGAGAGGGAAAAAGAAAGGAGAGAGAAATAAAGAAAGAAAGATGATAGAAGGAAAAAGAGAAAGAAAGAAAGAAAGAAAGAAAAATGTTAGAAGGAAAGTGAGAAAGAAAGAAAGAAAGAAAGAAAGAAAGAAAAATGATAGAAGGAAAAAGAAAGAAAGAAAATAAGCAAGAAAGAAAGAAAGAAAGATGATAGAAGGAGAAAGAAAGAAAGAAAGAAAAAGAAAGCAAATAAGTAAGAAAGAAAACTGATAGAAGGAGAAAGAAAAAAGAGAGAAAGCAAATAAGCAAGAAAGAGCAAGAAGAAAAAAGAGAAAGAAAAACAAGAGAGAAGAGAAGAGAGGGAGAAAGGAAGAAGAGAGAGTGAAATAAAGAAGAAAGGGTGTGTCCGTGTGTTTAACGTTTCTATGCTGCTGCACAGAAACAAGCACGAGGCCCAGAATAGTTGGCATGAAACTGATAAACATCTTATGTTGATATGGAAACCTGGAGGACAGAGATGTTTCTACTCTGACCTGTTCCCTGGTGCATCTTGCTTTTAATCCTCCAGATGTACAAAAGGTACGCGGGCAAGTATGTGAACAATGCCACTCGTGTAGCTGCTGCTTTACAAGCACGCTCACGCGTCCATTATAAGCTAAACCTTGTGAAAACTGAGCGTTTTAATCACACAAATGCCTCGGCAGCCTCTCGCTCGGGCCGTGAAGGACACATGCAGTACAGCCTGATGCGCCTTCAGGTTTGTTCACAGACAGCCATCTTTAAACTGCTTTTGAGCTGAGACAGGCTTTTAAAAAAAAAGAAGGGAAAAAAAAAAAAACGCTGCCTACCTGGCTGGTGTAGTAAGTGCAATTTTTTCCATTCAACTCCTGAATGGACCCTTTTGAAATGGTAAAGCATTAGTAGTGCCGAAAAACAAAAGAAACTCTAGCAGGAAGAAAATGGCAGACATCGTGCAAAAGAAAACTTGAGATTTAAACCTGCTGAAAAGAGTCAACCATTCAATCCGAAAAAAAGTGACACGGAAAATCTGTACCAGACAAATCACCACAAAAGACAGCAACGCTACGAATCTTCGGAATCACTTACAAATCCACCATCCGAGCCCTGAGCGGTGCAACAGAAAAGCGTTTACCCCATCGTCCGGAGATCGCAAGCTCAAATACTGATGATGCCACAGCCATCCGTGGCCAAAGGGATTTGAATCGGTCACACGCTCTGGGTGGGAGGGATGGTATACCCTGTCTCCCCCGTCAATCAAAGTGACACTAGCCAATCGCAGGCATCCATGAGCTCAAGTATGTGGAAGAGGGTAGACAGCGATTTCCTCCAACAGCTCGAAAAGATGACCTTGGCTAGTTTTTCATGTCTCTGAGGAAGCCCGTCTTAGTTTTGTCCTCCCCAGCTGGTAGCTGTCGTATGATAGGTGAGATCTGGCTGGTGGGGGGGATTTGGCAGGTGACCACATTGGAGAAAAATTCCACCATCCAGCTGAGTTTTCCTTATTGCCACTGCCAGCAAGCAGTTCCCGACCCTTTGCCAAAGTAGGCCAGAGGCAGCCGGAGGTGGTGAGACTTCACGAGGGCTGTAAGTATCTGGTCTTGTTTAAAAATGTTTGCAATAGGCATAACCAAATAAAAACCTTATTCAATATTACGGTGATTAATAGTTATTTGCTGCTATTGATGTCCAAATAGTTTACATATAACCCTTTTGACACTCAACAGCAGCACACCATGGCAAGTAAACATGAAGTCAACCTTCTAATTTTATTTTAAAGCACATCTTCAATGGGCCAACACAAATAACAAAATAAAGCTAAACCTTAATTATCATCATTAACAGTGAAATATGTCCAGAGGGCCGCCATTTCACGTCATCTGTACATTACTGCCTCAGTGTACGCTAGGCTTGTCACACAGTGGTGCTGGATGTGGTGCTGGATGTTGGAATCAGGCCCTAAAAAAATAATCATATAAATTTCTGTAATTTTTAATACAAATATTGTTATAAACAATGTATTCACTTTATGTCATGTCTTGATTCCATGTAATATTACTCGAAAAGACGCCTGTGGAGGACTTTGATCAAAGAGTTGCAGAGATTTAGTGCCCTCAAACACACATGCATGGACACAGACACACACACATACACACACACACACACACACACACACACACACACACACTGCAGACTCTATTAACAAATGAAAACAGGATATTCACACGAGTTAGCCAGCCTGGAGGAAACTAGTTACGTTTTCTTTATATAGTGCTTTCTCCAAGCTTCTCCGTATCAGCCAAAAGCACAAACCAACCAGCAAAGAACAGAACAAGAAGACAAGCCACAAGAGACGAATAAAAACAAGCACACTGAGGTATTAAAAAAAAAACCTAGTAGCCATACAACCGAGAGACAAAACAGCAAAGGAACACGATGCCAAATCCAATTATCATTACTAATAGTCCAAAATTAGGGCAAAGTAGTGGAGTAAAAAGTCTAATAGCCCTGCTGGGATCGATTAATGCACCAGAGGCTTCGAACAACACCAAAAAGGATTAAAAAAAAAAAGTCTGAATATGGTCTATGATTTATTTATATGCTTATCAAGAGTCTGACATCACAAATCCATCTCTGCACCCTAAAACACATTTATACGGTACATTCATCTGGGCTTAAAGTGTTAACTGATGAAATAAAAATCAATTCTTGGTAGTCGAGTGATTCATGCACATTTATGCTAAATGCATTTTCTCTCCAACATCTTGCTGTATGATGTATGTAGGGGAAAAAAAAAAAGACACAGAACGAACTGCATCCATTACTGGCCAAGTTGCTATATTTAAAACACTTGCTCCATTCGAAAATAGGGTTGCACAAAAAAATTGGGGGAGAAAAAAAAAAAGTGATCTCGATTCGTTTCTCAATGCAATTTATGAACATCATCCATGCAGCAGCAACTGCACTCAGGCAAGCAGTGCATAAACCAGAGCACTACTATTCCTTAAGCATGAGACGATACACTAAAGCCACACGCTTCACGAGACGATACTGACACAAATAAGATATGAAATTTTAATACATTTAATTTGTAATAAAAACAAATCGAACCACTGCAATATCGATACACTGTATTATAAAAAAAGTAGATCAGAATTAATAATATAACACAATTTCCGATTTGATTGTGCAGATGAGAAAAACAATCGTGATTTTGTTTTGTATAGTTCTTCATCCCTCCCAAAAGCACAACACATGCCGTGCTTCTGAATCGTTTTAGACGCGAGTGTGACTTACATCAAGCACAGCACACAGGCAGTTGATTTTAACCCTTATTTCAGAACGCAGTCAAGACAGCCGCGGTAGAAACCGGAGTGGACGTATATACAGTGGTTTACGGTAACTACCTTCGGATTTGCTGTGAATTCTGGAGTGTGAAAACATTGAGCAGTAGTGCATTATGGACCATTTCAGTGTTATTTTTCCGAGTTCGCACAGGCTGAATGAAACCAGGGTGTGCGCCGGATTTGTCCTTATGTTTGACACACGTGCCATAACGCTTCCTTCTGATTAGCTTAAACTTTTGGGCTGTTAAGTAAGCATGCTTCTTGTTGTTGTTGCTCCTCTTCCTGCTGCTCCCGTTAGGGGTCGCCACAGCGGATCATTTGATTTGGCACAGTTTTTACAGCGGATGCCCTTCCTGATGCAACCCCCAACTTTTATAGTAATGATAAAAGTTCATAGCTCATAATGAATATTAAACGGAAATTTAACCATACACCTCAGACACGCAAAATTCATCACGCCAGTATTTCATATCACGATATTCAAGACAACAAAATTCTGTCTCATGCCTACTATTCGTTCTTAGTGACCAATGAGCATCGACGCTGTAACACATACGTTGACCCGACACACACACACACACACACACACACACACACCTGAAGTACAGCGAATCTACAGAAGAAAAAAAATGGAGAAACAACGTGAGAAATCTGAGTGAATTTTAAAAAAATTAAAAAAAAAAAAAAATGCCTGCTTGTAGTGAGAAGCAACAAATCTATCTTAAAAATTTTTTAAATGATGCACTGAATATTAAATTTCCAATGACTAAACAATGTATGAAATGAATGAATCGGGTGAGTGAGTCATGGCTGCATGAGCCGTCCCGCTCAAAACTCGCCAGTGAAGCGTTACGTCTATAGCGCATTTATCATCAAGACCCACTTTCACCCACAAGTGGCTTATGAGTTACTCTTGACTAATTATTTAACCACACTTTAATATCGCCGCTTTCCTTTTAACTTCATGCACTCTTTCATGTATGCTTCAAGTTTTATGCTAATTAGCAGTTGATTTTGTTCAGGATTTCGGCGTTTGCAGCACAAATCTGCAGCAAATCACTCATTCGAAATGAGTCATCATTCGGCTACACTAGTGTAAAAATGTAACAAAAACACACGCTGTTCGTTATAAACACTGTTTCAAGAATTGAGACTTGCAATCTCCAAAAAAAAATAAATAAATAATGATTCCTGTTTCATCAAAGTATCATCCATCTTCTACATGTGTGACTAACCCACTGGAGTGGTCTGATCAGTTAATACAGTTCCAGACATCTCTGATTTTTATAATTCAGATTTCGCCTGTTGTGTCACGAAACACTTTCTACCACGTGCCTTATTGAGTCATCTTTCTGCCTCAGAATTATTAATCATTACAGCAATCAGGAAATGACGGACGCTTTGGAAGAGTATCGGATATTTCGTTGGTATGAACAACACTTTATCTGCGTACGGTCTGTACCGAGAGCCAATTAGAAGAAAAAAAATTAACCGTCAATCAAAATCGCACAATAGCACAATCACGCAATCACGCTTGCTGATTAACTGATTAAACGCCTGCTGCACTGACGGACATTTATTAAAGTCGCGCTTTATATTCACACAGGATGCAAGATTAAGGCTGGATGATATGGATTAAAAAAAAAAGTGACGTGAGAAAGGAGTTAGATATCGCAGTGACGATGAGAGATGCAATGAAGGAAACTAAAATGTGTTTTTAAGTGAATAAAAATATACACTTTTTCTACTGATACTTGGTCACCAATCCAACAGTAAGGCAGAATCCCAACTGACTTTCTGTTCACTACTTATGCGCTCTACATAGGGTATTACATACTACATGTAGTGCTCATCATTTGAGATTCAGCCAAAGAAGAAAAAAAAAAACAAAACGTTATATTTAATTGCATAAGATTAAAATATACACATTTTATGGAAAATTTCAGACTTCTGATTTAAAACTAAATAAAGATGTGTTCGAAATTTTCGACATTTTGCTCCTTGCTATTTCTCCAAAGCTTGGCCTATCATCACTCATCTTTCTTCCGGTCTAATAACCGACCGTGTTTTTGTTTTTGGCTTTTCGCATGTACACTTTAATTCACAGCCATCACGACGCAAAAGTTACATCACATATAAGAGGCATGCAAATCTCATTAGAGATAGCAGTGTGTAAAACTGGTAGCACTTTAACCATGTTTTCCCAACTTCTTTTCCCTCCAGAGCTTTTAATTGTGCTGGAGGTTTTTGCTCTAATCAGCCTGCTCCGTTCTTCCTCGTCCTCCTGCCGTCATTAGAGCATCATCATCGGCGGTCAATAGGCTCGGCAGTGAAAAGCTGAGCTCTGCCCCTCGGGTCAAAGAGGCATTGTTAAACGGCTAATCAACTGAACTAACCTTTGACCCCTTTCCTGGTTAATAAGTACAGGAACATGATGGCAGCCTTGCGAGGCACATGCCCGGATGTCTTCATCATCGTTAACCCTGCATCGTGACTTCGTCGATGGGAACCTGGCGCTGGGAGCTGAAAGAGCTGGGCTTTTTATATACGCAAAGTGCTCAGTATCTTTTCATTCACGTGTGTTTGTGTGTGTGTGTGTGTGTGTGTATGTATAAAGATTTTTAAAGGAGTGAAAGCAGTGTACAAGCCGCGGTGAGGTTCTTTGACTAGGCTGGGAATTTTATTCAGTATGCATTATTCAACAACGGGCATGTGCGTGCCAATTTTCAATTTCCAAATCCCTGACTGGTATGCTGATTTAAGATTCTATCAATATTGAATAAAAATAAGTAATAAATCTACTTATCTGCATCTGATCTCACTGGAGAGCTTTATAATTAGTCAGAAAGCTTAGAAGACAATTATCCTTATGCTGCTTTCCAAACAGGACACACTTTTTCTGAGGAAAAAAAAAAAAAAAAAAAAAACCCACAGTGGCCAAATATCCTAACTTTAACACGGGAGTAGTTATGATATTTTAACGCATTCTCGCTGACAATATTGTCCTTGTTAGATATGTAATAAGGATTAAAACACTTGGGGGCATTCTATTATAGGAAACTAATGAACTTTAGGGTGCTAACAGTAACCCACATTCACACCAGCCTTGTTGTTGATTATTTTCCTATAACTACATGTTCTAAAAAATTTTTTTATTCCTCTTCCTCCACCACAGCACTTTGTCAATGATTGGAATGTTCGATTTATTAATGACCTACACTTTTTTATCCATTTACAGTTACATTTTATGTTGTGGAACAATCCGCAAAACAAGTTTGTTCCTGTAATCACGTGCAATATTAACGAGACAAAAAAAATGCAGCTTGTCCTGTTCCAAGAAACTGCAAAGTCTAAACACAGAAAACAAAGTGACACAAAGTTTCAGCTTTACCTCTGACTGGTACAAAGTGCTAAAACTGGAGACTCCTTCCATAAATACTAAATAACCATGTCTTCAAAGAAAACTCCACCATATCGACTATTACACGCTTTTTTAATCTGTTTATGTGCTCACATCATACAAGTCTCTGTGTAAGTTGTTACTATAGAAATTAGAACGAGTGCAATCATTTAAAAACCTGTGACTCGCCTAACAGCTGGAACTACTGTCAGAGCAGCTGTTATAGGAAACTGACCAATCAGAATCAAGAATTCAGCAGTGCTGCAGTATCATACGGTATATTGTATAATTGTTCATGGTTATTCCAGAATATTTAAAATTAATATTATTGTTGTTTGAGCTATTTAGCCATTTCAGAAATCCTTCTATGAACCTAAAATCTGTAACAATATTCAGTTCACACGGCATTGCGTCATTTTTACGTCGTTCTAACACCATATATCTAATTCAAAATGCAACAACAATGCTAACTATTGTTACTTCTTAATGATTAACACCCAATTTGACCCAAAAAGTCTTGCAAAATGACACAAATATACAAATAAATTTAAAAAAAAAAGGTCTCAGACATTTTGGACCCTACTGTGTAAAATTACTTCCTAGATAATTAATCCTAAAAGTCCAAGTCTGAAATTTTTCAGTTCTATGAACACTCCAGTTTTCACAAATAAAAAAACCCTCTAAAATATTTACCCAGAAAAATCTTTAACACCCCCTCCCCCACTCCCACTTCATTCCCATTTACATTTCCAACAATACCACACCCCCAGGCCACCTGGAGCACTGCACATCCCAAATAGCTGCCAGATGTCTGTTCCTAGAGTACTGATCAATCGGATCAATCCGGTCAATGAGCGAAGCACAAAGCAGCCATGAGGCCAGAAACAGGAAGTGATGTTCACTCACATGTGCACGTGAGGAGGCTGGAAGCGGCTCTGGTTGATGTTGTAGTGTGTGAAGGCCTGCGTGGGGTTCGAGCTGTACTCGTCTACCGTGATGGTCACCTTAGAGTGGGAGGAGCCTCGGCGCGCCATAACGCCGCTTCCTGGGGTCATGGGCAGGTCAGCGGGGGGCAACAGGATCAACGCGCCACGCAGCGGGCATCACTCAACGCCCGCCGCCCAAATCTGCACCTGAGGGAGAGTGAGAGCGGATGATGAGAGATGGAGGGAACCCTTACATTCTGCTAACAAATGTGTTAGAAAGCAGGAGTCAGGTATTTATTCATAAGAAAGATCCCATTGAGAACAGAAGCCTCTTTGCGATATGACAATACAATATCAACATCGCAATATATTATGCGATAATATGCTTTTCTGAGAGTGTCACACATATCTTTAGGGCTTTTATAGCACTGGAGATCATCATTACCTGTAAGAGCTAGTTGAATGATGCTGAAATCTATTTTTGTATTACATCCATTCCCCTACCATTTTCCCTTGCTAAATTAAAATGATTCATTTTAAATAAAAATAAAAACTAGCACTAAATATTCTGGTTTCCTCTGGGTTCTCTGGTTTCCTCCCACTGTCAAAAACATGCTAGTAGGTGAATTGGTGACTTTAAATCACCCCTAGTTATGTAAGAGTGTGTGAAAGTCTATGTGCATGATGCATCTCATTAGACCGGCACTCGGTGTTCGTGGGATAGGCTTCGGATCCGCCGCAAAACACTGACCAGGATAAACATTGTGGTCTATTGAAGTCTATTTTTACCCTAAACCCCACGCATTACAACACACACAACATGCTATGCACTACATCAAAACAAACAAACACACAAACAAAAAACTTGAGTGAAAAATGTAAAATGTACACACACATGACCAAGGATCACGTTCAGCATTTACACCGCTGAGCAGTGAAACATTTTTACCCACACCGTGCTGGAAAAAAAGGCTTATTTTTGTTCCTCGAGATACAGACAATGCGAATACAAATGCTTCCTGAACGGTACAATAGTGGACCTTAAGGTCTAATTATGTACCTTAAAGGAAAACACCACCCTGAAACACATTAAATATGGCTATACTGAAATATTTTTACAGTGTTTAATGATTCCGGTGCTAATCTGATGGTTGGTGCTGTGTTTTTAAATATTTTTTAATATTCAAATATAATAAAAATACGTATTTATATATAATATATATTTGAAATAGGTTCCTTCAGAGTGGATTTTATTTTTAAGGTCTGATTATTTTTAAAGCTGTACTACATTCACCTTTGTCATGTAAATTATAAATACTAAAAGGTACAAAAGGTGTATGCTTTTGACCCCAGTGACAAGGAAAGGTACAGTTTAGTACCCTTTTTATGTTTAGAGGCAGGTAAATATTTATAATAGTGATGAAGGGTGCAAACATGCCATACTTTACTATAGAGATGAACATAGACGCCTATGGCTTGTTATTACTGGCTTAACACACACACAGACAGACACACACACAGACAGACACACACACAGACAGACACACACACACAGACAGGACCAACTGTATGCCAGACTGACCTATGTAACATTTTGTGCACTTCCTCAGCTATAGACATTGGAGAAGCATTCGTTTATTTGTAATGTTCCACTTGAGTATAAAATATGCCTTAAACATGATCCGTATCTACACTCTCAGAATCAAAGCTCTGAAGTTTTACAGTAAACACTTGTCAAGGATACACTTTTTGAACAGAATTAAATTACAAATCCACCCTAAACAACTTACATACTAATCTAATATTTAATATAATCAATACATGATCTTCAGTGGCATCCAGGATGTATTTTCTAATTAAGTTCTGAGCTGACTTTATTTTAGTTTAGACTTCTTTCATCGACATATTGGTCTATTTTCATTTTAAAGATTTCCTGCATTGTTATTAGACTACCTCCTGAAAGCAGTGCCAGTGCCTCATTTCCTCTCTACCTAAACACAGCGATGCAGCGGCACTTTAGTCCTTTAGCTTGTCCAGCTCTCTCGCCTCTGCATCTGTACACTCTGCTCAAACAGATCAGCTTCCAAAGCTTCCACTTTCATGCCAACATCGCCACCAAGACGTAGATACAGACGTAGACAACTCGGAGAAACTGCATCATATAGCTGCATTGCTTTCTGGAACTTTGAGTCCAGCATTTACATTGACGTGATCACTATTCTGTGGTGAATTTCTCATTAATATGACGTTGAACATCACTTGAAAATGGTGTGTAAGGGAAAAAACTCTCGCTCTTTTGTTTTTAGGCTCTAAAACAAAACATGTATTGCTCTTTATGTTTGAGATTGATTTTTTTCTCCTATTGAACGCCATTGTAAATGCTCCAGCAATGTCCGCCGTGACATCAGCGAGACACAAACGCTAACTTCTCAAGCGATAACGAAAATACAGTATCATCCAACAAATTAGCACCAGAATCACTAAACACATCACAAATATTTCAATATAAATATATTTAATGTATTTCAGGTTGGACTTTTCCTTTAAGGACCACTGTTGTATCTTTAATTAGCATTTAGGATAATAAATACATACAGATATAGGTAAATAACAAGCACATTTCCATGTAAAAGACATGCCCTACAGGTACAAAAGATGTAGTAGCCTAGTAACAAGGAAAAGTACAGTTTAGTACCCCTTTTTTTTTCCTTTTATAATGAATCCCAATTACTGAGGCAGTGCTCCAATAACCCATGCAGCCTAGTTGACCCAATTTAGCTTCCAGGTCATTCGTTCTGAGGTAAATCTTCCACACAGGCGTTTAGCTACAAGGCCGAGGCCAACCTTTCCGCCCCAAACTTGAACTTTGACCCCGGTGACCACTGCACAGGGATCATTTGGGCAGAATAAACATGGAAAAGATCGATTATTTAAAGCCGGACGAGCCAAACTCGAAGCCCGGACTCCATAATTCTGAAGCTCGACTGTGAGCCTGGCCTCCAAACACCTCGCTTAAGCAAAAAAAGCTGCCCTCGAAGGTGCACCAAGGTCGCAAAATATGTCAACAATGTCAGAAATGAAAGCAAAGAGACACCTAAATTCAAAATTAATGAATGTTTTTGTACATTTGGCTTGTAAGGGGGAAAAAAAATCAGCCAATGAGCTCCGTGGCGCTATTAAAGCTATTAATGATTCCCGCTCTTTCCTCATTCGGTATTTATCTAAAGAAGCACGAGCGATGCTGAATGAACACATAAACCCGCGCGACAAACTCGAAATGTTTCAATGTTTCCCCAAAAAAAAAAAAAAAAAAAAAACCCTCACAGCGGCGGCAGAAAAGCTTGTGATCTTTTCTTCCTGGAGCATGACGAGCAGAGCAGCCACCTCTAACCCGCCGCTTTGTGCCTCCGCTTTCTTTTCTTTTTCCCCACAAAACCAGTCGAGTATTACCTTTTTTCCCGTCAGCTCCAAACGCGCGAGCCTCGTCCGCTAAAGTGTCCGAGGCGCCTGTAATCGGATAATCGGAGATTTGGGAGCCGTGCAGAGGTGGAGGTCGAGGCGAGCAGGGCAGAACCTTCGACCCCGAGGCTCCTCCGGCTGAAATGCGACAGACAGACGAGGAAGGAGGGAGACGGAGCAGTAGCCTGGGTTATGGAAGGCCTAAAGGGCCAAGAGAGCACAGGAGCTGTGGCCAACACGGCTGCTTTTCATCCACTGCTAAACCATGCCATTAACACCGAGGAGGTGAACCAACGTGGTGGATGGCCAAAAGGGACAAAACTTTCCAAAAAAAAAAGACAAAACATTTGTTGAATAGGTAAAATTCAGTTTGGCTGATCTCACTATGAGCACTACGAAAGTTCTGTGCTGCTACGCATGAAATAAAAAAAATCCCATCAAAATCACGTTGTTACGTGAAAATGTTACGTTATTACGAGAAAAAATATCACATTATTACATGAAAATATCTGTTATTATGTGAAAATATATCATTACAAGAAAAACGTCATGTTATTACGAAAAAACATCATGTTATTACGAGAAAAAATCACATTATTACATGAAAATATCTTGTTATTATGTGAAAATATATCATTACAAGAAAAACATCATGTTATTACGAGAAAAACGTCACGTTATTACGAAAAAACATCACGATATTATGAGAAAAACATCATGTTATTACAATAAAAACATTATTATGAGAAAATCATGTTAGAACGATAAAAACATCATGTTATTATGAAAAAAATCAAGTTATTACGAGGAAACATCATGTTATTACAATAAAAACATGATTTTACGAGAAAATCGTGTTATTATGATAAAAACGTCATGTTATTATGATAAAAATGTCACGTTATTATGATGATAAACACATCACATTATCATAAAAACAGCATGTTATTACAATAAAAACGTTATTATGAGAAAATCATGTTATTACGATAAAAACATCACGTTATTACGATAAAAACATCACGTTATTATGAAAAAAATCAAGTTATTACGAGGAAACATCACGTTATCACAATAAAAACATCATTTTACAAGAAAATCACGTTATTATAATAAAAACATGTTATTACGATAAAAACGTCATGTTATTACGATAAAAACGTCATGTTATTATGATGATAAACACATCATGTTATTATCATAAAAACATCATGTTATTACAATAAAACCATCACGTTATTTCACCAAATATCACCATGCTTTTTAAACTTTTTTAGTTTTTCTCATAATAACGCAATCTACTTCTTGTAACAATGTCATCTTTTCTCTTAATAATGTGATCTTTCTTCTAATAACGTGATCTGTTCCACATAAAAATGTAATATTTTTCTTGTTATAACATCACATTTTCTTGTAATAACATGATATTTTTCTCGTTATAACATAATATTTTCTTGTAATAACATGATATTTTTCTCGTTATAACATCACATTTTTCACATAATAACATGACATTTTCATGTAATAACGTGATATTTTTCTCGTTATAACGAGATATTGATGAGATTTTTTTTTTATTTCATGCGTGGCAGCACAGAGCTTCTGTAGAAGACTCTCTGTAAGAAATATCGTAAAATAGGCTGCAACGTGACCACTACAGAGTGTCTCATACATACTCGTCATCGTGGTGAGACGACAGAACACCTATTAATGGAATGTCAAAGATCTGTAGAAATGTGGACAAAGGTAAAAACTATAGGAATATAACACTGATATAACAGTGAGGACAATTATGTATGGGATATTCAGTAGAAGACTTACACCAGTTTGTATTGTTAATGTAAAATATGGAAAACACAATGCAAAATAATTATTAACCAGTGTGATATACCTGCGGACACTGTTTTCAAACATTTTAAAACCACTTGAAAAGACTGAGAACTATATATACTCGGAAAAAAGAAGCAGTGCTCATGGGAATGTTGGAAATTTTATAGAAAGAAGAACTTTTTTTTCTTTTCTCTTTTGTGAATGTGAATTTTGAGAAATAGCCTACTGATGATGTTTGTTTGTGATGATGCCTGTACTTCTGATGTTTGTAATACGTTTAAAGTATGTTTCAATAAAGTAAAATGATGTGAAGTGACACCTCGCTGTGATATTTTGATGGGACTGTTAAGAAAATAAAACCACTATTATGACCTTCAAGGTTTACACTTCTAGCACAAGAGTCTTATTGTAGTAATAAATTAATATACATAGCACAGCATTCATTCTAATACTTTATCGTTTCTATAGTAACGGCTAATTCACAGGGACTCTCTCTACACAATCTAATAAATGGATTAAAATGTGTTGTTTTTTAACAAAGAAATATACAGTATATGATAGTGGTATGAAAATGAATTTTTCTGAAATATTGTCGGAAATGTTTATTTATGGAAGGAGTCTCCAGTGTCAGTCAGTGACTAAGCTGTGACTTCTGCCATGAGTAAGTCTTCAGGAGAGACAACGTTCCATTTTGTGGCTTTTTTTCTCTTATTAACTTCAAGGCTAGTGAGGGAACGAATGTTTATAAGTCCTATAAGTGATAGAATGAACTAACATGTTTTGCGGATGTCCCGCAATATTATATGTAACTATAAATGGATATGAATATGACATAAAAAAATTCTTCAATAAAGAAAAATGCAATTGTTTGCAAATTGCTGTGGTATGAGAGGAATAATACACACTAGGACATGCTGTTATGGGAAAGTAATCAACTTCAGGCTGCATTACTCCTATTATTCCTCCATTATTGCTTTAACAGCACACCCCAAGTGTTTCATTGAGATATGTTTGATGTTTCAATATTGTATTATTACTATGCAGTCTTTCCATTTCTGTAGCGTCCATAGATAATTGCTTGTAATAAATATTGCACGCTTGAGAATCATGTTATTGTAAATTGTAATAAATGCATTTTTAAACTTGTCTTTAGAGGAAGTCATAGAGGGTTATACGTTTAAACTTTGCCATGCTTCCTTATTCATATGCAACTGTATTAAAATTGTATTCTTCTTGTACGTTGTTTACATTTGTACAGGAAAAATATTATGCATTCAGAGGATTGGGGCTTTTTTTTTTTTTTTCCATCGGTTCTGGCACTTATGGCCTTCTATACTTCCCTATTGGCAGAGAAGGATAAGGAGGGGGAGCCCGAGAGAGCAGTAGTGTAATGAGTGCGCACTACCACTGGGGTCAGAGAGCACAACAGTAGCACTGATAATACGCCAAGGCAAAGGAAGTACAACCATCTGCACTTTGATATACTGGTATCTTATAAAGAATACTGATTCATTTAAGAAAGATGCAATGGAAAAAAAGTATTTAATAGCAAAAACAAAAACATGCAGATTTGTACTGTATTAAAGTGGTCAAGGCCTGTATAAGACCATTTAGGCGTTCTGTGATTATTTTGGGTCAATTTGGATTGGATAGTTAATGACTGATCACAATCAGAAAAACTGGACTTACATCATCTCTTTATAAAAAAGCAAATGACACACACACACACACACACACACACACATGATTGAGTCAAGCGCTCATTTACTTCTTTCCGCAGGGACTTGTCATTGCTGATGTGTGATATAGGTGTGTGTGTGTGTGTGTGTGTGTGTATGTAAGAGAGAGAGAGAGAGAGAGAGAGAGAGAGAGAGAGAGATGGCAGAGCTATTCTTTGAGGAACACAGGGTGATGGAGGCAGGGAAGACACACTGACAGAAGGTTTCACTTCCATGGCAACCAGGCGGCAATGTGTGTTTCATGCCTTCTGTGTGGAACCTTTATAAAGTGTGTGGCACCATCCGTTCTCTCTCCACCCCCCTCTCCCCACCCCACACACACACACACACACACACACACTGCTGCTGCTGAGAAAAGAGAGCATCACTTACACACTGATGTTCGCTTCAGCCAGAGCAGCTATTCATAAACTGAAAGGATTTTCATTCTATTTTTTCTTTTTTTCCAGCATGACTGACTGTAACAACAAAGCTTGTGTTTATGAAGACTCTCAGAGTAAGTGTGCTGATCTAGGATCAGACTTTCTCACTGCTTACAGGGTTTCAATCACAAGACCATGTCCTAGATCAGTACACTTGTGCACCGAGATCTTTAGCTAAACATCAACATGCTTATAATAGAAATGATATTGTATTATACACTATACACCACAGTGTTGTTGAATTCTGATTGGTCAGAAGATGTTGATTCATTTTCTGTAACAGCAGCTCTGAGAGTAGTTCCGGCTGCAAGGAAATTACCGGTTTATATTAATGGACTTGTTCTAATATGTTATCGTTTCTATAGTAACAGTTCATTCACACGGAGCTGTATGGTGGATGCTGATTAAAAAGCATATAAGTGTTGATATAGTGAAGGTTTCTGTGAGCAGAGGTTTGTTAACATTGGTGGAAGGGAAGTCTCCAGTTTCAGCACTTTCTAACACTTCGTAACACTTGTAACCATGCCAACCAAATATCTTGAAGTTGTTGTTGTTCCTCTTTCGGCTGCTCCCATAAGGGGTCGCCACAGCGGATCACTGGTCCGTGTATTTGATTTGGCACGGTTTTTACAGCGGATGCCCTTCCTGACGCAACCCTCTCCAATTTTTATCCGGGCTTGGGACCGGCATTGAGAGTACACTGTTGCACACAACCCCAGTGGCTGGGGTCGGTTCCCTGGCAGGGAATCAAACCCGGGCTGCAGTGCTGAGAGCGCTGTGGCCTAACCACTAGTCCTCCCAACAAAATATCTTGAAGTTAACAAAAAAAAAAGAGGTTGGTGATTGAATGACTATTTGTAGGTGCTATATTGTACGTTATAACAGGTACTAAGTTGTTTTCTGGCTGTTCCACAACATTAACTGGATATAAAATGGATAAAAAGTACAATGTGTCATCCTTCAGTAAGTAAAAATTGTAATTGTTGGGAAGTTGCTGTCATGTACGAGGAATGAAACATTTGGGGATGTGCTGTTATTGGAAAATAATCATTTTCTAGGTGATAACATTAACACCACTTCGTGCCAAGCTACATCACACCACCCCGTAGTTGATTATTTTCCTATAACAGCATGCCCCAAGTGTTTTATTCCTTACCTATTGTATGCTGTGACAAAAGATTAGGTCTTTATTACAATATGGAAATTTAATATCTGCATTATGGTTACATCTGAGTCTGGCTCACAGGACAGAATATTCAGGAATCTGATAATACTTACCCTAACCATTTGCCAAAAGCAAAGCATTTTTATTTGAGACAAAATCATATTTGTGTACTCCTGATGTCCTGATAGGACTAAATACACTTGGGGCTAAAAATGATACAAAGCATGAAGGATAAAAAAGAAGAAGACTCAGCAAATAACAAAACCAGTTTTCAGAGCAATACAGTGCAATCGGCTACACTGAACAGATGGCCGTGCATTGACCTTCGAAGTAATGATTAAGAGAAGAGATCCATCATCCCAAGGAAACTGATCAATAAACTCCAATTCTCCAGAATGCACCATGGCTTGTGTCTATAACATAACAGCTGGAGAGAAAACACACAGGTGCTCCATTTACACTCTGTGTAACAGCTACTGAGGAAAATTTCATAGTTTATTTCTGATAAAAGTGACAGACGAGTAACTAACAGGCATACTACAGTCCAGAAAAAAAGCGATGCATGCTTTCTTGTCCTGTTATGTCAAGAAAATAACTTGACAAACGTTGTTTTTGCATAGCATTCCATATAAACGCATAAGGTGTAATGCTAGTTAGCATAGCATTTGGGTGGTTTATTCGGAATTGGTCAGAATTTACTTTACACTGTAGGGTTATGCTTTTTTTTTTTTTTTTTTTTTTTTTTTTTTTTTTTTTTTTTTTTTTTTTTTTTTTTTTTTTTTTTTTTTTTTTTTTTTTTTTTTACCACAGTTTATACTACTGTTGAATTCTTGATTCTGATTGGTCAGAAGGTGTTGATTAATTTTCTATAACAGCAACTATGACATCAGTGCTGACTTCTAAGCAAATCACAAGTATGTTATATATATTAATACACCCGTTTGAATATGTTATTGCTTCTATATTAACCACTTATTCACTTATTTAACAAAGAAAAATATATTATATATATAATTGTTGATATCACAATGCTTTCTGTAATTAGACATTTATTTAACATTTATGGAAGGAGTCTCCAGTGTTAGCCTTTTGTATCAGCGGTATGTAATCCACTGTCTTCAGGATGGACCACTTTGTGCTTTCTGGTTTCTCAGTAACATGACAAGCTGTGTTTTTTTGTCATAAAAAAGGTGATGGAATGACTGTTTGTGGCTGCTATAACATAAGTGATAAGGGGAACTAACTTGTTTTATGGATGTTCTACATATAACAATAAACTGATAAAAAGTACAACTAGTCAGACTTTTATTAATAAAAATTGCAATTGTTGGCAAATCGCTGTGGAATAAAAGGAATAAAACCGTTTCGGACATACAATTATAGGAAAAATAATATAACAATAATATAACATCGGGGTAATTGTGTCGGGCCACATCAGTCCTCCTCGTCATTGATCATGTTACTAACATATTTTAGACATTACATACAGTATGTTACACAGTAGTAAGTCACCAGTGTTTTTTTTTCAACTTATTCTCTATATAGCACCTCTGTAGAATGTGCGCTTAGCACAGACAAGAATTTCGATGTGTTATCTGCTACTGAAAAAGACCAGAAAGTGATTTAGGTTTACTCAAAACTCACTTCTAATGGAACGCGAGCAGTTGTTGGGACATTGCTTTAATAAATTTTATAGTGCTGTCCTCTATTCCTGCTCTGTGCAGTGCTTCTCTTGCACTGTTTGTCATTGTAGGGCATTTTAGTATTGTTTTCTTTACCTTGCATGTTGCATTTGCATGACGCTGGTGAATTTTTTCATTAACTGCAATGACAGTAAATTTGAATTGAATCAGTGTCCTGCTGTCTCAATCTGATCAAGGTCAAGATTGAATTAATACACACTACACACACACACACACACACACATGCACACACAGTTTGTGCAGAGCATAAGAACTTCATGCTGTGAACATCTCTGTGAATAAAGAAGCAACCCCCTCCACAGTAGAGTTCATACCCCAAAATTTAACAGGTGTTGTCATGTCTTTAGATATCCTCCTTGAACAAACTTGTATCTACAAGCCCATTTATTCCATTGATATCTATGGAATATAAAACTCAATAAAGTGAAATATAGAAACTTTTAATGTTAAAATAAAATCTCCCCTAAATAAATAGTGATATAATGAGTGCGTGTGTGCGTGTGTGTGTGTTTGTATCATGTGGCAGCAGTGCACTGCATAAAATCATGCAGATACAGGTCAAGAGCTTCAGTTAATGTTCATATCAGACATCAGAATAAGGAAAAAGAGTGATCTCAGTGACTTTAGCCATAGCATGGATGTTGGTGCCAGATGGGCTGGTCTGAGTATTTCATAAACTTCTGATCTCCTGGGAATTTCACTAGAGTTTACACAGAATGGTGCGAAAAACAAAAAACATTGAGTGAGCGACAGTTCTGCGGGTAAATTGATGAGATAAGCGAGGTCAGAGGAAAATGGCCAGATTGGTTCAAGCTGCCAGTAAGGATATAGTAGCTCAAATAATCACTCTTTCCAACCACGGTGAGCAGAAAAGCATCTCAGCATGTACAAAACATTGAATCTTGAGGTGGATGGACTACAACAGCAGAAGACCACATCAGGTTCCACTCCTGTCAGCCAGGAACAGGAATATGAGGCTATCATGGGCACAGACTCACCTAAACTGGATGGCTGAAGATTAGAAAAAAGTCATTTAGTCTTTTTCCAGTCTTCAACTGTCCAGTTTCAGTGAGTTTTGGTGAGATTGTAATAAAGAGAATACTGCGGAGGCTCACAGGTATGCAAAATAGCACCGGATATACTGCACGGAACCGATGTATAGATTCTGAAGGACAATCCAGGAAGTACCTGCAGTGTATGACATTTTTCATTTTTTTAAAAAGATGAACATTAGATTATGTTCCTCAATATGTATCTTATTAAACTTTGAAATGTCAAGATCATGAGAAGATAATGGGATTGAAAAATATTCATGCATGGCTTCTATGCACGTCCATAGCTGTTTTAACATTGACTATCAAATAATGCCTAGTAATCATTTTAGCAGCTTAGTCATAAAGCTTTGAAATCAGCCACTGGTAAAGTTGTGAACCTTGTTGAACCTCTTCCTCCGACTTGTTGTCTCTAGTTTATTTATATAAAATATCTTGGCTCTTATTAATTTTATTTCTCTGTAGTTAGAGTTTGGGGTTGATAAAAATGGAAAAAAGCCACATGGAAAAAAATGCAGCAATAATTTACTCTGACCTGAATGTTTCATCTGAGAGAAGCGAAATATAAACCAGGCTGCTACACATGCACTATGGTTAGAGATGAAAATATAAATAAGTAATTCTTGGCACCAAAAATGTTCACATCTGAGCCCTAGTTGCGGAGCCACGCTCAAAAGCAACACATGAATCGGGTCAACAAGTGAATCACGTTGTTTATGTTTTTCATGATTGATGCTGGTTTAATAATCATAATGATGCATCAGTTCACCTCTCTGTAGATCATCGAGTGCAAACAGGACAAAACATGCCATAAATGATGCAACACTGCTGTTTGCTTGACCTCTGTAACATTGTGTCTGACCCCTCAGAAAAGGACGTGCCATGACCTTTGACCTTGGTCAATAATTATAGGCAGTAACTGTAATGATGTCATCTGCAATTGCTGAAATGGACTGTGGAGATGGGGGAGAGAATTTAGGCATTAAGTAATGCTCTCCCTAATCATCATAAAAAAGCAGAAATCAATAGTAAACAATAGTAAACTGTTCACGCACCTTAACAGAGCTAGTTTACAGGGACACGGCCGTTTCTGATGCTGACTCTCATATATGATACTGTATATATAAAATTGGCATTTAAATAAAATGTACTTGCCAGGTTGATGACCAAACATGCAATAAAGTTTAAACAGTTTGACCTTCCAAATGCTTAATAAAGTTCTTTTTCTGTGAAATGGTTGTAGGTACATTTACCTTCTAGCTAGCGTTGTTGTGTAGATTACAATCAGCTTTAAGACCAAACACGAATAAACTCTGACTGAATGGGTGCTATATTTTTTTGGTTTAAGTTAAGCAGGGCCGATATCTATGCATCACCATTTCCTTTTCAGCGCCCATAACTCTCTTTACAGATCATTTATGATAGTGCAAGGATAAAGTGATATATCATAGGTCGAGGTGAGGCTGTGTAATGTGTACCAGGTGTCCTGAAATGATTTCTTGTTATTTTTTTTTTAATTTGCTGTGAGTCTTTCCAGGGTGTAGTGATCTACAGGGATGTGAAGCCCATGCTTTATAGAAATGGGTTCTGTCTTCCTAGCTCAGTAGTATCATCTTTTTTTTTCAGCAATGCGAGTGATATTTATATGAAGGATTTTCAATGGTAAAAAGGGAACTTGCTACACACACTTTACTATCATTTAGACGAAAATGTTCAGTATCAGGCAGTCGCAGGGGGCCCTCTTGTGGTGTGAAAAGTATAGAAACTACAACATACGCAACTAATTTCGTAAACATCATGAAGAAGTGGCGATCATGAAGAGTTCATATCTATCTGGCGTGGAAAAATGCAAAAAGTCAAAAGCAGGAGAGAGGAGAGGAGAGACAAACCCAAACCACTGGTAAGAAATGAATGCTAGTTTAGATCATTTGTCTGCTTTCTTGCTTCCGCTTGCTGATGTAATTGAAATTGAAAAGGTTAGTGAGTAACTAGCTACATGTAGCTATCTAGTATCTAGAACTAGCTAGTATCTTGTTCAGTTGTTTTTATTTTATTGTTTATTCAACTCTATTTCCCTCATCGAAAGATAATGAAGTATTAACGCTGTTCTTTCTTTCATATAAAATTTTATGATTGGTGTAAGTTGGGGGACCCTGAGTAAGTTGTCTCTTAGGGCCCCCAAATGTTCGGAAATGGCCCTGCTTGAAAAGAAACTAAATCTTGCTAAAAAAAAAACAAGATCTGTCGAAAGCTAGTTAGCTAACGTCAGTACTATGCTCTGTATAAAATCTGATCACCAGTAGCACATAAAATCAATGGATTTTGAAAATAGTGAAGCAGAAGTCTGGTGTAACTGCTGCTTTATAACTTCAAGGTTGATTGTTCTGTAATTTCCCTCTAAGGCACATGGATGCATTGAATTCAATTTGATTATGAACAGAAGCCTGTCATGCTTGTTCAAGACATGCTTTGTCCTACACTGAAGGTCAACTGAAAAGCTGAAAAGCTACATAAATACTGTCTTGTATTTTCCTGAGTATATAATAAGTGCTTTGCTGCACTATAGCATGTGCTTTGATTTATACAATGAATGCAACATATAAGATAATTGTTGCATTAGCCTTAATTGTAATTTGTTAGAGACCACTTTTCAGACAAAAAACATGAAGTCTGCTGGGTTTTGCTGCAAAATTAAGAAGCAAGTGCGACAGTCAAAGTCTCCAGAAGAACTGTGGCTGCTTCTGCAAGATGCTCAGTAAAACTTACAGCTAATTTTCTTATAAAACTGCACTAATTGTACATGAGACTACTATTTTTTTTTAAAGCAAAGAGATGTCACACCAAACATTGACTTTGTTTCATTTATTACTGTTTAATGCTCTTTATAGTATATTTTTAATGTAGAAACATATAATTTTATTATTTTTGAAGGCATCTTTGCTCTACAGCATTTCTCTCTCTCTCTCTCTCTCTCTATATATATACATATATATATAAAATATAATATAATTTTTATATAATTTTTTCTTTTCCCGTAGCTGTGCTTCTCCAGCACCAGTCCTTACATGAAGGTTATGAGAAATTAGCATCATTATCATAATCAAAGCAGCCGTAATAGGACAAAAAAGCAACATATAAGGTAAACTACAATGCTTCAGAGTTAAACAGTGTTGTAAGGCCTGAGATTTTCCATGCCTGAGCAGAAGCTTAAATACAGCAGTGAATGCAAACATTGACTAAACCTTCACTAGATGATACTTAAAGGATACTGTCATTTTACCAGCAGTATTTAAAGCATATTAAGCATTATTTAAAATAAACTTGCCTGCATGAAATGTATAAAACAAAGGGTAACACCTACACAAGGTTGGTTCCTAAGGCTGCTGTACATAAACCCTTTCTGACAACTGACATAAACCTACATACACATTCTTAAAGGCTTATTCCAACAAACATCAGCTATCATAAAGACCAGCTTTCATCAGTTTTGATGTCAAGTGACATAGGTTGTGTTAAGATGTTTTCCAGACTGACTTACAGTGCATAGATCTGTGTGTTTCTGGTATGTCAGAGTGTCACAGGGTGATGAAGTGACGTAACCTGTCTAGTGAGGTAAATTAAACAAAGCTGAGCACTTCAAAAAGATATACCACTGAAAAAAATCATTCATGGATCAACGTATTTAAATTAATTACCATTTAGGTAAAATATGTAAAATATGTAGCTTTTACATATTAGTTTAATGTCCATGTTACTACAATAAATTAAGCTCATAAAGGTGCATATTTATATTTAATGAGTTTCACAGAAATTATTTACTTATTTACTTTTTGTTGAAACTACAGCACATACTTTATTAAGTGGAAATTCTGCCCTTAATTTAAATATGTTTATCCATGATTTTTTTTTCAGTGTATGACAGTGTCTCCTGAACTGTAATAAAGACACAACAACCTGCTTTATAACATTGTTACAACTTTTTATTTATTTATTAATAAATGACACATCATACTTTTTTATTCCTTTATAGTTGAACCTTGTTGGATGTTGTGGAACGTCCACGGAACAAGTTAGCTCCTGTTATCACTTATGTTATAGCCGCTATAAATACTCGCTCCATTACGAGCCTCTCTTTTTTTCTTTGTCTTGAAGTAAGACAAAAATGCAGCTTACATAACATGTTACAGAGACACCTCAAAGCTCAATGTCCTCTGTCACGTCTCAAATATAAATTTACAGCTTTAACTCTGACTGTTACAAAGCACTGACACTGGAGACTCCTTACAGAAAACTTACACATACAAGTCCCTGTGTATGTTGTTACTATAGAAATGATAATGTGTTAGAATGCTTGATATGAACCTGTGATTTCCTTGTAGCTCGAGCTGTGGATCCAGCTGAATTATACTCCAGACCGACTTAATGTGCAGACGATATATTTACTACTGCTATTCTAATTAAAACAGAGGTTGTAGAACTAAAAAACACTTTTCAAAGACACCTGATTTGGGTTTTAAGCATATTTAGGTCCCGACCTTGTGCACATGATTGGACTCGTAATGGGCCGTGCCCTCTAAAAACCTTTCATATGTCTGGGAAATTAAAGGCCATGTGTGTAGTTTTCCACCAAATCCTGTTCCTTTTCTTCTCGACATCTGATGAGTTTGATACAGCGAAGGAAAGTAAATCTCGCCCAGCAAATGAAGTATTGATCCGTGGCCCTCTGGCCTTGGCTGCACCTTGTGCTTGGCGCTGTGAATGAGTGACTTTTCCTGAAGGCCACAGTGAAAGAAAAATGCCTGGGGAAGGTGAGAGAAAGAGAGAGAGATAGATAAAGAATAGACAGATGACTGAACGATGCCTCGCGTGTCCCGATATAGATCTTTAGGCCCCCAGCCTCTCTCTGGCTTGCCAGTCATCTCCCGACCTCTGTCTCTCTCCTTGCTGGCTCAATTATTTTTCCTGTCATTAATCATTGATGTTGTCAGAAGGTTCTGGAAGGACCGAGGGTGGACGTGATACATGCGGCAGGGATGGTAGGAAACGCTTCAGCTTAGGAGAAGGTGTAAAGAGAAGGTACAAGGCTAAGTTCCAGTTCAGGCTCTCCGTCACTACTTTCACTTGGCACTCATCCCATACTCGTTTATTATATGCATATGCTATTAATTTTTATAGTAATTGCATTGTTGTAACAGCATGTTCCAGACCAGGATTGTCCAGTATCCCTTTCCGAATAGTTCCAGTCTTAATCCAACACACCTGAACCATGTTCTAAAGGTGTAGTTGCAATTTTTGAAGGATTCATTGAATCATTTTACAACTTAAGGAACATGAAATATATGATTTTCACTTACCCCGAATGCAGTCTATCAGCCAAGATACTGTATGTCTGAAGTCATATTTCTTTAGTGGTGTATCTAACCAGCTTTTGACTTACAGCTAGCAGTATGTGCTGCATAGACTGTGGGGATGTCGGCTAGTCGGGGCAGTGAAAAGAACAGTAGTGAGGCAGACTATAACGAAATACAGGTCAAATGAACTTTCATATCACTTTGTATACACTTCATGCCTGCTCCTGAAGGACTTCCTCCAAATTTTGTTGCCTTTAAAAAACTTTGATAAGGTTTGAATAATGTCCTTGGATGCTGGCGTAGTAAATTCCATCGTAGCCAGCGCTGTGTGAAAGAATGCATTCTGTGCCCACTTGACTAATTTAAAGCCTGTCAGCTCACAAAGGCTGATCCAGGCATGGATGCCTTTGAGGCCAGAGTTGAACAAGATGTTCTTTGCTATTGTTTATCCGCATTTAACGGCGTTAACTATCCTTCCTTTCTCTGTGTTGCTTATCCTATGCAGGGTCCCGGGGGAGCCTGGAGCCTATCCCAGGGGACTCGGGGCACAAGGTGGGGGACACCCTGGACGGGGTGCCAACCCATCACAGGGCACATTCGCACACACACACTACGGACAATTTGGAAATGCCAATTAGGCTACAACACATGTCTTTGGATAGGGGGAGGAAACCAGAGTACCTGAAGGAAACCCCTGAAGCACAGGGAGGACATTCAACCTCCATGCACACAGGGCGGAGGTGGGATTTGAACCCCCAACCCTGGAGACTTGCAGAAACAATGCTAACCACTAAGCCACCAGGCCCTGCGCTAACTAACTAACTGAAAAATATTGAATATCCTAAATGAGTTTTTGCTTGAACTATGGAAAAGATGACTAGTCGACTACTTTCTTAATTACTGATCAACTAGTAAAAACATTTGTTATATGTTACCCCTAGCTACCAGTGTTTCTTTTTTCAATTTTTTTCCTCCAATTTTAGTAATTTCCATTTCCTTCCCAGTAACTAGTTCTTCCCCATCACACAACAGCTAAAAACTGGAAATGTGAGGGCTAACACATGCTTCCTCTGAGACACATGAAGCTGGCCATCATATCTTTTTGAACTGCTGCTCATGCTACATCACAGGACATTGTAACCCTCTCAGAGGAGAGTAATGCTATTCCTCCCACTCAGAGATCACGGCCAGCTACTCTGTCGTGGACTCCCGGCCACCGACTGTGATATTGTCAGGATTCAATTTTCAACGATAACGTGAATGCTTCTCTGTTACGCCACTAGAGAGCTTTATAGCTACCAGTTTGTCATCATACACTCAGAACAGTTTCATATAATAGCAGAATACGTAAAGAATCACATCTCCTATTTAAGTCTGATGCTTGCATGGGGTCATATAAAACTATGCGCTGTGGAAGAAAGTCATTCGTGCTTAAGAAAGGCTACAATAATTATTTTTAGTACTGTGACATCCTTTTGTCCATTTTTAAAGACACAGTGTCAGAAGTCTTATTTTAATGCATGAGGTGAGTGTGTGATGACTTAGGCGTGCCTTACAGCTTGTCAAACCTAAAGAAGCAAATTTCCGACATCAGACACTATGTCTTGACTGACCTGCTACATTTGATAAATGTCGTGTCAATTTAACATTTAACCAAATTTTACCATCACTTTTAATCCCAGTTCGTTTGTGTTCAATTAATCCATGGCCAGACTGATGAGCAGCCTTACATTCAAAAACAGAAAGCAGGTTCTGTAAATTGGGATTGGAAGCCAATAATCTGCATCAGTGACACACGTCCACTTTCCAGTCCACTCTCGTGACAGGGAGTCCCCTTAAATGTCATCCATCTCAAACACCTCGCGGTGAATTTACGAGTCGTCTAGAACGCTCATGTAAATACCCTCTTTTGTGCAGGGCGTTTAGTAGACTGAGAGCCCTCTCATGCATTTTAATAGCTCATTTTCTGGTATATGTTTGGAGAAAACGGTTCGCCGAGCGCTAGACAGTGTGCCTCTGTGATATGCATCTTTCTGCAGCTGTAAATTGAAGCGCAGGCTGTTAGGGCCATTAGGCATTCGTGTCCAAAGAGTGGTGAATTCAGGGCCAAGCGACGTGATGGAGGCTACCAGAGCCTTGTTTCAGGAATTATGATGTTCAATTTTGCATCAGCGACAATCTCGTAAAAAAAAAAAAAAAAAAAAAAAAAACAATCACAGCAGGCGGCTTTGCACTCGTCTCCTCTGGTCAAAATAAGCTCATGCATATTGAGGTGGTGAAGTGGACCTTGCTTGTTTTTGGGTTTATATTTAAAAGACTCATTTTGCCGAGATGTGCAATACAGAATGACAATGTGTATACCATCTTTATTCTTCATTACACATTTTTTTTTCTTTCTTTTTTTAAAACACAGATCCAGGCAGAATTGCATTACTTCACAGTGAACGCAAAAAATTGCCTTTGCTTCAGTCTGATGATATGCTTTTACCCCTTGCGGTTCATGCAATGACTTTCACAGTAATCTCTCTAAACAGCATCTAAACAATGTCTGAGGATCATGCATTTCAATCTTGGAGACACATTTTACATTTTCGTTAAAGGTGGAACAATACTAAAAATCATGACACTGTATGTGCATGGCTCCATCTCTCAAATATATAACATTTCTTAAAAATTCTCTTTATATTTCTAAAAAAAAAAAGGACTGCACTCTGTTTTCTCTGGGGATTGGGCTAATTTTTCCAGCCAGCAACGAAACTAGCCAGATCCATTCATGTCTAGGGGCAATTTAGTGTAGCCTGGTCACCTACCACCATGTTTATGGGAGGTGGGAGGAAAGCCGGAAAGAGAACCTGGAGGAAACACACACGGTCACAGGGAGAACATGTGAAAATCCTCACAGACAGTAACCTGAGCTCAGGATCGAATCATGGACCCTGGAGATGTAAAACAGCAACACCATGCCACCTACACTGTCACATACTTTTATAATGAAATTGCCTGGTAGGTTATTTCAAGCATCCATGATGCAATTATGCTTTTATCTGAAAAGTGGCCTTTTTCATAGTATCTTCCTTTATTTAATAGCATACAAAGTTTTCTCTGAAACATTAAATTTTTTTGGATTTTCTTTTAACCAACACAGTAATGCAGAAGACCAAACATTTAAGATGAATTTTCTAAAAGTATATATATATATATATATATATATATATATATATATATATATATATATATATATATAGTGGAATGCATGTGTGTCCTGCAGCGTTAAGATCTTTATTTTTATCTTTATCTAGGTTGCTATAAAATTAACAGAGATGGCCTAGAACAGCCTGACAGTCATTGCTAAGGAGTGAATACAATAGTTTTGAGTAGCATCTGAATATTAGAGCCTTGATCATAATGCAACAAGGGATTGAAAAGCAAAAGCACACAGTACCATACAAGCTGTGTAGCACTGAAATCCCTGCGTGGCTATATTCAGGCAAGCTGTGGGTTTGAGGATGGCTCCAGCAATAAATGTCACTGTTTTCCGACAATACCTCTTTTCAGCCCAGGCATATCCTCCAGCGTTCCCACTGAATTTAATATCAAATATACTCAGTTGATTAAAACCATCCATACTCAGTATATAAAGCCAGCGGAGCACAGCAGTTTAATGTCTCATGCATATTGACCATGTTCTGCCCAAGGCCAGTTTCTTTGTCTGGTTCTCTTGGACTGGCATCATTACAATCAAGAAGTCGATTTTTCCTTTGCTTTTTAATGCAGCTTGCTTGGGCTGTTGATAAGTCCCAGTAAGAATGTGTTATCCAGCGCTAGTGTTTGGCATCAACAGATCTAGTGGTAGGATCTACTGCTTTGCCGATGGGCTTTATCCCTCTGGTACAGTATTTGGCTCTGGAGCTCTAATGGGATCAACAGCTCTGATGACTGGTTCTGTTGCTTCCCTGACAGCACCACAGATGGTGTGTAATGATGGAATCTATAGCTCTAATACTCTAGTGCCCCATCACCCTAGTAAATGCTCTACTGCACTACTGAGGGGCTCTACAGCTCTAGTGATGGGATCTACTGCTCCGAGTAGTGGGGATCTACAACTCTAGTGATGGGTTCTACTGCTCTTGTGTTCTCTAGTGGGGTCCAGAGATGGGATCTACAGCTCTAATGATGGTCGCTACACCTCTCAGATGGTCTCTACAGCTCTAGTGATGGGTTCTACTGCTCTTCTGTTCTCTAGTGGGCTCCAGAGATGGGATCTACAGCTCTAATTATGGTCTCTACAGCTCTAGTGATGAGAGCTACAGCTTTCGGATGGTCTCTACAGCTCTAGTGATCTATAGCTCTACTGATGGGATCTATGGTGGTATTTAATGGGATCTACTAATTTACTTTACAGCTCCAATGATGGCTTTTACATCTCTAAGGTGATGTTCTCTACACCTCTAGTGATGGTCTATACAGCTCTAGTAATGGGATCTCCAACTCTAGTGATGGTCTCTACACCTCCAGTGATAGCATCTACAGCTCTAGTGATGATGGAATCTATACCTCTATTAATGCAGTCCAGTGCTCTACTCATGGTCTCTACTGCTCTAGTGATGGGCTGTAGCACTGCTGATGCAATTAAGCTCAGGTGATGGGTTTAATAGCTCTAATAATTGAATCTAGTGATGGAATGTACAGCTCTAATGATGGGCTGTACTGCTTAATGTTGGAAGCTACAGCTCTAGGGATGAGCTATGATGCCCTATTGATGAGCTTTCAGCTCTTTTAATAGGCTGTAGCTCTAGTGAGTTAGTCTACAGCTCTAGTAATCGGCTCTAGCTCTATTAATGAGCTCTACAGCTCTAGTGACTGGATTTACAGCTCTAGTGATGGATCGTTTGCCAGCAATTAATTCTATTTAAATGTGTCTTAAATGATTCAGACAAATTGATTTCCAAATTTAGATGAACTACATACATTATTTAGGCTGTGTGTATCTAAACAGTCTTAAGATTTCTGTCTTTGGTTTCTACATCACAGTTTGGCTCTGACTCTGTGTGCATTTTTGTAGTCAAAGTCCTTAAGCAGGCAGTAAAACATGTAATCCATCCATAATCTGGCAATAAAACATGTAATCCATCCATAATCTAGCATGCTCCCATTACATTTGCTTAGCTTTTCAGACCAGTGTTATGAAATATTTGAAGCAGTTTATATTGTATGTGTTAATGAAGGCTTACAACCTTCCGGTTAACCCTTGAGTTACTACTGTAGATATCTACAGTCTCACAAACAAATAACAACTTAAACAGGAAAGTTCTGGGGTTCTTGGGTCCCTATCCATTGTATTTTCTGCTCCAAGACACAATTTAAGTCCAAGTCAGATGTATTATTGCAGCACTGGGATTGAAAAACAAGTGTAGCCCTTTCATTTGGTTAAACAACCCTCATGTAAGAAAATGTATCCTTTACTTCAGAACTCTGAGAACCTGATATCTTTTGATTAATATGTCCACCAAGCCAAGGTAAAAAAAATACAACAACAACAAAACGAACAATGATAAATCAGTCTCTCTCTCTCCAGTCTTAACCTTCATTTCCACACTGCTGACTGTCCTGTCGTTCCATCAGGCCATGGCACGAACGTGTACCGCCAGAGCAGGCAGTCTATCAAAGAGCACATTAAACTGGCATTTTGTATTCATGAGAGAGGAGGACTGAATCTGTATAGAGGATCTATAGACTCCTCAGTATTCAAATCAGGGCTCGG
>CM040460.1:25794219-25827945 GCA_022758105.1 Pangasianodon gigas | reverse complement strand
GCTTCTTATTTTTGCAGCAAAACCCAGCAGCCTTCATTATGTTTTTTGTCTGAAAAGTGTCTCTTATGTAATATGCTGCTTTCTTTACTGACATACAAACATTTTTCTGTAACATTTAATTTTGTGCTGGAAAACTAATGTTTGGAAATCTAAAATGTTTTTGTACTGAATCAATAATGTAGAAGTCATAAAATAAAAATCTATAACAAAGATTGTACTAAAAAAATAGGGTGCCTAAGACTTTTGCACAGTACTGTACATGAATATGTTTTTATTCACATTAAAATGATGAAATCTGTGATTTAACCTGATCTGTGGATTTACTTTCTACCTGCAGTATTTTTTTTTTTCTTATTTTGACAATGGTTTATCCGAATGAAAAAAATGCCCCAAAGTAATTGATCAGTCAAGACAAATTTGTGTCAAAAGTTTGCTTTGCTTTTGCACTGGAGATTCAAGAATAATGTAGCCAACAAATAAAGGAAGTTTATAGCCAAGAGTTTAACATGTATAAAACTGCATCAGACAGTCGCTTCAAACAGTGTCGAGTTGTTTCTTAATTCAAATAGTTTTGTTTATGTGGTTTCTGACATGGTATGACACACTGATATTTATAAAAATGGGCAAAAGTACATCAGAGAGCTAAAAACAGTCACAGCTCCATCTGAATCACTTTCCTCCTCAGCATGTAGTTTGGTGTCACGTCACGATTAGAGGCGTGGTCCAAAGTTTAAACTTAGAATTCGAAGTGAATCAGATGATAATATGGCTCCAATTCTATTGTATTTTTTCTTTTAATTAAATTATTATGTAGGCAAACCATACCTCACTGTTGCTTTAAGCAATGCCAAGCGGCTAGTAGTAAATACAGGACGTGAACAGCTTTACAAATAGTGTAATTGTAAAGCTAAACCCGACTGACTCAGGAAATTTCTTTAATGAATCCAGTCTCCGTTGCCTGTAAAGGCACAACATTCAAATCTCCTCAAACAAATTGTACTTAAAAATGAAAACATTACCAGGCTTCACATGAGTTTACAGTGGGTGTGTTAAAGCAGGGAAATGATCGAATGTGACATGCAGGATTAGCAGGAGCAGATCCAGGATTGAGAAACGCTACATTACCAAAATACTGCAGAAACACTGGCAGTTTCATTCCATCTGCTTTGCACATTTCTCAGCTCTAAAACACCTGAATCAACACAGCAGCTCATTAATGAGCTATTCGTGAGGATAAAATGAGAGAATTAAAGTAGGAAAATGATAAAATATGCCTTGCGAAGCAGAGAGAAGCAGGTTTTCTGGGGACACAATCTGAAATATTCCCACAGCGATAACAAGAATGACAGTGAAAAGTGCTTTATAATCAGTTGACGCAGGAACTCGGGCCTAGACGTAGACATCACATTTTACTGTACAGGGCTGTGATGCAGAGTTTACACTACGAGTTCTATTGCTTGCTTCTTAGCTCCTCCCTCTGAGGACACAATTAAAGGAATTAAAGACAGCAGGAATTGAGGACAAATGTATTTGTCAAATGAGTCGTCCTTGCTTATCGATTAAATGATGAACACACTCTAAAAATTACCAGGTATATTTACAATAACTTAATAACTGGAGCAGAACTGGCAGGTTGTTGGCACCTCTGGGGCTGGCGGTTCGATTCCCGCCTCCGTCCTGTGTGCGCAGAGCTTGCACGTTCTCCCCGTGTATTGGGGGTTTCCTCAGGGTACTCCGGTTTCCTCCTCCAGTCCAAATACATGCATCATAGGCTGATTGGCATTTCCAAATTGTCCATAGTGTGCGAATGGGTGTGTGCATGTGAGATTTTGCCCTGCGATGGGTTGGCATCCCGTCCAGGGTGTTCCCCGTCTTGTGCCCCGTGTCCCCTGGGATAGGCTCCAGACTCCCTGTGACCCTGTGTAGGATAAGCGGTACAGAAAATGGATGGATATTGGTAGCAGTATATTACTGTAAAAGCAGTAACTCTTATTGCCAAATAAAGTATCATAAGTAAATGTGAAAGAGTGAAAAATGATGACCAATGAATCTGATGAAAATTTTTTTATTAAAGCAATAATTTCAGTTCATATAAAAATGAACAAAAAATATCAAATTACACAATAAGAACATTAAATGGTCATGTTACACAACAACAAAATGCTAAAATGATTGACAAGAGTAGTGACAGAATCAATGGGTCATAGTGCTGCCAGAAAGAAAGAAAGAAAGAAAGCTAAAAACATTTGCTACCTAGCTAGGCTAACTTTACGTAGCAGGCTAAGTTATTGCACTTAGCCTGCTTTGCTAAAATAATTGAAGGTTGCTGGAGATCGACATTCTACAGAATTTAATTCCAGCCCATATTAATCAGAAATTAAACCGCACCTTCTTGCAGATAATTAAACTGGTGTCACATAATAAATGGCTTTATTATTTCACAGAACATGTAAAGGATAAAAATATCACACGCCTTACTATAATTTTTTAATTTTTAGAAAACTTGAATACAAGAGAATCGTAAATATTTACCCATTGATAATGTGTTTCCAAAAAATGACTATCTAGCCAGGTATGCTAAATCTCACCCTTCTGTTCACTGTCAGTGCTTTAATCCTGCGAGTTAGGCCCAGAGCCAAGAGAGATTTCCCCAGATCCCATCAGAACCTCTGAGAGGCTGCTGCTGGGTTTTATTCTGAATTAAAGCTCTCTAATTCACTCGCTTTATAGCAGACAAACAGCTCGACCCAGTGTGAGGGGGCAAATCAGCCTGACAAATCAAATCCCTGATATGATATAGCATCGTACTGATAATGAAGTTATAGCACTGGTTAATGTGGAAACCTGGTTTTGAAAAAGGACCATAGACCTTAGATCTTGATTTATATTTTCCAAGATTATAATCAGTTGAATATTGAGGATGGGGGACACTGAGTTTCCAGTTAGGTGGATTTTAAAAAAAATTGGCAGAAAATGTGACCTAAATAAAAATCCTTCAGTTATAGAGGCAAAATGTGTTTAAGATTAAAGTGAGAATGTGCACAGCTCACCAGTACTCTACCACTCATGGAAATTTGGAGCCAGGTTGAAGTACATGTGCTCTTTGGTGCCCCCTTCTGATTTTGAAGAAATAGAAGATACACAAATAAAAAAACCCTGTGTAAGCTTTCCTCTCTCCTTCCTCTTCCATAAAGATCACATGTACTCACAGAGCACTTTATTAGGAACACCTGTACACCTACTCATTCCAGCAATGCAGTGCATAATATCATGCAGATAAGGGCCAGCAGCTTCGGGTAGTGTTCACATCAACCATCAGAATGGGGGAAAAATGTGATCGGAGTGATTTTGACCGTGGCATGATTGTTGGTTTGAGTATTTCTATAACTGCTGATCTCCTGGGATTTTCACACACAACAGTCTCTAGAGTTTACTCAGAATGGTGCAATAAAGAAAAAACATCCAGCGAGCGGCAGTTCTGTGGATGGAAACGCCTTGTTGATGAGAGAGGTCAACGAAGAACTGTCAGACTGGCTACAGTAACTCAAATAATCACTCTGTACAATTGTGGTGAGCAGAAAAGCATCTCAGAATGCACTACATGTAGAACATTGAGGTGGATGGACTACAACAGCAGAAGACCACATTGAGTTCCACTTCTGCCAGCCAAGAACAGAAAGCTGAGGCTGCAGTGGGCACAGGCTCACCAAAACTCTACAGTTAAAGACTGGAAAAACGTAGCCTGGTCCGATGAATCTTGATTTCTGCTGGGGCACACAGATGGTAGGGTCAGAATTTGGCGCCAACAGCATGAATCCATGGACCCAATCTGCCTTGTGTGAACAGTCAACTGGTGGAGGTGGTGTAATGGTGTGGGGAATGTTTTCTTGGCACAGTTTGGGCCCGTTAATACCAATCACTCACCACTTGAATACCACAGCTTATTTGAGTATTGTTACTGATCATGTGCATCCCTTCATGGTACAATTTACCCATCTTCTAATGGCTACTTCCAGCATGATAGTGCACAAATGTCACAAAGCAAAAGTCATTTCAGACTGGTTTCATGAACATGACAATGAGTTCAGTGTTCTTCAGTCGTGTTCCCAGTCACCGGATCTGAATCCAGTAGAACACCTTTGTAATGTGGTAGATTCACATGGGAGATTCGCTGCATGAAAGCACACCTGAATAATCTGCAGGAATTGCATGATGCAATCATGTCAACATGGACCAGACTCTCAAAGGAATGTTTCCAACATCTTGTGGAATCCATGCCATGAAGAGCTGAGGCTGTAGTGAGAGCAAAGAGAGGCCTTACTCAGTGTTAGTATAGTGTTCCTAATAAAGTGTTATGTGAGTGTATGTGATTATGTGAATCATATATGATCAAATTGATTATTTTCCTATAACTGCATGTCCTGGAGTGTTTTATTCTGTATTTATATTATATATTATATTTAATTTTTATTACACTTAACCAGTTTTAAGAGGGTAATGCTGAATTTAAAAAATGAGGGAGTTCTTTTATTATTATTATTATTATTATTATTATATCTGTTATTGTTATTTTGTTATTATTCTTTATTTCTTCTTCTGCTTCTTCTTCTTCTTCTTCTTCTTTTTTTTTTCTGGAAACACTTCTACACCTCCATCTACCCTCTGTTCATTTTTTAACCTCTCTCACGAGCGCCCTCTATCGGAAATAAAAACCCGGATGAACGTGAAAAAAAAACAACCCGGAAGTCAGAGTTCTGATGTAGTTCTCGCATATTTTCACTAGAGGGCGAAAGCTTCGTTTGCGACACGGTTTCCATGGAAACGCAAGGCGCCTCGTGAAGCGTCGCTTGTCCTCCAATGGGAGCCGCTCTCAGTCAGTGACGTGACGAGCGCGCTCTTCTAGCAGCGGCGCGGCGCTCGTGCGGGTTCTGCACAGAGGAAAGTGGAGAGGGAGCGCGTGCACGGGTGAGTGTTTACTCTCACACACTGATGATGTACAGGTTAGTGAATGAAACGAGGCACTGTTCAGGCTGGTTCCTGGTTCTGAAGCGCTGGGGTTAGGGTTGAGGGGTTCAGACGTGCTTTGTGTTATCATTCCTACTGTTTCTCACAGTAACAAGTATCAGACTGGATGTTATAATCCTGCACCAACAATACCTCACCATGTAAACATGAGCAAGAACACTTCTACTGCATCTTTTTGTTTTGTTTTTTTTGTTACCACCAGTGCTGCTTATGTCTTAACCATAATCTTTATATTTCCTATTTCATGCTATATTATTATTTCATTTATTATTATTTCTCTTTATGCGATGCAAACTAAGCATTTCATTGCACAAGAAAGTTCTTGAATCTTATTTTTGTGCAAATAGTTTATAAGCAGTTTTTTTTTGTTAACTAAGTTTTGCAATACTTTGCAATGTCTTATATGAATATTGTGATATGATGCATTTGATATATTGTTCGTGCCTAGTACCACTTATATCCTGTATGTGTCATATCACACATTATACAACAGTTAGTTTGCTCCACTAATTTGATTGGTCGAGCGGCGTTCCAAGAGTGCTGATATTTAGTATAACAGCACTGGGACATTTCACTGTGTGTATCACTCCGCTTATCTGTGTTCACTTCTTCAAAATTTCAATTCTAGCAAGAGTTCGTTAAATTGAAACTGTTACTACACTTACTACAATATGCGTTGGCATGGCAACACGCAACACTTTATCCAGCTGTGGCTTCTTTGGGAACTATTTTTGTTGGCGGAGCAAAAATAAGTAAAATATTTGGCCATACTCTATAATACTATTAATTGATATTAATTTCTTGTTGGATTAATTGAACTGTTATATAAAAGCAATATCACACTCGCAGTTGTGCTGTTATACTGAATACCTGGTTCGCTCGGCCTGTGGCCTTGTGCCTGCGGCCAAATCACAGCCATGATGATATTCATTACAAGAACACTCTTGCTCGTGCAATATAGCTTAATTATACCACAGTGCTGAATTCTGATTGGTCAGAAGGTGTTTTTTAATTTTCTGTGACAGTAGTTCCGCCTGTAAGACAAATCAAAGGTTTATATGAACATGTTTGTTCTAATATATCATTGTTTCTGTAGTAACAACTTACATGGATTAAAAACGTGTTATGTATAACAAAGACAAACATATAATCATTGATATGATAAAGCTTTCTGAAAGCAGATGATTATTTAACATTTATGCAACAAAGTCTCCAGTGTCAGTGCTTTGAAACAGTTTTCCACCACAGTAAAGTCTTCAAGATGGAGTCTGCTCCGGTTTCTCTGTATCATGCCAAGCTGCGTTTGTCTTATTAACTAAAAGTTGCTTGGGGGCAGGGTGGCTTCGTGGTTAGCACATTTGCCTTGCATCTCCATGCTTGGGGGTTTGAATCCCGCCTCCACTCTGTGTGCATGGAGTTGGCATGTTCAGGGTTTCCTCTTGGTACTTCAGTCCAAAGATTGGCAAACTGTCTGTAGTGTGTGAATGTGTATGCAACTTTGCCCTGCAATGGGTTGACACCCTTCGCCTTATGCCCTGAATCCCCTGGGATAGGCTCCAGGCCCCCCTGTGACCCTGTATAGGATAGTGGATGGATGGAAATATGTTATACGTTCTTTAATAAATTGACGCTTGTAATTGTTGTGCTGTAAGGGGAATAAAACACTTCGCGACGTGCTGTTATTAGAAAATAATCAACTTCTACATTGTAACACCACATCACAACCTCATTGGCTTTTTTATTCCATACATACTAAATAACAACAAAGACAAGGGGAGTGAACGTAACCAACAAACCTGAATGCGAACAACATTCTCTCTTTCTGAGGAAAATTTAATTTACATGTAATATAATTCTGTTGACTTCACTGCATCAAGTAGAAAATAATATTATCAGAGCTTAGAAAAGTGCCTGGTTTTATGTTAACATGCTTAACAGCACTCAAGTGTGTTTCCACTATAACACCACAAGGCTAGCTGTATCTCTGTGTGAGAAGTTTGAAGTGTGAGTTAAACTTCATAACTTTGGTTAAACGTGTGAAACTTCTTCTCGTGCCCATTCAGGTGCTGTAAGGTGAGATACAAGGACGTGCGACGGTAATGAATCTCCTAGTCCAAGTCAAGGACAAGTTGTCAGTTGAACTTTTAAAACCGCCATCTAATCAAGATGACTGACGTTTGAAGGAGCTTATTTTGGTGTCGGGTATGATGGAGGTAGGATCAGAAACCTGCCAGAACATCAACAGCCGTCACCAGCAGCAGAGACGAGCTGCGGCTCACACTCTGGAAGACCAAAAAAAGGTAAGACTCAGCCTTCAGGATCATCACAGCCTTCAGCTTGAAGTGCAAAGTATAACATGGTTTTACATGGATTTATTTTTCTGATACAAGTCAGAAGAAGATCAGACATGACAAATAATGGTCTCAAATCCAACAACAAAAAAATATTGGATTTTTATTGCATGATATCATTTGGTGTGAGATAATTTTGGAACATTTAAAAGTATGATTCAACAAAAAATCCAAATCAAATATATATAATGTTTCTCCTCCTCAATAATATATGATTAAGCAAAATGTGTTTGATGTTTGGTGACGTTTCCTTCTTTAGTTTTGCACTCAAGTTCCAAGTTTAACATAGCTACTGTGTAATGGAAATCTATCTCACCCTAAACCTCTCTTTTATATATATCTGCTCCAAACCGGTTCCAGTCCTGATGTGGTTTCAGACTCATGGACTAAATACATTCCAAAGTCTGAAGGTTTAACCTACGGAAAGCTGAACTTACACTGAACTTCATTTTAAAATGTCCGAATATCCGAATCTGTTTATTTAAAGAATGATTTCGTGTAGCTTGACAGCGATCTTTTGAAGCAGGTGTATGAAGATGTGGGCGTGTATTTATAGAAAAAAGTTTGCCTGAGATTGTCTAGCACTATGTTAGCTTGATAGCTCCTGTAGAAAATGATGCGAGACATCAGACAAACTACATCTGCGGTAAAATTGTGGGAATTGGATTTTTTTTTCATGGATGTATTCCTTTAAAGGAAACTGTGCTCCAATAATAATAATAATAATAATAATAATAATAATAATAACACATACCTCCATCCTTCCAGTGTGCGTTTAGGCATTCTGAGTAGTACATGCACACTTCTGCTCATTACATATTCCACAACATGAGTGTGTGTGTGTGTGTGTGTTGAATGAATGAGAAGGAATATTTAAGCAGCTCTCCCATCTGTTCTTGCATTGGAGTGCCTGTTCTTATGGGCTGTGTTCCTCCAGACCCCGCTGTACGTAACAGCTGGGAGTGCAGCAATCGGCCGAGCTTTGATGAAGCCTCGCTCCGTGGTGGCTGTCACACTGATTAGCTAATTTGCCGTGATAAATGAGGGCGATTGGGCCTAACGAATCGCCGGGTGTTGGAAAGGCTTTACATGCAGGGGGACCTGAGTATCCAGAGCTCGCAGACCGTGACACTAGCAACCTGGGACCTAATCCCTGCTAGCAACCCCCTACTGATAGATCAATTTGCATTAAGTAAGTGCTGGATCACTGATGACCTATGGTATGTTTATGGGGTTGGTGAAATACCTGTGCATTTAAAGGTAGAAATTAAATTTATATACATTTCTGTGTCCAATGAGACTAAATGTAGTTGTTCAGCTAAAATATTTGATAGCTGCCATTTGCTATTTTAGTTTTGTACTGGAGCTGCAAGGCTAATATTGGCTAGCAACTAATTAATTAATTAATCAATCAATTAAGCTTATCTAACCCCTAAAGCTTTTTTGTAAATATTAACAACAGTTCTGCTTTTTATAAATGAACAAAACATTTCCAGTCACGCCGAACACTATAACATTATGGGTGCAAATATTTTTGATAACTATAATAACTTTTTTTTCCTTTGGGCAATTTGGTATTATTTCACCTTTCTGGAAAGCTGGAACTGATGCAGATGATAATGTATTACTTAATTTGTATATTAAGTATGGAATAAGACACTTGGGGTGGACATGCAGTTATAGAACAATTATGAACGATGGGGTGGCTGTCAAGTGGAGTTACTGTTACCAACCCAAAGTTGATTATTTTCCCATAACAGCATGTCCTGAAGTGATTTATTCCTCAATTTGCCAATGCTAACCGTTTTCATTTGTTAAAGAATGACATGGCATACTTTTTATCCGTTTACAGATGCATTTAGTATTGCAGAATGTCTGTAAAATGAGTTATTTTCTGTTAGTAGTACATCCTCTATTTAGTTTCAACACACAGTAAATAGTGATACTGTAGGAATGTACCAACATGTGGACACATTGTATTTATATGATGAATTAAGAGTGGTTGTGCGTGGCCGTGTTCTCTCAGTCACACACATTTATCGTGTTGGTACGGAAGGAGAGTGTTTGCTCAGTTCTCCTGTGGTTCAGAAGCACATTCATAATAACTGCAGGAGGGCCATGTCCTGGCGTTTAAACAAAGAACAGGCTGTTCTTGCCATTCCCGCTAACCCATGACTTACACTTTGTTCTCGGTATTTCACTTTTATTTTTATTCCTTGTATTCTGTGTGTGTTTGTGTGTGTGCATGTGTGCGCACATTAGAGGTGCTAATACTCCTGTGAACGTTGTACAATAATGAATAGATGTTGAGATGGTGAGGAGTTAGACCTGTCAGCACCGTTTACTTGTGCGTCTGACGTTGAGTCTAATCTTTTTATCTGCGCTGGAGAACTGACGAACTGCATTTCTGTAGAAAATAGACTGCCATTGCACATCAAGCCCTTTCTTCACCTGACTCTCAAAGACAGCTGAGATTCTTAGGAGAAGCTTCATCAAACTCCAGCACGAGAATGGCTGAACTGGGACAGCAACAGTTCTAGGTCGAGTTTCCTGAAAGCATCAAGGCACAAAGATCATCGTCAAATGGTAGAGCGAGCATCACATTGAACACTCTCTCTCTCAGTTATGTTGATCTTAACTTTGCGGGGCTTTTGGGAGTTTTTGAGTTTTCCTCGCGTGACGACTTGGCACACAGTTTGAAGGCTCGGAGCTAAAGCTGAGCAGTATAAGGTAGAACCCTGGAATTACTATTTTTTCAGGTTTCTTCAGTCTGTAATTAAAGGATATTTTGAAGCTATTCTGATATTCTTAAGAAACATATGTCGATGGTGGGTCATTTGAAAATGTTACTGTTAGTTTGTGGTCCAAAACCTCACCATAAATTCAAACTGAACACGCCTGCTGTCTTAGTAAAAGGATATAAGCTACAAAAAATACTTCCTTTTATAAGTCCAGCCTAAAAAAATAGTTAAGGAGAGAAAAAAGTACACCATTTTCCACTTACCCCAAAAGTAGTCGATCAGCCAATAAATCTGCTGTCAATCTTATGCTTTATGAGCTATAAGGCTAATGTAGCTAATGTAGTTAACCAATAATAAACGTTTATCTGAGCCAAATATCTGCCACTTCAAATATCTGCCACTCAGTGGTTTAGGACACAGTGTGAATTACTGTAGTCCATAAACCTGAACACTGTAATGTTATGGGGGCGGCCATCTTGAAATCCAGACTCCCTTTTTTCCCTTAGTGTAATTTGGTGTTATTTAGCACAAGCCAACAAAAAGATGTGTTTCTGAAAGTTAGAAGTTATGATATTATAGCTTCACTCTAAACTTAAATATATAAACACGGCTCATCTCTGATGACTTAATTGTTTATTCAAATGTAAGATTGTGTAGCATCGTATCTGGATGTCCTTTGAAGCAGGTACGTAATTGTGGGTATTATTTTATTTAGACTTGAGTGAAAGTTAAAAAGTATCTACATTGTACTGTTTAAAACATCAAATTTTAACTGAAATTCAATCAGGACATATGTGGGATTTTTTTTCCTAACATGGTCTCACACTTGCACATTTGTAAACTGCACAATTTCTATGAAAAGCTACAGAAGTTAAGGTTAGGGTCAGGAGATAGTAGGGCTACAAAATATATCGAAATTATCGAAATATCGTAAATGTAAATATCGTGATGTGCGTATCGCAAGGGCTTGAGATAACTGAGTGAGTTTAATTCTTCAAAAAGTTACGAAAAGTCAAGGTTTGAAGGTGACGCAGATATATATATATATATATATATATATATATATATATATATATATATATATAAAATTTTAATTGATTTTACACATTTATAGCATTATTGTGCCGCATATCACATATTGCATTATTTAACAAGTTACCACATATCGCATTTTTCTTCAATATCTTGCAGCCCTAGGAGTTATCATTCTATTACTATTTAATTTGCATGAAATCAAAATAAATCCAACCATGCTGTCCTCTTTTATGTGGATTTTTAATATGAACAAATTTTATTTTATTAAATTAACTCTAAGAGCAAATGAGACTAATAAGCAATTATTGTGCAAAGGTGAGTGGTTGTGGTATCCATAAAAATCAGCATGGATTTAATTGGAGCTGTGAAATCTAGTTAATGAGGATATAATGCACAGAAAAATAATTGAATTTATGGCTGGGCAAAAGAAAAAAAACATGTCATGTTGTTTGAGATTTAACAAGTACTTGAAAGGGGTAAATGAAAATAATAATAATAATAAATGGACTTTTTAAAAAAAAATGTTTATTTTCAGGGAAATATAATTGAACATGAGTACAAATATTAATTTTCAATGATCAATCCCTTAAAATATTACTTAAGTATAGTAACAAAGTGCATTTCTTTAAATATTTTCCACCTGCTGATTGAAAACCAAATGTAAGGCTTTTATTAATACCTTATACAGTATTGTTAAAAACATAATTTTTTTTTGGTGGCCTTCTTTTTGCGTATGTAAAATTAGGATGTCTAAGACTTTTGCACAGTACTGTATATGCTTTTTTCATGTCACTGAATTGTTTTCCAAGAAAGCCCAAACTTTGACATATTCTTCATTTACATAAGTGCTCCTCTGCCTCTGCTTGAGTTCAGACACATTTGAATTAAAACACTTTTTGCACTAAAACCTTGAGAAATCATGCAGATTGAGGTTGAACCTGAAATAGCAAATTAATCACAGCTCTACTTTTAATGATTAGCTTTCTCCTGTCTTTGAATCTTTTCAATCCTCTGTTCAAACATCACAAAAATTATTAATGAAGATGCCTAATATAAATTCAGATGACCTTTTGAAAACATTTTTTTGTCAGCCAAGTATATTATTTATTCATTCCGTTGATTTAACAGTGGGGGAAAAAAAAGCTGTGGTAACAGGCCCCTTGGCCACCTTGGCAGTTACACTGTTGGATTTGTCAGTGGAAATCACCATCTGGAAACCCCCAAACCAGCCCCTGACTCCTTTGAGTCTCAAGGATCTAAAATTTCTAGGAGAAATATAAAAGGTAGGTACACTATATTTGTGTGGTTACGATCCATCAGTTAAATGCTATATATTCAAAAAGCAATACTCTCTTTAATATTCTACTTGTGACACACATGAGGTCAAACCAAGGTGAACCTGGCTGGCTTGGTCTTAGTCCTGACTTGACCTACTGTTGAACTAAAAAAAGATCATCTGTGCCAGACAAGAAGGATTTTGACAGAGAATTCATGCTAAATGAATGCGTTATGTACCTGCTTGGGTGGAGGAGTGGGTTGTGTTGCCATCTCACAACTTCTGGGTCCCTAGTTTGATCCTGAGCTTGAGTTACTCTCTGTGTGGAGTTTTACTGTACATGTTCTCCTCGTGTCCACAGGGGTTTCTTCAGGTTTCTCTGGTTTCCTCCCAACTCCCAAAAACATTCCAGTAGCTGGATTGGCTACGATAAATTGCCCCTAGTGTCAATGAGTGTGTGAATTGGTGTGTACATGGTGCCTTGTGATGGACTGGCGTCCCATCCAGGGTGTAATCCTGCCTCGCTCCCAGTATTCCGGGGATAGGCTCCAGATCTGTGCGACCCTGACCTGGATAAAGCAGTTAGTGAAGATGTATGAATGAATGAATGAATGAATGTCTTTGGTCCTGCTGTAGGTATCAGATGCAGTAAGTAAAATATTCAACTGTAAGCAATTCCTGTCCAAGTTGATGTCAATGAATGGAATCTAATGGAATAATTGAGTCTCTGGTGCTCTGGGGTGCTTTCACACTTGGCGTTTTTCCTCAAATGGCAGCATATTTTACACGTAATCCTGCAGGAAGTGGCTGCAAGGCAGGTGGAATGCTGCCGCTTTTAAAAACCAGATTTATGACATGTTGAAAATTGACAGTATTCCAACGTTGGAATATACTGTAACTAAAAGTAACAACTTGGCTATTTTTGGGATGTTCGCTGGTTCGCGATATGAACCAAGGCAAGTCGCACAAATCAAGACTAAGATTGTCTTGATTTTCTGCCTCTAAAGCTACAGAAAAGCCAAACATAGTCCACACTGCCAGAGTTACACCAATCTTTATTTGTAGTCGGCTGGCTTCACGTGTCTCGGAGGAAGCACGTAGTAGCCTTCGCCCTCCCTGGTTGGTAGCTGTCGTGTGATAGGAGAGAGCTGCCTGATAGGGGGAAATTGGCCATGACTAAATTAGGGAGAAAATCGGGGGAAAAAATAAAAATTAAAAGAATTTAAAAAATTAATAATAATAATAATAATAATAATAAAGCTGGTAAGTGTTGAACATTTAAATGAAGTGCCTGATTTGTGTGCTAAGGCACTACACTCACTCCAATCTTAGACAGTCATGAAAATCTGTCCTCACAACACGTCTGAATACTTTAATGAAAGAACAACATTAGACTTTTATCAGTTCAAACATAGAATCCAGCAAAGATTTGTGCTAGCCTAGCTAAACAGTTGAGAGAAGAAGGGAAAGGAGGCTTTTTGATGAGACAGCAGTCCTCCCTGTGGGAAGTGCAGGCTGTGGGTGTGTAGTTTTTCACACGTTAGCCGTGATCCCCATTCGGAGTCTTTATCCCTGGGGTCAAGCAGAGGATTTCATTGTAACGTACTACATTCATCACTGAGTCGGTGTGACTTTGTGAAGAGTTGTGGTTAGCTTTGCATCCATCCTCAGCTAATGTAGATACTTTTCTAAGCAGAGACATAAACACGATATCATGACGCAAGTTTTTCTTCTTTCTTAGTGGATTCCTTTTTTTTTTATACTACGCAAGGCGTGTGTTAGCTACATTTAGCATGGTACTGCATGATGAAAAGTTAAAAAAGTCATAAAACTTAGTTGTGTCCATGTGATCAAAGGGCAATTGGGGTTTTATTCAGTCAGGATATTAGTAGTTTATGTCAGATGTTTAGTCTAGTTTTGTATGTAGCCTATTGGCTTGCTTGGTCTGTGAGATCCCCCGCTCTCTGTGCCATGGGTTGTTACCCTCTCAACAGGACATCATTGTGATTTCAGTCCCTCGCTCTTCTTGTCATGCTAATTCAGATCATTTTTCTTCATCTTTTTTTCCTGCATCAGCTGAAGTGGAAGGGAGTGAAAGGGCTGAGCTGTGGCCTTTGCAGTTTTGGCCATTTGCATCTTATTGCATCGAATGTTATCATTATACTTATCGCTACATCTCTACAAACACTTCTAAGAATATAAAAATATGTAAAATACTTTTTAAAAAGTGATATATTGTTGGAGGGCAACACACTGGATGTATAACATATACTTCTATTGCAGATATATAGGGCCATCTTGTTTTTTTTTCAAGTCACAGTAATAATATAGTTAATTACGATATCTATATAACTATTTTTTCTCTTTTTTCCTGCGTTATCTGTTCTGTGTTGCTTGTTCTTTATGCTCTTGGTTTTCTATACTTTTTACTGTGAAGTATAATATTTAGGTCACCACTTAGAGACTACTCTAACAATTATTCTCTGATCATTCAGGTTATGAACCATTATAGATTCTTCAATGTTACACCTTCATCAGGAATTACTGAACAGAGTTACTGAACAACATCTGAATAACCAACCGCAACACATGGTATCACAGTTACCATAGCAACACTGTGTATTCATTTAATTTTTTTGCTACGTCATTGTCTTATATTAATACGCAAGGTCAGTGTTCGGTACTTAGCACTTTCAGACCTGACTTATTATTATTATTATTATTTTGTAATGAGTTGGATTTCCTTTATGATTATTAAATACTTCAGAGGTGCCAACGTCTACGGTTAAGCCCTAGCATCTACAATTTCTGACCCCTTGCTACAACAATATAGGAGAAATCTGAAAACTACGCTTTTCTGTTTTCAGCTAAAGCGAGCGGTCAGACCAAACGCAAATAAAATTCATCCACCGGAAAAGCCAGTTCACTGAAGTGGAAAGGACACGGGACGTGAAAGACGTGTTTGTTTCGGGTAGCGGTTACCTTTGCAGACTTTATCTAGGTGAATTCACAAGCCGTCTCCTTCTTGCGTGCCAACAGAGACAAAGTGTGCAGCACTGTGGTCTCTTTGGTTCATAAAAAAGTGGCTGCTGCCTGCTTATTATTATGTAACGATCACACCAGAATTTTGCGTTGCTGTTTTCTTCTGCACATCTGAAAAAAATATCAGTCCCTGCTACAGATGCTAATGTATTTGTGGTTGAATTTTATTTCTCTGCCTGCTAGGATTTTCTGGTTAGCAATGTTGGCACCTCTGTTACTTATCCACTCGACTTACCGTTTGAGAATTCATATGCATTTCATCCAACCTCTAAATATTATTTGGTGTGAAAATCTTCCACGGTTCTTGGGATCTGATTTTTATTCAGACATTTTACAAACATTCCAATGGATTAAGTAATCATTACTACTAATGACTCATCCCAGTCAGGTGTAACGAGCACTCCCTCAGCCTTGAATGACCATCCGTGCCCTCTGAAGGTACAGCAACATGGAGTGACACAATGACCTGTTCTACATCGTTAATCAGCTGCAAGCATTTCCATAAAAATGCACAATCACTGCCCTTCTGAAACCTTTCCTAGGCACATATTTTCCAAATGCAAATATGTTATGGTCTTTGGAGCCTTGGATAAAAATTACACGTTTCAGATCATCTTGAAGAAACCATGACCAACAATTAAAGTAGACCAAAATGTTATCATTACATCATATTATGCAAAAATTAACAAGCAAACATGAATAGTCTTGGGTAATTTGTTTGTTAATGGGTTCATTTTTATATTTAGGGAAATGATCGCTTAACCAAAGGTTACCAAGACCTGGAGTGTCCGAGTCCAGAAAAAGATTTTGATTTCCCTGCTCAAAGACACTTAACATGTCTCACCAAATTACCAAGCGTAACAGTGTATTAGAGTGAGGATATCACCAAAACAATCCAGCACTGGAACTGGTCTTCTGTGACTTAACTTTTGCTTTAGTCACTAGTAATGGAAACAACATTTACAAGATGGTTTAGATGCTAGTTGAACTTGGCAGTTAGAGTGCATGCTTAGTGAGCTATGTTTTAGGCTAGCATTACAGCTTCTGAAGACCTTGTACCTAGCATCTAGGGGGATTTAAATACCATTATTGCAGCTAGTTGTGAACATTGGACATAATAGTGCTGTTAGTCTCGTTTGAAGAAAAGAATGCTACGGTTGATGTTCCGAGTTTTTCATCCGATGTGACTTCTGAGTTCACATCCCAGAATTCTGAGAGCCATTGTTGAATACGACCCTTAATGCTCAGCCATGTGCTTAGATTGGACTTATAAAAGTATCTGCCAAATTAATAAATGCAAAAATAGAATAGTCCTGTTTGTTGTAGCCATATTATTCAGAGTTATTTATATAAAGCATTTGATTTTATTTTCCTAATACAGAATTTCATACCCATAGGAGTCAAAAGTCTCTTCTGTTGCTTGAACTGTAACTAATAAGCTCCAAGTCCCTGTCCAAACCAGTAGACTCTTTCAAGTTCCACTTGCTGGCTCGTCTGCTTTGATCAGTCACTGGGTCCCCACATGAGCAGGACATGACTACTCAGGCATGCAGGGTGCACTTGATCGGTGTACTTACACTGAAAACATCTAGGTTTGAAGATTATCCAAATTTCTCAAGCTAACCTCTGTAGGGATAGTTCATGCTGGTATGATGGTTCAGAATCTAAGAAATTCAGAAGTTTGACTCAACATTTCATCTAAATGTCACCCAGACTGACCCAAACGTTGTGGAGATTGCAGGGACCAGTTATCACTGTTGGGTGAATTTGCATTAAGTGATGATGTGCAAGATGATGAGTTAATTGTACACACTGGCCAAATTCCAAAAAAAATATTTTGACAGTGTTATGTTTTTTCTTGTTCTCATTTGTGATAGTTCTGTTCAATGTCGCTTCCAAATAAAAGGGAAAAGAAAAAGTACCTTTTACTGGTGTTTAGTTCACATAATTATCAAAAAGCAGTCATGAATGCATGCAATTATTTGGTATAGTTAATGAGTGTGCCATGCAGGTCCCTTTGTAAGTTACAACACTATAGTAAGTTACTATAGAAATTATTACATACAACAATCACATTAATATAAACAGCTGGAACTGCTGTCAGGGCTGCTTTTATAGCAAACGACTTTCTGGCCAATCAGATTTGAGAATTCATTACTGCCTTTAAGAGAATGCTGTTACTCTAGGACTATGAGGAAGTGCTGGTATTCCTCTAGGATTAATTCTACTCTTGTCATTGGTTTTGTAAAATCTTTCTCGTACATGAAATTATCAACGTAATTTCTAATCATCGATATTTTTCAATTTGGGCACAAATTTCTAAGAGACAGTTCTAAAAACAGCACTTGTCTATGAAGTGAAGTGCACTGAATTTTGACTTGTATTTTTCCAGCCTCTTTTCAGGAGTAGAGAGACAATAGCAGAGAGAACAGGCCTGGTTAATAAATAAGAGACTCTTGGTTTGGAGGAGGGGGTTTAAGAGTGAGTTTGTGTGAGACGACCACCTCGGTGGTGCTTGGTTTCAAAGAACAGCCCCTCCCTACATGGCTTTACTTCTCTAAATAATAGATGAAGCCTCAGGAATGTCGGACTAATTAAAATTAAGGGAAGCCGAGATTAGTTTAATCTGTCTCAGAATGTGGAGTGCAAGTATTGTACTGTGTAAAATATCAAGGATTGATGTCCTTTGACACAAAACCAACTTGAATCATCATCCTGATTTACAAATCCCAACTAAGCAAACTTGCGATGGATCCTGAGGTTCACGTTTAGAGTATCTGTTTCCTCAACATGTGCTCTATTTTTAATCTTAGAACTTTTGCAGAAATAAAAACAACTGAAGAAATCCTGTCTGTAGATGGCACTAGAGTAGTAATTGAACTCTTCGTGTAAGGAAGGGACTTTATATTGTGCACATTTGCTGTTGTTTTCTCCTCTTTTTACATCTTGATCCCAAAACCAGCAGCTTACCTTTTCTAACTTGAGTTATGACGGAGATCAGACTATGTGGATTCATTAGTATAGGATAGACTGCAAATTCAAAACTGTGCATATTTTTAAATGTTAAACACACCCACATTTTTATTACCACTTTACTATTTATTATAGAAATGCAATAAAATGACTTTCCTTTGGCTTTTTTTTTCCCCTGTGGAGAGAACATGGCCTCTGTGCCTTAGTCCTAGTGAAGGAGGTGTGGCCTCTGTGCCTCAGTCCCAGTGAAGGAGGTGTGGCCTCTGTGCCTCAGTCTCAGTGAAGGAGGTGTGGCCTCTGTGACTCATTCCTAGTTGAGGAGGTGTGACCTCTGCTGTAGTCCCAGTGAAAGAGATGTGCTCTTTCTGCTTGTGTCCGTTTTGCCTCTGTCCCACTGATGGAGGGATGGCCTTTGTGCCTCAGGTCTAGTGAACAAGGCATGGCCTCTCTGCTTCAGTTTCAGGGAAAGAGGTGTGGTCTGTGTGCTTGGCAGTCTCACTGAAGGAGGTGTGGCCTTGTATTTATCAGACCCAGTGAAGGAGGTGTGGTCTACGTGCTTGTCAGTCTCACTGAAGGAGGTGTGGTCTGTGTTCCTCATTCTTAGTGATGGAGGTGTGGCCTCTGTGCCTCATTCTCAGTGAAGTAGGTGTGGCATCTGTGCCTGTCAGTCCCTCACACTCTCTATTAAAGATGCTGTTTAAAAGCCATAACATCTTAACCATAAAGCTCAACACAAAGAGTTTGTTGTTAGCAGCACACTCCATGACTTCCCTGATTGAATACTAAATAGGTAACTCATTTCAATATCAGTATCAGTACTCGTATCAATGAAAAATGTACTCCTACTGGGTCTGAATAAAAGGTGTTGATGCATCCCTAGGTTTTATGTTTGTGGATTTACGAGACCAACTTGAACCTGTAATTTTATGCCCTGTGTAAACTTTTGATCTTTTTTGTACCTTATTTTATAAGCATTAAAGTTTCAACTAATAGTGTAAAACACATCTAATGTGCAGGAATTTTTTAGAAATACTTTAAAATTTTCCTTTACGTGTCAGTTACAGTGTTAAGGAGGAACATTATAATAAATATGATGTAAAAAGTTTATGATTGTATATAAATTTCTCCACAAAATGTGGTAGTGTGTGTTGTTCCACTTACTCTGGCATTCTCTCATTTCCTGACTGTAATACAGAATGTGATTATCAGCTAATTTGATCACATCCTTCACCACCCTTTGAACATTTGGCTTTTTACAACACTCACGCTCTGTGTAAATCTGTTCCCTGTTTGGCCCACACAACTCAAATAATGACTTCCTAGTGCTTCCTAAACTGTACATTTCTATACTACACTTGTAATTTTGTGTATTTCGAGTTGATCCATTGCCAATAAGGTAAGTAGCTCTTGGGCATGACATCATTCGTTGATGGTATTTGAGTTTTGTGTGTTTCCTGCAATTAGGTTTTAAGAGCATTGCTGAGCTCAGAATTAGCCATGTGTCTTAGTCAATATCAAAAGCCTTGAGCGCTTGGCAGTGTTGAAGCCTACAATCGACAAACCCAGAACTCGACATTAATCGGACGGTTTGTTTTTATATTGCCGTGCTCACCGGATTAGCTGGAGATCGATTTAACATGTGTGCTTTCTTTTCTCCTTTCCACTAAGACTTAATTCAGCTTTCACTGGCAGAGACAGTAGTGCAGTTTACAACTACTTTGGATTCTGGTTCCTCCTTTTAATGATTTTTTTTGTCTGTTTTTAAGCATTTTGCTCAGCAGGTCTGCTGTTTCTCAAGGATCAGTGGCAGGTTGCCCCTGGAATATTGTTCCAGAGAGCATCAGGAATGCCAGCTCAATAGGTGGTTTTAAATCCATATTAGAAATATAATTATTTAACTTTGCCTGTACTTAGTTCATTAATTCGTTGCTTGTGAAATGCCGTATTGGATGATGATTCAGGAAGAACGTGAAGAACGATGGCCTTTTTTTGGTCAGTTTTCATTTGCGTATACATGCACAGTCCAATGAAATGCATTTCTTTGCATATCTCATCTGAGTAGGAAGTTGAGTTTAGAGATCAAGGTCAGCCATGGTTCAGCACCCCTGGAGTTGTTGGAGGTTAAGAGATTCACTCAAGAGCCCAAAAATAGCAGCTTGGAGGAATTGCTGGGATTTGACCTTTCCGCCTTCCAATCGATCCTGAATTTTAACCTCAAAACTTCCACTATCATTTGGAGAGATATGATTGGCAATGTACGTCTTTCAGAACATCAAAAACTAGTATAGATTTCTCATGCTTTGGACTGAATGACTGTATGATGAAAGATTTTACATATTTTTATCAAACTGTAATGAAATAAAAATATCCTAAGTGTAATATTACATAGTAGTAAAAACAGGTGCTTACTCGTGTCTTTCTGTTTTAGTTGTTGAATTTCATATGACTTTCTCTCAGATATATATACTCTAGTGCACTACTTATGTTCTACAATGCCATTCATGTTATATCCTATGTAGTGAGCATATATAGTGAATATGAATTCATTTGGAATTGGATCTCGCCGTGTGTTTAAGGAGCAGCAATTAAAGAAATATGTGAGAAGACGAGTTGAAAGGGGCAGATTTTTTTTCCCGGATCCCCGGTAACGTAAGAAACTAGATATTAGCAGCAAAAACTATGGCTAAATACATGCGATGGCTAAATACATGAAATCTATTATAACGTATGTGCATTCTGACTGTGGAAGTATAAAATAGCTTGCTTTAAAACTCAAATGCAAGTTTTTCAATGAATTTGACAGCGCTAATTTAAAGTGGCTGAGGTTAGCTGTGTCTCGACTGGTTTTTCAGGGTGAGTCACTACACGTAGCCTACTTTATTCACTACATAAGGAGAGAGAGAGTGTTATCCTGTCTGTACTTGACACTGAGAACGAGTGAAGTGTAGCCTTCTTTTCAAGGACGGATTGTCTAATCTCTTCAACCGAGTGTGTGTGTGTGTGTGTGTGTGTGCACTTTTTTGCACGTCTATTTCCTCCGGGCCAGTGCCTCCTCACGTGCCACTGGGCTTTGCTCAGTTATCTACTCCTATTTATATATCCTCTCTATCGATGGCACTTCACTTCCTCTGACGCAGCCACTAAAAGCACAGGTCCCTCAATCCACCAAGAGACTGCAATTCAGTTCCAAGATCCTGCTTTACTTGACACTGCAACTTTTTCAAGTCTAACTTATCATTTATTATTATTGCTATAGAGATATTAATACAAAGAATACTCGCTAAGCTAGTGTGATATCTGAAGGAGCCAATACTTTGAGTATTGATTACCCCTCATATGACTCGAACCTTTTCAGGCTAAAGATCTTTGGCTTGGCTATAAGGGTTTGGAATGTGGTGCAAACGTTCATGTTGCTTCCATGTGTGTGAATTTGTTAGTTGAACAAACCAGACGCTAATTCTACTTATCTCTTATTCTTTTTTGTTAAATGTATCTTTCTCCTTTCTTCTTCTTCTTCTTTTGGCTGAAGTACATTATTTTTAGTCTAAAAGGAAAACAGAAATGTAATTTTACTTTTATGTTGTGCTAATAAATGGTCGTGCATGTTCATGTTATGCTTTTATTATAAAAATGACATTAAACCAACACACAGTTAAATCGTTAATCAATCAAGAATTATGCCTAATACAAATCATTTTCAGCCAAAATTTCAGTAACACACCCTTTGAATCCTCCCAGCATCTTTTTTTTTTTCCTTCACCCATTTCTCGGTAATAACTTGTTTCAGTAACACACCCTTTGAATCCTCCCAGCATCTTTTTTGTTTCCTTCACCCATTTCTCGGTGATAACTTGACGCATGTAGCATTCTTTGAGTTTTAGACAGAGCTCCACTGATGCCTTTGGCACTAAAAGCTCTGTTGAGATACTGTATCTCTCTCTCTCTCAGTCTGCATCCTGAAGCTCTGTAGTCTGTCACTAACAGCGTTCAGCTGATCAAGAGGCCAGCATAGTGCTGGACACACGGACAGCATGTGCCAGTGGTGCTGCAGGGTTCTGTCAGATAATACACACAAGAAGAGTCTCCAACCAACCAACCAACCAACCCACTACCCCAGTCATGTTTCCATACACACACACAGTAACATGAACGGCTTTGGTTCAGAGTGTCAGAAAATCATTAAACCAAGCACGGTAGAATCTGGTCCTTGTCCAGTTCTAACAGAAAACATGCAAGGGAATGATTTAGGTATTACTTTTCCAACATCTTCTATATTAGTGCTTAGGATGGAAGCTAGTGGTGTAGCCAGGACTTCATTTCAGCGGGGGAACAGGAAATCCATCCATCCATCCATTTTCTGTACCGCTAGTCTCCCGAGGAGACTCAGGGCACAAGGCAGGGGACAGCCTGGACGGGGTGCCAATCCATTGCAGGGCACAATCGCACACACACACTCACACACCCATTCATACACTACAGACAAGAGATGCCTATCAGCCTACAACACATGTCTTTGGACTGGGGGAGGAAACCGGAGTACCCGGAGGAAACCCCTGAAGCACGGGGAGAACATGCAAACTCTGAGCACACAGGGCGGAGGCGGGAATCGAACCCCCAACAAATTTTATTTGATAATTTAAGGAATGATCTACTGTCAATCACTCTTGCCGTATTAATAACATTGCCAAATACCTGTATGGAAGTTCCACTGGAAAATATTCAAATAAGATGCTAGTAAGAGAGGGAAATGACATTTTCTTTTTCTACTCCTGCACTAAACCTGCAGTACTTCACAGGCTGTCAAAATAAGGGATGCGTTCATTTGATGTTTGTGGGCGGTTAAATATGGAATCGTAATTATGGAACAGGTGTTTGTGAACATCCTTATAGCTACATTACTGTGCAAAAGTGTTATTTGGCACGTGTATATTCATCTGTGCCGTATGTGTGTTATGTTAACCCATGAATAAGGATCGTTTTGGGGTGGAGGGGGTTTTTCACACCCACAGCTATGCCACTTTTTTTCTGGATGCTAGCAGGCTCAAAAAAAAAACAACCCAGAAAAAGAGCGGCATCACTGAAGATGCGAAGTCAGTTAGATCCACTAAAGTCACTATTAAACCATTAGAGACACACCATTGACTCCTATTGGAACACCAGCTAGGATTAGTCACACACAGTGTGTATATGTGTGTGTGTGTGTGTTACAATATATTATCAACAAACATATATAACAATATATAACAAAATATCAATACAAACCATTACAAAATATCAGGAACCACTAGAGACCTCTGGTTGTCATCTGGGTCACTCTAGGGTCTCTGAATGTGTCTATTTTTAGTTATGAACATTCAGAACCGGAAACGATTTTTTTTCTATGACGGTGTACATGTGGGGATTTATCTGTAGGTGCAGCCTGTTCCTCATCTCACACACTCTCTTGTCTATGAAGTGACACTGATGCTCTTTAACCAGCTCTGATTTACGTGAATGACTGGTATTCATAATCTTCATACCTCACTGATTTTTAGAGTTTAGCCTTAACTCTCCCTGTAAGCCTAGCTTAATATTTTGTAATAATGTTATTAAGATCAGAGTGATTGGTATATCGGAGTCAAGTGAAGTCAAATCAGTCAGTAGTGAAAGTGTGAGCATGTGCTAACCTGATTTCTGAAAGGAATTTAAGTCATATTCATGACTCTTCTCTGCTAAGTCTAGCTAACATCAGCTAACCTGACAGGATTTTTGAGAGGAATTGAAGTTATATTCTTACATTTTCACTGCTAATACTAGCCAAATATCTAACATGCTCTAACCTGACAGGATTTTTGAGAGGAATTTTTCATATTCATAAATCTTCACTGCTAAGACAAGCTATAACGAGCTAGCATATTTTAGTCTTGTTCTTACATTATCCCTGGTAGTACTAGCCAAGTATTTAACATGTGCTAAACTAACAGGATTTCTGAGAGGTATTTAAGTGCTATTCATAAATCTTCACTGCTAAGACCACTGAACAAACTAACATGCTAAACTGACAGGATTCTTGAGCCGTCTAAGTCATACTCATGAATCTTCCGTTACCTGCCAACAAGCTAACCTGCGCTAACCTGTGAAGATTTCTGAGTCATATTCACAATTCTGCACTGCTAAGACTACTCAGCAAGCTAATGTGCTAAACTGACAGGACTCCTGAGACATATATACGTCACATTCATCCATTTCCCCTGCTAATACTAGCCAACTATCTAATTTGTGTTCACCTGACAGAATTTCTGAGAGGAGTTTATGTTGGACAATAGGAGAATCACATTATTAATATAAACTGGTGGCTTGATGGACCATTTAACGCAAACATTTCAGCACATTTAGGTCACACATGGTTTGTTAGGTGTTTGCTGATGTACCCATTACACGTTGCTATTTTGGTTCATAACACTAATACATAAAAATGTGCTTTGCTCAGTGGGTATTTATATGGTTTACGCCACTAAACCCATTCTATTAACATCACTGGTTGGTCAAATTGATTCCACATTGCATACTGTGTTTATTTGAAGCGTCAACTTAGCAACCTACACCTACCTCCCACAGTTATCATTATGGTACGTTTTTATTACTCTATCCTTTGCCATTTTTGCTCATAACGTTATTTTTACGATCTAAACTCCACTTTGTTTATTTCGAGTCTGGAGGTCTTATATGGAGGGTAGATTAAGATTTGGATCATGCAACAGTTTTGGGTGTTGATGGAATCATTCTTCTGTCATGATTGGGTGGTCTAGAGGATGTGCTAAACATGGTTTTAATTATTCTGTATTTGTCAAATGTCACAGGAAATATAACATTTATATTCGGGTTGTTACTAGCCTGTTACTGGTGGCATCCAGCTGGTACGTACCGGAGGGTCCTGGAATGGGTGCCAGGCTGAAAGTGTGCAAAGTACTGATTACCAATAGTGCGATTATAATATCAATATGGAGGCCAATGAGTGTATTCTAAAGATATGCTATGCCTACAAACTGCAGAGAGAGGACAGTAAATGAAAGTTATGTGGTTACCATGAGTTAATTAAATGCCACTGATGTTAAATATCTGTCATTCGTTATTATATGGCATTCATGTCATGTTGGAATTATAGTAATTAAAAGTTTCTGACGTATAAAATCCATTCACGTCTTTAACAGACTTTTTAATGACCACTTGAAAAGTCTGAAAGTGCACTTGACAATTGTGACATTATACACAATCACAACCTAAAAAATGCCAGTGGCTTTCACAAAAAATGATTTAACCCATTTTACAAATGTCCACTACAATTTTCTAGAACTTTTAGTTTTCAGCATGAAAAATTAGCTTTCTATTTTGAACCAAACCAATGAAAGAACCTTACTTATTGTTTAGCTTATTGTAGCTATTATACTGGACATTGTATATATTTTTGGTGTGATGTGCATTGCCATAGAAATGACTAATGAACAGTTCAGAGGACAATCTTTTTAGAGTGTTAGCTTGCTTTATTTATGTACTGGTGAGGCATTGTTTAAAAAATTCTGAGGCCCATATATTACATAAATTACATAAGAATGTGCATGCTGATTTACTAACAGGGTCTATGGAAAAATTCTGCACAGGTCATGTTTTGGCTATCAAGAACAATTTATCATAGAACCTAATTTATGCAATTACTCTTTGTAAATCACCTGCAATACTCAAATTAGCAAATTTTGCAGTCTGTACAGTGCCTTGCATAAGTATTCACCCCCTTGAACTTTTCCACATTTTGTAGTGTTATTGCCTGGGACTACAGTGGTTACTGCTATGACTAATCTCCTCTTTACACGGTCATTGACTTTTCTTGGACAGCCTCCTTTAGGCAGGTGTGTCGCAGTTGTGCAATATATTTTCAGTTTGTTAAATAATTGATGTAATGGTGCTGTGCAGGATTTTCCAAATTTGGGAATTTATTTTTAACCAAACCCTGGTTGATACTTTTCCAAAACTTTGTCCCGGACTTGTTTTGATAGCTCCTTGGTTTTCATGATGCTGTTTGTTTAAGTATGTTCTCTAACAAACTCTGCGGTATTCCTGGAACAGGTGTATTCATGTTGAGATCATATGACACTTTAATTGCACAAAGGTCGACTTGATTCACCTTTTTCAATTATGTGACTTTTGTTCCAAAGTATTTTTATTTAATATTTTGTCAAACATGAGACATATAATACAGTTAGACATCTTTTTCATTTTTTAGATAACATCCCTACCCACAACAATTCCCCCTGTTGCACAATTATACGTTTAAGCTTTCTAATATGAAGAAGAAGAAAAACAAAAAACAAAAAAAAAACAATTTTCTACTCCTCTGAGATAACTGAGGGGTCCATCTTCTTTATCTGATCTAAAACAGGTTGCCAAGTAATATAAAACATGTTGGTACAGCCTCTTATAGTGTGCCGTATTTATTCTAAGGCCATATAATGTATGCCATATAACGGCCTTAAGCCACTGCTTGAAGGTTGGAGGGGATTTTTCTTTCCATTTGAGCAGTCCAATTATGTGACTTTTGATGGAAACTGGTTGCACCAGAACAATTATGGGGGCTTCACAGCAATGGAGATAAAGACTTACGCAGTCACAACTTTTATTATTTATTAGTAAATATTTTTGCAAACTATATTGATTTTTCCTCTCAATTCAATATAAGGGTATATTTCATGTAGATCCATGACATATAATCCCAATTAGGTCCATTTCACTTTCAGGTTGTAACACTACAAAATTTGGAAAAGTTCACGGGGCATGAAAACTTATGCAAGGCACTGTATCTGTACAGTAAAATGGGCAGATTTTTTTTTTGTATATTTAGTCTAATTGTAAGTACCATCTTTATTTGGTTCTTCATAGCTTAGATAAACTTTGATGTCAGACATCATTTGAGACAGACAGTGTAGGACTTTAATGTGTGATTGAGTATTTTAAGATATGTATATTTTAGATCAAGCAAAATTGTTATTGTTTATGGACCCCGAGAACATATCTAGCATTTATTAATGCATGGTCGGTTTGACTCTCAGACTTGATTCTGACATGCTTCTGAGGACAGCACTGACAGCCTGAGGTGATTTTCTCTGTGACTGGATGATACACACTTGGGAAATTACCCATGAGTGCAGTGTGTTCCTCAGCTCACACACTCTCGCCTAAAGGGCACCACTACCATTGACAGCTCTACAGCTCTGGTTTGAGCAAATCACTGGTATGGAAATGACCTGTCATATATATTATCAAAAAATAGATAAATAAGGAAAATGAATTAAAAGGCTTTCACACCTGAAAGTTTTTTCTGTTGAGTGTGTGTATGTGTGTGCTTTCACTTTTTGTTTTTTCTCAGAATCTTGTGTAAGGCACAGTTACTAGCACAGCTCTTTCTTGAACAGCTATGCCAAGAATTAACTTTCTTCAAATGTTGCGACATCTAGTTGCTTTAAATGAATGCTTTTTAAAAGGTTAAAGCAGGAGGACATGATGGTTTTTGGGCACTACTCCTCAACTCAGCAGGAGTTACTGATTTCAAATCCACAGGCACCAAAAAAAACCAATAACAACAACAAAAAACGCTGCTTAGGCACAATTTTATCCTCCCAAAGCTCAAGAGAAGGCTATCAGGGCATGAACAAGCGCTGTCTCCCTCAGGGTGGTAAAGAAAGTGTGATCAGGCACAGGAATTTGCCAACATTTTTCCTCAAATTCAGAGAAAGGAAGAAGTAATTCAGGCACATACTGTACATCCTAAACACATACACCCTTCCCCTTACAATTTTAAATGTGTTAACATGGATTATAAAGTGGGATGTGAGTGCGTTCACTCACATCAAAACACTGTTACTATAAAATGTTGGAAGATTTGTGAGGCAACTACGAAGAACTGTTGTATCAAATTATCTTTTTCAAAAATGATCCCGTCATTCTTCATTAGCATCCAAACTAGTGTGTTCTTCTCGACTGAAAGCAATAGGGATGATAATGCAGGACACATGGAGTCAATATCATGCATGCTGAATGTGAATTCACCATGTGATATTTTTGCACCCATTCATTTTTGGGGAAAAAAATGCTCGAGAGATTGTGGGATCGAGAGGAGCGAGAACTTGTCTGAGCTGGATTCATCTTTATGCAAATTATAAGCTGCAGCCTTGTAGTGATGACCAGTCGTAACTTGGGAGTTTAATTAGTGTTGCCATACTGCGAATAATGGGCCACATAGATAAAAAAAAATTATGCATGAAAAGTTATTTATAGCAGTATCTAGGTTCTGTGTAATGTGTAACCCCAATCTGCACAATTGTAGAAGTAAACAAATAAAAAGGACGTTATCTGGTAGAAGTTTACCAAACCGTCGCAGCTCTTGCTGAGTTTTTTCCCTCCATTTTTTTACGCTAATTTGTTCACCTGCCAATTCTCACCCAGATCTCCCCTATCATATGACAACTAGCAGCCGGAGAGGGCGAAGGCTAACATGTGCTTCCTACAAGATGCGTTGAAACCACATAGTTTCAAACACACTCAAAGAGCGCTATCTGCCCTCTTCCACATACATTACATGAGCTCACAGATGGCTATGATTGGCTAGTGTTGCTGTGATTGACAGGGGAGAGACAGTATGCCCCTCCCTCCCAAAAAGCCCACCCAGTTTTGCTCTCTTGGTTACGAACTTACGATCTCCCAACAATAGATTGAATGTTTGTCTGTTGTGCCACTCGGGAGTCCTGGTGCTCTTCCTGAATTAAAAACAAGTAGCGGCCAAACTGCAGTAAAAATTGAAATAACACATCTGCTGTTTGATAATTTGCCCATCTAGATAGCTAGGTATACAGACATACTGTAAAACCAATATATAGTATATATTTGAAATCCACACTTACATGATTAAAAGGTGAACCTTGTGGTAGACGAACACGGTCCTTACAATACATAGCAAGCAATGCAGACAGATTTTATTTGCATCCAGTCCGGTGTGATTGTGGCTTTAGTCCTTAGAGATGGTTATAATTAACACAGGTATTGTAACAATTTCAGTAAATGTTGAGATTTAAAGCAGATTTTAGTTTCATATGAATTCCTCAAAAAGTTGAGTCTTATTCTTCAATAATAAACTGACTAAAATTATTAAATAATGAAATTTGGTCAGATGAAGGCAGATTTAGGATCAGTTTGACCCTGAACTACATTTTAAACTGCATTTAAATTGCTTTTGGGAGCCGAAATATTAACCAAATGTTCATTTTTAATAATTATTTCACCTTGTTTTGTGAAATAGCGCCGTAGTTTGCAGGAAATTTTTAGACCATATTGAAATAAATTATCCGTCTGCCTGTACAGTTTTGCTGACTGAGAAGGCAATTGCAGATCTGATGCCCAAGGCTCATCAGGTTGTCACTTAATTTTTCCCCTAAGACACATTCTCCGCTTCACTAATGGCTCACTAATCCTGCCCACGTCTGAGTGTATGGTATGTTTCCATCCAAACAGGCAAAAGCGAATCAGATTCATATTCTGAGAAGAAGCAACAAGATGACATCATCAAAAGAGCACCAGCCAAACACACACAGTCATGGGGAGACTGGAACACACTCTTGATATAGCATCACTTATTCCATCAGCGTTTATCAGATCATCTCTTTATCCATATGCCAGCTTTCCCACCTCTGATACTTAGCCATAATTTATAGTGTCAGGATTTCTTATGTGCAAGTCTGAATATCCATCAACAACGATGGAAATCCCTCTCAAGTCGATTTTTGACACATAAACAAGATGGCAGTGTTGGTTCCAGATCTGACTAATCCCAACCATTTTGTGCTTTTTTTTTACCACAAAAAATGCAGTTCTTGGCTAGTGATATCGATTCAGTTCCAGCATGAAAAATGCTGCTGGTCTGGAACCAAGAACAAGTAATGTTTGATTTAGCTCACAAGATCAGTGGTGACAATTTCATCTGGCTACGCAGCAGAATGCTTTGAAGTTACTTTGGATAAGGTTATAGCAGGAATACAAAAAAACGACTGTTATGACGTAAGTGCTAACAGGAACTAACTTGTTTTGTAGATATTTAAAATGTAACTATAAATGGATGCATTGTTCATGATGTGTTGTTCTGGAAAGAATAAAAATTGTATTCATTAGCAAATTGCTGTGGTATGAGTGGAATAAATGACAGTGTGGCATGTGTTTATAGGAAAATAATCAGTGATGGTGTGATGCAGCCTGAAGGGCTGTTACCACTCCATCATGTTTTATTCTTTACTTATCACACAGAGTAGTTTCCATTGAATTATAGTTGCAGTGATGCAGCGGGTAGCATTGCCGCCTCACAGCTCAAGTGTCCCAGGTTCCATCTTGCGCTTGGGTGATAGTCCGTGTGGAGTTTTGCATGTTCTCCCTGTGGGTTTCCTCTGGGTTCTATTGTTTCCACCCACTGCCCAAAAACATGCCAGTAGTTGAATTGGATATGATAAATTGCCCCAAGTGTATTTCCGTGGTGCCCAACAATGGACTGGCATCCCATCCAGGGTGTATTCCCGCCTCATGCCCAGTTTTCCCAGGCTAGGCTGCGGATCCACCGTGACAAGCATGAAGTGGTTACTGAAAACGAGTGAATGAGTAAGTATATTACATGTTTCCATCATCCTGGAGGTCAGCTCTGCTTGCTGGTCCGATAAACCAAACCGCTCCCAAAAATGTGAGTTATGCAAAGTAAGCTGTATTAAGATAACCTGAGATGAATCTGCTCATCACTGAGAAAAATGGAAATTATCAGGAAGGGAACCGTGATGAACCCTTTACACTCTGATGAGATTGGATCTCTGTTTATACTAAAGGAAACTGAGCTACAAAATCCTACACTTGCTCAGGTTGCTCAGGTTTTTTTATTCCTTGAAATGATTACAGACTGGTGGAAAAGGGCAGATAATAGATGGTAAGATCTTGCTGAACAGTCTTTCATCTAACAAGTGTTGCACTTGTGACTCCCGGGTTCTCACACTCTCTTTGAGTAGGGAATTCCTCTCGAGAGCTCTCTGGGATCTGAACAGATGCTGAACATTATCGTTTCAGCGTTCACGCCCTCTAATCCAGTGAGAGCAGGTGCTGCAGAGCTGTACAGAAAACACAACTAGCTGAGGAGCTCAAAGCTCGATTTAGCAGGCTGTGGTGATCTTCTTTGTAGAGGTCAGGACTGTGTGTGAAAGTGTGTGGCTTCCCTGCACCACTTCTGCGTGTGTGTGTGTGTGTGTGTGAGAGTGATTAGGCATCTAGGGGCAGTCCACTGACTCGCACCAGCTGTTGAGGCAGCACCCGAATGCTCAGAGTCCCACTCCTACTCGAATGTGTGAGTGTGTTTGCGTGTGTGTGTGTGTAAGTGCTTGTGCCATTGTGGAAGCACAGCACAGCTCTGCCAGTCCTGTCTGCATTTGGACAGCAGAAGACAAGACAAGCAGACAAGAGGAGAAGAAGATGCCAGCCATTTTGGTCACCCCCAAGATGAAGTCAGGATTGCCCAAGCCTGTGCACAGCGCTCTGCCCATTCCTCAGCCTCACATTCAGACACGGATGACTCAGAGCAGCGGTGCGAAGCTCACACACCACTCCAGTCTGAGGAAAAGCAGCCAGAGCACCGGCGCACCGCAGAGAAAGAGCCACACGACCAACGAAACGTCTACAGATCCACAGGTTTGAGCGAAGTCATCCTCCTGCTTCTGTCTCAGAGGTTTATTCGGCTGTTTTATTACAGTGAGTGTGTCTGATGAAAGATCTGAGATTAGAAATCAGAGCAGCATGCTTTGCGTTAAAAGGCGTCAGCGCTCCTTACTTACTGCAATTTTCTCAAAAATATGGAAAAGTGCAAAAGTAAGGAGCCGTAAATGTGGTAATGGAAGCGTAAACTCAGCAGTGTGTGCTGATTAACTCACACCTGCAGGCAGTTGAGGCTTTGGTTACGCGTTGTAAAGTTTTAATGAGGCTCTTAGGTTTTTCCTGTGTGCATGTGTGTGTATTTTATTTTTAATCAAATATGACAGGTGAGGCAGCATTTCTTATAACTGTAGTGAACTTTTTCTGGATGTTGGAGTATCAATGCAAAATCAAAGTTCATTCAATCGTAGCGTAATCTGTTTTCACATTACGTCAGTCATGTAATTTATGATGGAGTTGTAGTAATTCCATTATTTTATAGGTGGTGTAGTTTCTGACGTAATTTTCTATCAAATGTTGGGTTTTTTTTTCCCATCACCTACTGTCTTTCTGTGAACTCTGTGAAGGTCAGTCTGATCATTTCAGTCCTATGTAAATTGGAGCCAGTCATTTCCATTAAAAAGGTCAAAAATTAAGGCGACACCAATACTCTAGGTGGCTTAAACTTTATATGTTTATATAGCATTTATGGAAGGAGTCTCCAATGTCAGCACTTTGTAAGAGTCGGAGGTTCCTTTAGTTTTCCAACAAGTGAAAGTTTTCAGGATGGACGGCTTTGTGATTTCTTAGTAACGTGACTTTTTTAATAACGTACAGAGTGTTAAAAAAAATGAGAGGACGGTGAGGGAATGACTGTTTATAGCTACTATAACATAAATAACAACAGGAACTGACTTTCGTTCCATAATATTAGAAACTGTAAAATGTACGACTAAATAAAAAAGTAAGTGATGGCAAATTGCTGTGGTATAAGAAGCGTAAAACACTTTAGGACATGCTGTTATAGGAAAATACTCAACTTCAAGGTGTTCATGGTGGTAACAGTAACTCCGCTCTACGTCAGGACACATTGCACACCCTGATTTTGATTATTTTCCAACAAGAGCACGCCTCAAGTGTTTTATTCCTTACTTTATTTCTCTACTGCAGTCTGTGTTGTTAGTGAACACTAGTTGCCTACTTAGAAATAATGGCCAGCGGTGAAGTAAAAATGTAAGTTGGAAGAAACCTTTCAACTTGATGAAGCAGAAATATCCTCAAAATACACTTGAGTACAGTAGTAAAGTATTTCTACTTTGGTACTATACACTACTGAGTGAAAGTACGATCTCTGGTTGTGCAACTATAGCAGCTTTTGCCTTGTTGAGAAACTAACGATTTTGACACAAAATTCAAATTCAGTATGACTTCAATACGGTGGTGTCTCAATATGATACATTTTTAATGCAGCAAAATAGACATTGCCTGAATATGTGCCTTAGGTCTACCACTAACGTACAGGGAAGCTGAAGTGCTTAACACATGTATC
>CM040460.1:25693565-25789175 GCA_022758105.1 Pangasianodon gigas | reverse complement strand
TGCATGTTGGAACGGCGGGAAACGTGTATTCGTGCACTGTGCGCATGTCAGAAGATCAAATCCGATTCTGTCATGTAAACGCGCATATCAACCCGATTACTTTATTCAGCGTTCTTGTAAACACTGCGATCGGATTAATCAATCTGATTGATTTCATTCCGATTGAAACAAAAAGTGTCCATGTAAACGTGACTACTGTTACTGAAACTTCTGTAATTCTGACATGAATATTTTTGTTCGAAAACATTTATACGCTTTACTAAAACATTGATAATGGAGGCTTTATGTGTGTAACTTGCAGGTAGACTACATCAAAGTTTAGACTCTGATTCACTACCAGTGCCGATAAAATACACATAAACTTTCAGTACTTATGAATTATGCTTGGATTGGCTACAGTAAATCTAAATAGTCACTCTGTACATCTCCAGCAAATATGTGGTGGATAAAAACTGATCTATATGCAAAATGATGAAACCACTAATGAACCAAGCAGAAGGACAAACTACAAAAGGACAAATTTGATTTGATTAAATAGGAACTGAGAAGCAAAGCAGTGGTGATCTAATCTCGCTGGAATGATTGTTGTGTGATCAGATATACTGGGAAAAAATGGGAGGCTATTAGAAATTTGCAGAATATTTTTTTCCCATCAGTAAGCAAAAAAAAAAAAAGAAAAAAAAAGCAACTTTGTGTTTTCTGTGTTTTCCGTAAAGCGTTACTCATCTCAAAACTGTTGAGTAAGAGGTCTCTGTGGAACAAAAATGAGTGTTTCTTAATCTTCAGGCTGCTTCAATGGTTGGATGTGATGGGCTTGAAACTAAGGCAGAAGTCAGAGAGTATCAGAGAGAGATTTTCTTTTTTTTTAAATTAGGTAGCTGACATCACTCAAGTCTTTCTTCCATGCAGTTACTTTTACATGGGAATTTAATGGCGAGTAAGCGGAAAAGGGTTAGTGTGAACAATAAGCTGGATTTGGAATCCTGGAAAAACCTATCAAGATGAGAAATTATTGGGAGGGCTGACGTGTTAACAGGTCTGATTTCTCAAAAAAAATGTGCTTAGTTATCACAAAGTGCTTTAAGATAACTCCTACTAAACTTTGATTGGATTAGGATGTTTAAAATTGGCTGCTTTTAAACTGCTTTTGTCTTTTGTCAGTTTAAAAATGCGCGAAGTCCATTCGATTGTGAAACACCCGCTTTTGCTTTGCAGAGACCAAATGTCTATAAAAATATATATACCATGTTGTCCAAAATTGTGGGAATTTTATGATATAAAATAAATTCTGTCTGTATCACTACACTCTGCCAATCTCCAGTGGAAACCTGACCTATGCTCACACATGGCCTTTTATTTTCCAGCATAAACTCCATTTGCTCTCATATATATACTCCAACACAAACCCGTACACTATATATAGCTCTGAGTTTTGCACTTCTGTCCCCTTTTAAGCTGGCACAAGTAGCTGGAAAACTTGAGGCTGTAAAAAAGTGGTGTAGAGTTTGTTTTGGTGGGAGACGGCTTTTAAGCTCAGAGCTGCACTTTTTTAGAGCCAGTTGCTTTCGCTGTAAATAAAAGGCAATAATTTGTTAAATATCATTTCATCTGTTCTTATTGGAATGAAGTAAGTGGGATGTTTGTTAGGGTTTCCTTCATTCGTGACATATTTGGACTTTAGTATAGATACCGAAAAAAAAAACCCAGCCTGCTAATACTGATATGTGGCAACCATTTCTTTTGCTAAGGTGTTAAACATGAGCTTAGTACACTTGCAGGGCTTAAGTTTACAGGTTTGAATCCATGTGTTCACTGGTTTCTGTCCATATAAACGACACACACACAGCCACAACCTACCACAGGCCTAAGGCACGGATCTGGAGATTATTAGAAGCACCGCAGGGGAGAATCGATGCCAGGCTGCGGGTTTTTCTTTCAGAGGATGGGTGGAGTAGTCCAGAGCCTCAGAGCTCAGAAATAAACACTTTCCCCCCACAGAGACTGACTGTGTGTGTGTGTGTGTATATATATATATATATATATATATATATATATATATATATATATATGTGTGTGTGTGCTTATGTGCAATGTTAAGGGTCGAAACTCTTGAAAAACAATTGAATTAGGTAATACATTTATGTTATGTTTAGATAATAAACGTTATAACCCTTGATATAATAATCCAGGGTCCTGTGATGGTCATAGATGGTTGTAAGTTCAAATCCTATTGATATAGTTGTTATAGTTATTACGGTTATAAGCTCACTTCAGTTTAATGGGTTTAAAATTACGTGAGTCACACTAATTTATTTTAAGGTGCATCTTTTAGGGATCTAAAAATAAATGGCTTAAAAAAAGTATAAATGTTGTCAACTTGAATCTACCTTTCATTTCAAGGATCTTAGTATGCTGACCTTGGGGCTCATTTTCTACATTCAAAGTTTTTCCACATATAGGCAATGTGTGTCGCAATTCCATGGCTGCATCCGTGATTGAGACGGCTCTGTCTTCCGTCAGTTAAGCTTGTTAGGGACGTGTATTGTGCTTCATGTCATTGAACAATAATCGATGGAGTCATGTGACTCTTTTCCTGAATGACTTACGTCCTGATATCACATGTGGAAGTTCTAGGACTCTTGTCTGGCTCATCACTTGCTGTTGGGAGTGTCCAGCTAGCAGATCATTTTCCTGATAAAGGAGTACACACAGACCTTGGCGTTGCAGAGGCTCTGAGGCGACTCACACACACTTTACGAATACCCTGGATGCCTATGCTCACCTAAAGCGAAGTTTTCGGGACAGATGTAAAAGCAGAGAAATTGGCTGTATTCTGTGCTATGGTCACCACCAATCAGGTTTGTTTACCGCCCACACATAAGATAGACAGTTAGGCTTCTTAGATCCAGAATGGAGTGGATTCCATCTACTTGCGTTTGTTGGTGGTTAACAGTGGATTGTAATTTCAGATATGATGCAGAGATGCCTCAGTAGCGAATCGTGCTCTGGAAGCAAGGTCACACTCTTTGGCAAACAGAATGACGCATTTAACTACATGGATGGACTCAATTGACTCATCACTGTATAGACTCGAACCTCGAACGTTTCAACTTTAGTGATGGAAGACCGTCCCATCCAGAGTGTATTCCTGCTTTGTGCCAAGAGTTCAGGGGATAGGGTCCGGGGTCAGTGCGGCGCTGACCAGGATGAAACTGAAAATGAATGAATATACAGTATAAGTGAATAATGGATTATCTCCATCCTGCGTCTTTGTCCATCTGTCTATCCATGCGTCCAATCAAGATCCTTGTTAACGTGATGTCCCAGGAACAAGCAGTTGAATGTTGTAGGATTTATATGGAAGTATCACTGTAACTGGCAAATGAATTGATTAGATTTTGGAATTGATCCAAACAGGGTCAAGGTCACAGCAAGTGCAAATATCTGACAATTATTTTTAAATAGTTTCCTTCCTGTTTGCCATCCAGAGATGTTACTTACATGTTCATGCTCAGGAACTCAAGGCCCATCTTTTGGCTATCTACGATTTTTGCTATCGGTCAGATCAATCTGTCCGTACATCTGAGATTCGTGTTAGCACGAGTTTTTTAAAGGTGTGTTGGATTTACATGGAATTATCATTGTAACCAGCAGATGAACTGATTCGATTCTGGAATTGATACAAACAGAGTCAAGGTCAAAGCAAGGTCAAATGTCAGGAGTAGTATTTCTTGTTTGAAGTATATTTTAAGAGTAATTGAGTCATACAAATTAGAAACAAGGAGTAGACATGTTGGCAGTGGGAGTATCCCCGTCAATGCCATTGGCGTCAAGTTCTACTTGTTTTTCTTATAGCGTGAAATGGTGTAATATTATCACATAATAGATTATTCTAGGATTGTGTATCTTTTACCATCACATCTAGCCAGTTTGTTTCTTGTGTACTTGTGTACCAGAGTACATCTTCATGTTATTTGGACAGTGTAATGAAATGGCTTAGCCACTGAAAAATGTGTCTGTCTGTGTGTGTGAAGTCATGCACTTTGAGAAATGAGTCCTCTTATTGACTGACTCCACAGGAAGGTTAATAATAATGCCAGTCTTTGGAATAGGGACTGTGGGTTGTGTTTTCTTATCCTTTTATCCCGGGTGCTTGTGATCATTTTATACCAGTCTGTTAGTCTAGAAAAGAGAGAATTACTCATGTCTGGCTGACTTTCTCTTTTTCTTGAATGGACAGATTTACACAGACTGGGCAAACCACTACCTGGCAAAGTCGGGTCATAAGCGTTTGATCAGAGACCTACAGCAGGACGTAGCGGACGGAGTACTTCTGGCTGAGATCATCCAGGTTGTAGGTAAAGAAATGGTCTGAATTTGATTTTTGTTGTTGTTGTTGTTGGTGTTGTTGTTGAACTACTCGTTTAAAGAATATGCATCCAAATTCCATGAGTCAGATATTTGTCCTCTCAGTGTTCAGTTCATTTGCTTGGTCTGAGGAGGTTGTGCTGCCACAGACACATTCATCCTGACTATTATTTTATTTAATGTAACTAACAGAGAACAGCTTCGTTTGGGTGAAAACTATGCTGCTTTGATTTATTTATGAACAATTTAGTTTATTTTTGAGCACTTAAATGGGGAGTCTGGTTTGGAAGCACTACAGTCAGCATGTTAGGCCTTTTATGACAATTTGACATGTTTGGTCTGATTTATAGAGCACCTTCTTACATTTAAAATGTGGCTCAAAGTGTTTTATATTTCTTTGATGGTGCAGATTTAACAATAACAAAATTAGCAAGAAACAAAGGATTAGTGTGCTAAGCTTCCTTAATTATTTATTTATAGCACCTTTTACACATTTATAATGTGGCTCAAAGTTCTTCATCTGTTATGCAGAGAACAAGGCATGGAAAACAGGAAGAATATTTAATATAAAATAAATAGAAATTCAACAATAGTGCATTTAGAATGAAGTAGAATACACAATACAATAGCTTAAGTGGCACAATAATAACAGTGTGGTTATAACAGTTAGGCAATACTTGATCTTAAAGCTCAATTTGGAACACAAAGTTCAGAGCTGTTTAAAGTTTTTAACCCATTAGGAGATTTTGAATCCATCCATCCATCCATCCATCCATCTATCCATACAGGCAATTAAGTTTTCTATTAAGATGTCAATCTAGTTATCCACTAGTCCTCTAATCTATCCTCTTTCATTTTTCCATTTATCTATCTATACTTCCATTTTTTCAATCCATTCTCCCATCCATCCATTTTAACTATTCATTAATCTGTTCATTTGTATATTAATCCATCCCTCTATACTGTAGTTCCCACAATCCTTTAATCTATTCTTCTATCCATCAGTGCATCCACCCATCCATCCACTAAATCCATCTTCCATTTATTTATCCAACTTATTATCCATTTATTAATCTATCTATCTATCTATCTATCTATCTATCTATCTATCTATCTAGCTGTGCCTCCCCATCCAACAATCCATTGATCTATTCATCATTCCATTTATTTGTTCTTCCAATTATCTATCTATCCATGCATTTATTTACCCACTGATAGTATTTCCTTTTATCTCTATTCATTATTCCATATTTTGATCCATCCATCCAGCCAGCCAGCCATCCAGCCATCCATTCATCCACTGGTTTATTTGTATATCTATCAATTTTTTATCTATTCATTTGCCCATTAGTCCACCAACCCATCCATCCATATACCTATTTATTTGTTTATCCATCCATCCATCCATTTACCCACCTGTCCTTACATTAATCCATGTTATGATCCTTTAATCTGTCCAACAGTCTACCAATCCATCCATCCATCCATTTACCCACCTATCCTTACATTAATCCATGTTATGATCCATTAATCTGTCCAACAGTCTACCAAGCCATCCATCTATCCATCTATTCATCCACCTATTTCTTTTTCCATCCATCCATCCGTCCATGCATCCATCCATCCATCCATCCATCCAGCTATCCATCCATTCACTCATATAATCCACATACTATATATAGTTCTCTATTGAAAATCTTTATTTAAAAAAATCCAGTATAAATCTGCAGTGTATACATTTATACAAATTTGTACAAGTTTGTCTGTCACACTAACTCACCCTGACTCTGTGTCTCATCCAAGCTAACGAGAAGATTGCTGATATAAACGGCTACCCCGAAAGCCGCTCTCAAATGGTAAGCTTTGATTTTATGCTGTCTATTTAATCCCAAAGAGGGGAATAAAACTATAACTATAAATATCCCCAGATTCTGTGATTAGATACCAATCATCTTACCATACATAGAGCTCCCTCTAAACAGGCGACAACTTTTAAAAGTGATCTTAACGGCCTTGGTATTAAGGACCACACAGGCATCTGTATTCCTAAGGGAAAGAGGGATTTATGTTGTACTGTCACACAAACACACACTCACTCACAGTAGGAGAGGGCTAAGAAAGAGTCATAAAAGCAGAGCCGTCCCATTGAGGTCCATCTGCCCTTGACTTCAGACTGGCAGTTATAGTGTGCTATATTTTAACACACATGGCTGTATTGGTGGATGAAGCTTGCTGAGGTCTTTCTGATTGATGACTACAGGTTCATAGCGCTTGTTTAATGGTGTGTGTGTTGCAGATTGAGAACATAGATGCCTGTCTTGGCTTTTTGGCAGCTAAAGGAGTGAATATAAAGGGACTCTGTGCTGAAGGTAAGTGGATGTGTGTGTGTGTGTGTGTGTGTGAGAGAGAGTGAGAGAGAGAGAGAGAGAAAAAGTCCAAAAGCTTGAAAAGGTTGTGCTAGTGCTAATTTCACCATTAGAAGCTTACAGGCAAGATTTGCAGTCATGTTAATGCCTTGTTATTCAAATGCTAGTAATTAACATTAGATATATTTTAAGATGACAAACCTGCAGTAGACTGGCATCCCATCCAGTGTGTATTCCTGTGTTCTGTACAGAATAGGCTCAGGATCCACCACCAGGATAAATGAATTAATGTAGCTGCTCATTTATTGATTCCTATATTTATTTATTTTTTCCGCCCAGAGATCCTCAGTGGCAATCTGAAAGCCATCCTAGGCCTATTTTTCAGCCTATCACGCTACAAACAACAGCAGCAACATGCGTCACTGAAGCAGGCGAACAGCGAGACCCACATCCTCCAGACTGCTCGTGTCCGGAGTTCCAGTCCTGCCCAGACACACTCCCCTTGGTGCACTCCCCATGCACCCCCCTGCCTGGGCCACATCCATGAGCACGAGCAGCACAACACCACTGCATCTGTGCTCAAGACTCAAGAAGACATGCAGTCCAGGTATGTAGGGATTAAACACACTGCACAGGACCACACACACACACACACACACTGCATTTCTAATTCAGCATTTTAGCATAAGTATCTAGCACTTATACAGCAACGTATTTTTGACTACATTGAAACTATAAAAGGAATGCGTTTACACAAGTGGGTCCTGTGATGGGTACTGAGACTTTAAAGAGTTAAAACACTCAGAAGACATATCTTAAATTATTTTAATTGGAGTAAAAATCATGCATTCATGTTCGTTCCAGTCTAAGGGTGTTTTGAGGTATAACCTTTGGTAACCTTATGACTCCAAATTAATGTATCATCTGGAGGGAACATGGGGCCATGAAAACATGTGGCCTTAGCACATTAGGACCCTTGAAACTTTTGGCTATGGGTACATAGGGTCTTGGAAGCAGATTCCATAGCGTGGGTCCAAACACAGGTAGGCAAAGTTAAACAAGGATAGAAGTTTAAAGTTCATGGATGAACTTTGATGTTGGCTTGACAGAGTGCGCTAGACACGCTAAAAGTCTTAAACAATCTTACACTGTTTTGTTGTCATTGATTTTAAAATGTTTAACAGTTGAGCTTGTAGTGGCAAAAATTCTAAAAGGCTATAATGGTTAAAGGTTAAAATCTTAAAAATTATGTTTTTAAGAGGACCAAAAATGTTAAAAACCTAACACTTTATGTTTAATGGTTAAAAAGTTAAAAGGCTAACATGTTCAAAGATTAAAGTGTTAAAGAGAATTAAAAAAAAATCATTTTTAGGAGAAGAAAAAGAAGATTATGAAAAACAGTATGTTGGCCCTGTCAAGCCATGATGATTAAAATGTGAGGGAAATAGGCAACAAATAAGGAAAAATAAGGAACAAGGAGATACTTTCTTAGATGGTAAACAGGGATAGGTCTTAATGACAATAATGCACAGTAAGACTTTGCAACAAAACAACGACACACATAAGATCTAAAATGAATCAAGAACTAACACAGAACAGGTGAACACAATCAGACAACAGACCAGTGAGAGGCCAGGAGCGGAGACAGGACCAGAACAGAAACCAAACCAAACACAAGCACATGACAATTGTTGCAGTTCAAATGGAGAAACCATGACAATTATCAGTAAAAAAGACAAGTGTAATACAGTACAATAAATACACAAGACTGAATGTGTAACTACACAGTACAAAATAACTACACTAAACAAGAGGAGATTGTGGACGAGGAAATGAATTTCATTGAGGATCATGATCATTATCAGATGGCATTATTACTATAGGCACTCAATTATCTTGCTCATTTGGTTATATAGTAGATAAATAGTATTTGGCCAAAAGTTTGTGCACACCTGATCATCATACCCATATGTGGTTCTTCTCCAAACTGTTAGCACAAAGTTGGAATCACAAAACTGTACAGAATGTCTTTGTATGCTGTAGCATTACAATTTCCTTTCACTGGAGCTAAGAGGACCAAACATGGTGTGTCAAAGTTGGAGTGGAAGAATTCGAGTGTCCTGCACAGAGCCCTGACCTCAACCTCACTGAACACCTTTGGGATGAACTGACACACCAGGCTTCCTCGCTCGACCTCAGTGCCTGACCTCACTAATGCTCTTGTGGCTGAATGAGCACAAATCCACACAGCCACGCTCCAAAATCTAGAGGAAAGCCTTCCTAGAAGAGTGGAGGTTATTATAACAGTAAAGGAAAACTACATCTGGAATGTAATGTTCAAAAAGCACATATAATTGTGATGGTCAGGTGTGCACATACTTTTGCCATATAGTGCACATGTGTGTGGCTGCCTGGAAGAACCCATTGAAAATCAGCAATCACTTACACACTCTGTATAAATAACGGCGAACAGAGTTTTTAAATATTTAAATTACCTAATAAAATTATGACGAGAAATATAGCCAATAGAACGGACTGAATTAATTCCTGAATATTTCAGCACTGATGTTTTCCTAAACAGAGGTCAGTCGAGTTAAGAGATGACGATGAGGCTCATGTTTAAAGGCTGTGAGTGACTTTTACTCCATTTGATGAGACAGAGGCTGATGTGGTTGATGCCGATAATCAGAATGATAACTCATTTCTCATTGTAAACTCAGGATTCTTTGAGAAAGTGTTACTAATGTCGCTTATTAGGTTGTAAATATCGAGGTAGCCTGTCAGCTCAGGATAATATTAAATCAGGGTAAAATCATTTCAGCTGAGATAATACTGTATAGAGATTGCATCAAAGACTATTATTAAAGACTCTTCAAATAGTTAATGATGTAAATATAATGATTTCTAATGCATAAATATAATTTGCGCTATTTATATAAAATAAACATTATAGTAATTGAGTATGGGATGGATAACACTTCTGAATTGTCTGTCAGTCTGTTGGCTATGAATAAAGGTTGCTGTAAAGATAGACGTAGTAAAGGTCATTATTATAATTTGTAATCTTCTGTATTACTTGTTAAATAACAACATGTTAAATTTCACCATATGAAGGGTTTTCCCAGGCCACCACACACATACATGGTAACATTAGACTTCTTATCTGCCATTGCTTTTCATTAGCTGTCTTTTCTCTTTACTAACTTCTTTTCACAGAAACCTTTTTTTTTTCATGCTGGGTTGATCTCTTCTGATCTCTTTCTTTTCTCCCTATTTCCATCTTTATATCTCATCCATCCAGAGGCTCAACTCCGAGTAAATCTCGCAAGCTGTGTGTCGCTCCAAAAAAGTCCAATAGGTCAGCCGCACAGTGTTCAGTAAACTCCACAGTGCCAAATAATGCATGACCTCCTGCACTTGTACAAATGCTGCGTGTAAGCAAGATCTTTGGGGTGTGTGTGTGTGTGTGTCTCCACGTGACTGCTATGCCCCTGCTGTTCTTGGTACACTACCTCCCTCTAGCTGTGATGCCGTGTTACTGTAATGCCTTCAGGTCCACAGAAGCATGCAAAACTTCTGAATGGCTGATTTGTTCATGTTCATATGATCAGAAGGTGACACTAAGAAATATAAAGCTGCTGAGGTTCTTTTCTATGATGAGTAAACTAGCCTTATGTCATTAGAGAGGAGTAGCCAGATGGTTAGCTTCACCAAGAGGTGATCTTGAAAAGAAAAGTAGAAGAACACAGTGTGGTTCTGTAGCTCTGAAGCTAAGGTGAGTGTGTTTGTCTGTTTGGGTTTGTGTGTCTGTGTGTGTGTGTCTATGTGGGTGTGTTAGACTACCAGCTCCATCGATCCAGCCGAGGAGATCCAGCAGCAGACGCAGCCAGAGCTTCATACATCGTGACGAGTCTAAAACCCCGACGTTAACCTGCTCGCAGCACACAGGTACACAAGCTCCTCCATTCAACCTTGTACTAAGTGAAATATCAATGCTTGTTTATTTTTCTCAAGCTTTACAGCTGTTTGAAACTGAAGAGTTTAAAAAAAAGGGCCTTTTTAAATGCAATGATATTTCTAAGTGAAAAAAAAAACTGAGCGTGGCATATATAGATGAATTTGAGTTCTCCTATAATCATGTGTCAAGTTCAGGTAGGAATTTTATAAATGATACACAATATAATAGCTGCAAATTATGTCACATCCCTTAGCCAACACTTTTATCCAGACCCCTCTCACTTTAGTGTTCTCACATTAGCATTCTCACTTCAGCGTTTTCACTTTAGTATTCTTTGGGGTGATCACATGGACCAATGGTAGGGCTACAGTGATTCATGGTATGTTATAAAGGTTGCACTATTCCATTATTCATTTTTACTAGGTGACCAGTAATTCAAAAAGTAGATGACTAGTTGTCTTTTCCATGGTTAAAGCAAAAAATAATTCAAGACAGCTATTTCTAGGCTGTTTTATTTGTGCAGCAAAGAATGCGTCAAACCACACTTTAACAACCATACACAGGTTTCTAATTACATTTCCAGCTTCAATGCTTATTATGCTACATAAAAATAAATAGAATTGTGCAAGAAATGTGCAAAATAATGAATTTGTGTATCACAGCGTTATATAAGAACGTACCAGTTCTTTAAATAGCGTAATTGGACATACCAGTGCACTCATATGGACGACCTGGCGGTTCATCTGAAATTGCTGATTCTGGAACTGAGAGCGCGCAGAATGGAAGCTCATGTCCATCACAGAGCTCAAGCCTCAGTCTTCCTTGGATGGAGAATGTGCCGCCCGGGAGGTTTTTCCGCCACGTTCAATTCCAGCCTCGGTAGCGTCCGAAAATATCTCTGGATCGGCATCTTTGAGCTGGCAAGCGCTGCTGATCTGACTCTAAAGTAGATGAGTGGGATTAGATAGTGACGTGCAAACCCACGACTCCGAAAGCGCTCTTTCACACAATGCAGGTCAAGACAGAATTCACTCTGCTACAGTGCAAGGAATTTCTTAACATTTTTATTTAGCTTGAAAGAACACCTTATAACTGTAGGAGGAATTCCTTCAGGAGCATCTGGGAGTGGGATTTAAAAAAACAACAACAGCTTTGCGCACATACGTCTCCACTTCATACAAAGTGATATATGAAAGTGATAGCATCAGAGTAAAAAAAAAGCAATAGAAAATTTAAAACAAAGAGACCTTTCCCAGTCTTACACAATGTGCAATTGATTGTAGGGTTGGCTGCGTCTAGTCAGAAATATTTTCAGACAAACAAATTACATTTTGTCTGCTTTCCTCACTGTCTGCTTTGCTGTTTTATCCAGTCGACAGCTCTTGTGTTGTGTTGTTTCTAATCCCATGTGCTTTTCAGTAGCACCATTTGGCCCTCCATGTGAAGGCCTTGATTTGGAAGTTGTGCAGTGTGTGTATGTGTGTGTGTGTGTGTTTGTGGTCATGACACGTGCCTCACATTTTTTAAAAAGTATTTTAAATTTCAGGGTTGTACAGAGTCACTCTTTTTTTTTTGCATTCTCTTTTTCAACATAAAAATTACAGACTGTAAATGAAGGTTGCTTTCTTGTGTGTGTGTGTGTGTGTGTGTGTGTGTTTGTGTGGGTGGGTGGTGTGTCAGAGAGAGCACGTTCTCTCAGCTGCAGCTGGTTGTGGTATGCACTCATTCACTGTCCTTTGATTCAGCTTTAATTAAAGAGCGAGAGAGATAAAGAAAAATAAGAGAAAGAGAGAGAGAGAGAGAGAGAGAGGGGGGAGAGCGAAGCTGGGATAATGAGAGCACATAATGAAAAAAAAAAGAAGGGAGTGAATGAAGTTGGTGAATGTGCATTCATACTTTTGGACTAATTTACAGAAGGATACAATGGTGCTATAATATAAACTGGGAATTTAGCCCAAAATACAACATGCTCAGTTTCCTCTAAACTACAGAGAGGAAGCTAGCCAGCGATGTACCAATACACACACACACGACATCACGACAGCTCTGACGCAGGGTGGACAGTTAATCATTGATTTTCCACTGCTGAATCAGGACCTGATTTATTGTGTGCGTGTGTGTGTGTGTGTGGGTGGGTGTGAGAGAGAGCACAGTGGCACGCTAAGTTAAAAAAAAGTGAAATTCAGCATGCGCGACTACCGCAGGTAAGACCACACCTGACTTCTAGCAGACTGTAAAACTCCTGCCAGGGCCTTGTGCTTGTCTTAGTTTGGATTATAGGCTTGTAAATTTCCCTGTTGAAATTATATTGGGTTTATTCCATGTCCTGAGTGATGATGTGCCTCATCTGTAATTTGGACATTTTTCACAAACCCCGAGGGTGAACCTCAAAGGCACTGTGTGCTCTTTAGCTTTTGGCTCTAAGAGCTCTAAGATGCTCCAGGTGTTCACTAACTTGCCCAGATGTGTGTGTGGAATTTAACCGTATGATTTATCCTGCAATGGACCGTTCTCAGGATTTCTTTCCTTTTATTTTATTTGGCTCACATGTATTGGCTGGAGGTTTTGTGTTCTGCAGAACGAGAACAATTTCTTTTTTTTTTTTTTTTTTTATGAGATGTGTTTTTATGCAGTATATCTGTCTGCAGTCATCTGACCTTTTCCTTAGTAAGGAATAAAACACTTAGGGGCATGCTGTTATAGGAAAATAATCAGTGACTCTGTGGTGTGATGTGGCCTGAGGCAAAGTGGAGTTACTGTTGTCACCTCAAAGGTCATTATTTTCTTATAACAGCAAGCATTGTATTCCTTTTATACAGCAGCAAGTTGCCAACCTTTACAAATTTCCTATGTTCATAGTTATATATAATTTTGTGGAAACATTAGTTCCTGTTATCACTTACGTTATAACGTTTGTAAACAGTCGCTTCATCACGTTCTCTGGAAGTTAATAAGACAGCAAAATATGCAAATAATTACTGAGAAAACGCAAAGCACAAAGTCCTTCATTTTGAAGACTTTCATATGGCGGAAAAACCTCTAAGTGTTACAAAACGCTGACACTAGAGACTCCTTCTGTAAACATTAAATAAACATCTCCTCAGAAAACGTCAGCATATCAATGAGTATATGTTTTTTTGTTGGTAAATAGCTATTTTTTTTAAATACATGTAGTATTAATTTTAGTTTATGTGGAGTGCCCACCGTACAAGTCTCTGTGAATTTGCTGTTACTATAGAAAAGATAACATATTACAGCTAGCACGTTAATATAAACCCTTGATTTGTCTTGCAGCCAGAAAATTAATTTATACCGTCTGACAGTATAAATCAGATTTGATTATTCAGCAGAACCGTGGTATAAAACTGATTAGCCTACATACTAATAGCATTTACAGATGAAGCGATTTAAATTGAACTTAAAGTGATTCATGCTAAAAATATTGAAATCTGAAGACTGAAAATCTGTCAACATTATGGATATGAGAATAGATTCAATGTGTTAATGGCTTCAAGTAACATTAGGAAACAAAATCGATTGCTAGCTAATTCCCGATTTAGGTTAGCAAAATGTGTTCTGAACATTGTGGAGGAACTTTTGTTCTGGAAAAGATTTCATATACCATTTCGAGGCATTCCTACAAATGTGGCTCCAGCATATTTAGCCTTATAAACATTAACAGTACATTTCTGTAGCATTATTGCTGCAACTGTTTAATGACATATTCTAATTACATTTTGAAGCAGACTCACTGAATCAAGTTTTCAGAACATTATTTTTCTAACCTTCTTAGAACTTGTTGGATTTGTTGCATAACATTCGATGTTTCAATGTTCAACATTCAAAATTCAATGTTATTGGGAATTTTATTGTTTTTTGCCCAACTTGGAATATTGCATTAGCGCAGCATAACATTGTAAACCAAACCGTCATTACTTTACGCATTTTTAAAAAACAAATTTCCATAAACAATATGTTTGTAAAAAGTCTAAACTTCTTAGAATATTATCAAATGTGCTCTGATAGCTGGTTGTGATTATTCTCTACTTGCCTTCTGATGGTTTTCTGACTGATTTTTTAAAATTATTTTATATTTGGCCTTTTAATTATGTTGCTCTTTATCGTCACTTTGCGTAGGAAAAGCAGTGCTAGTTCCCCCTCCTCAGTGTTTGATCCTAATTCATGCTTTTGGGTCCATTTACTCTCTGAAGTTTACTTTTCTCATTGGTTCAGTAAATACTCCTTTTTTATACCAGCATTTTCTGGTGTGGTCAAAGTATCACCACATTTTCAAAACCTTAAAGGTTCCTTTGAGCATTTTAACTCCCATATAGTTAAACGGTGCTTTTGAACTCCAATAGAGAGCAGTTTTCATGCCCTCGTTACCATTTGAAAGTGGGCATTTGACCCACTTTCTGTGTGTGTGAATGGGCACCCGTACAGCAGCTGCCAAAGTTTCCTTTTACAGTAGCTGAACATCCAAATGTGAGCACTTAACATTCCTTTCTAGTCCATCTTATCAAACACTTTAGGTCCATTGTGGATTCTGTGTCTTCTCATTAAAAAGGTAAGGAGAAAAAAAAGAATATTATAATCAACATCTGTTGGATGGTTCGTGTTTGAAAAAGGCTGGAGAGTATACCATCTATTAGAGAATGACAATAGACTTTTTTTAATAATGCATTTTTCAGGTTGTATAGTGGTGTATAGCAGTGATGTTACAAAAATAACAATTTTTGCAATGTTCTGAAAACATGTGATGTGGATGTGGTTTGCTTCACAAAGTGGTTCTTGTTTGTAAAAATATGGGATTTTAACATTATGCAAATTTTTAAATGATTAAATGTTAAAGGTTGTTGGTTAAAATTCCTGTTGTTGTTAAAACATATCAAAATGCCACGAAGAAACTCCCAAAATATCCAGAAACTTGCCTTTAAATGTTATAGGAACCAAAACAAACATAATGTTCAAATAAATGTTCTGCTAGCTAAAATCTATTTGATGGGTTGATAAATTAAATTAATAAATATTTCTAACGTAATGGTAATACTTTTTTTTTTTTTTGCTTAGAGTTTGTCAGAGCCACGGCAATTGTTTTGTTTATTTTTCCTGACGTTCACATGAACACAACCCAATTAAATTAAATAGACCACCTCATTTATTCCTTAAAGTGACCCATGAGTCATCTGCGTTCTGTGAGCACTCTTTCACTCAAGGAGCTGGCTGTTCAAAAAAAAAAAAAAAAAAAAACTCTCAAAAACAAACACACTCCTGCTAGCTGTTTGGGTTTGAATTTTGAATACTTGGCTTATATACTGTATATTTCATCTAACTGCCTCACTCGTGTGAAAATAGTAAATAGTGGACTGAGGAGTTTGCCAGTCTTCGATGCAAATACCGGGTTATTACCAGATGTGCGATTATTAAGCTCAGAAACAGGTCTGGATGGATGTGAGGTGAGTTTAAAGTATTAATGAATGTGTTATGTTTAGGTTTAAGTTTCATTTTATGTTATCAGGATCAGCTTTTTAAAGCTTTCTCTACTGATATAGCATGGCCCGTGTCTATTAATAGTGATAATAATTGTTATTAGTTATTGCTATTTCTGCAAATTGTTATATACTTGTCAATGTGCAAGTATGAAGATTATTAAGTATTAAGTACTGGTGATGCTGAGCACTGTACAGTTTAAAAAGATATGTATCTCTCTGTAAATGCAAGAAATAGAAATCTAGCCTACTGTGATCCTCCCTGCTGGCTGTGTGTACATTTATGTTTTTAATTTTTAACTTTTAATAGTACCTAAAGAGGGACACATTTTTCAGTTGTCTTTATTAATAACTCACTGGGCACATTTCAGTGCAGGTGATCCCAGGCAGATTTTGTAGAACATTTATTTTGGAGCTCCAAGAACTTGTGTAGTTCCTGCTCCAGGGTTTTATCTTGTTTTCTATGAAACATGAATTATTGAGGTTGGATTTTGCTGTATTGAGTCTGGCTGTCTGGTTAAGTGTTTTAAAGTTTCATAGAATGACAAACCCACCTTTTTTTTTAATATAATGTGTGATTACTGAAGTTTGGTTTGTATCAGAACGTGAGTCCCACTGAGGTTTTGGAACCTTTTGAAGATCTCCCTGTGCTAGAGTTCTTGGGTAGTGTTTACCTCCTTTCCTTCCTCAAATGGTTCTGGAAGCTTGGTGGAAACATGTCTTTTATCCCTATAATATCTTATAGTCATCACCATCATCATCATCATCATCAAGAAGTCAGCTCCATTGTCCCAAATGTCCCGTTTCCTCCTACAGATAAATCAAGTCCATCTCCTGTAATGGTTGACCAAGGGCCTCCCAGTTCTCCTGTTCTTCCATCTAGCAGCACCACTGGCACCACCAGCACCAAAGGATGGAGGAGCAAGTCTCTCAATGCCAAGCACAGCGCTACCTCCTCTAGTCTTTCCATCAAACAGCCCTCCTCAGCTTCCCTGGAGGTTCCTCCCAAAGTAATCGCCCAAAAGTCCATGCTAGACAAGCTGAAGCTGTTTAACAGCAGACCGTCTTCTCGAGCATCCAGCATTGCATCTCTAGATGACCCTGAAGCTTCAAATCCAGATCTGAATGAAGCAAACGTTTGTCCTGTCCATCCTGAAGCCCATCTGGGCAACCAGCAACCTATGATGGCAAGTAACTCCAGTCCTAAGCTGGCTCTGAAAGGTATCGCACAGAGGACGTTGGGTAGGACTTTGGTGCCCAAAATCAAGGCTGCTGAGAAGGACAAAGACAAAGTAAAGACAAACAGTAAAGATAAAACAACAAAACGATCTTCTGGCATTGAGCAAGACCTGATTATTGAAGAACGAGAAGAAACCAGGGCTGAACCTCCAACACTGGCTGATGGTAAAAAATCCAGTTTGATTCCCAAAGGAACCAAGAGCCATAGCAACGCTAAGAAAGATGGGTCATCACAGAGTGGTATACCCAAACCGGGGCAAACCACTAAGGCCTCAGGGGTGGTAAAGAACTCAGTTGCACTCCCTGGTGGAAAAGTGGAGCATTCTCGTGGTTTCAGAGCTGGAGGTGCTGCATTGGTGCATAAATGTCCGATAGAGAACAAGAACTCTAATTCTGCTTCTAGTTTGGTGTTGACAGAAGGACGATGCACTCAGAACAGCTCAAGTAGTATCACTCAGACCAGCAATACAAGCAACATTCAGCTTCCTCAAACACAGCACAGTCATCCCAACACGGCTACAGTCGCCCCCTTCATGTACAGGTCAGATGTTATTTATGGTGTCTACACCTTCACAATGCTAAACAGAATCTGTGTACAGGTGGGGTAATAGATTTGAGTATGCAGACATGGGTAGAGTTCCCAAGAAATCAATCAGGTAAAAATAATGTTATTTAAACAAAATAATGACTCAAATAGAAGTAAAAATAATAATCCAAAAAACAACCCACATAGCAAACACATATCTAGCCAACTTCAGGAAAATGTGCAGTTTATACCTTTATATTATATGTAGCTTATTCGCTAACTGGGAAGATGTCAGCACAAATGTATTTAATATTAATATTCCCCTTTTTTAGCTAAAGACAGGTTCATTATCAGAGTAAATGTATCATTATCAGATGCAGTTTTTCTTGACAGAATATCTGTGAAAATCTGACCTCTTTGAGTGCTCAAGGACATGCCCATCTGTTCCCATAGAGATACTTCCACTCTCTTCGATTTATTCATAGCCAGCCAGCTAATTCTCCGCTCTTCCTCAATAACTATTATACTGTAAGGAAGAAAATAGAATTGATATAAACTACAAAAAAGGAACATGATGCTCTTAACAAAGGTACAGTGGATATAAATCCTAAAGAAAAAAGCACAATGTAAAAATCCAACCATACAAAAAAACCACATGGAATTAATAGAAAGTCCAATCAAGGAAGATAATTCTAGATTATTTAGTCATACATTAATAACAAAACTACAACAAAAGTAAAACCTAAAAAATACAAATACATACCTAAATAAAAACTAAATAGAATTAATAGAAATTCCAAAAAAAGAACATAGTGCTTAATTACATATTCATATAGTTAATACTAATATCAAATTTACAGTACAAAAAAAGCACAAAAAACAAAATAAAAAAAATAAAATAAAAACAACAAAATAGAATTGATAGATAATAGAAAATAATAGAAAATAATAGAAATTGAAGAAAATGAAGATGATGTTAAATTATTTAATCATGAACACTACTAAAAGCAAAGATAAAACCTAAAACAGTTTTTGAGCTATGTCTTAAATTTGCTAACAGCAGGTGCCAAATAAATTGATTATTTGCTTCTTGTGCATCGTAGGTCTCAGACAGACGTGGATAAGACCGGCGTGACTGAAGAAGGAGAAGGGAAGAAGGAGAGATCACTCCTTCACAGCAAATCCATCCACACGTCTCTGGAAAGCCTGAGAGGTACAAGACCTTTAGCTCACACTGGTCAGATGTGAATGTGTAAATTAGACGGAGATGCAAATCTCAAACTCTAGCACCACAATACATGAGATCAGTCAGGTGTGTAATGCTGAACTCTGCATTGTTTATCTTAACTGAGTAAAAATGAAGCCATGTCATGATGGACTAGGTTGTGTGATCACATGTTCTTTACCTAAATGTCAGGTAATATCACATTATGTCCTAGACTGAAATAAATAACTACAAAAATGTGAAACTATTTAGCTAGCTTTGATAAACAATGCTGTGAAAAAAAGGCTAGTTCGTGTTACAGCTAGGGTGTGCTGTAGTACTTTAGCTAAATGTACATTGTACATAGCTAGCTTGGTGAAAGCACCAAAAAGTTATGTAGGTGTCTGGCTAGCATAAAACCAAGAGGTTGTCACTGGACAAAATGTAGCTAAAGATAAATAGCTAAATAGCCGGCTTGCATCATAGGTAGCTACTGTCACTATATATAATGTGCTGCTGATACATCATGAAGCTATCACTGCAGTAGCTGTACATTACCTATGTAACGTAAATAGCTAGGTAGCTGAAGACCGTAACTTGGATGACCGTAACCTGTCACGTTTGGGCTAAGTGGTATAAATAGAAGAAGATACAGCAAAACTAAGTCTTTAGCCCAATGGATCATGTATGGGACAGAGAACGACGTTGACTTCAACACTTTTAAAAGCTGCAGTCTGTTCAAGTGTCCCGTCTGATCTAAATTCTGCAGGAAGAACACGGACTTTGGTTCTTTGCGTGTCCTGCATCTAGCTGAGCGAATCCCACAGTGCTGGTGTCTCACTGGATATGGAGAGAAAAGGAGCTCATCTGCATGATAAAGGCTGTGGATGTCAAGGAGTTGCCAAGGCCGATCTGCCTCTGTGTGTGTGTGAGTGTGTGTATCATGAGGTCATGTGAGGTCAAGTTTGAGACTCGGAATGCGCGCACAGTTTATATATGTAATAATTTGACTGAAGCCAAGTGTTAATTAGTGCGAGGCTTGGCTTGTACTGTATATGAGGTAGTCTGTGAGTGTGGGTTTGGAGGCGTGGAGGTCTTTTCTCAGTCTGACAGTCTTCTGTGAGAAGAGAAAGTCACCCTGCAGGGGAAGTGTGCTGGCGCGGAAACTGGAACGCCACTTAGTTTGGCTTTTCCCCTCTCCCTCTTTCTGTCTCTCTCTCTCGCTCTCTCTCTCTTTTCCACAGAGGAGAGGAAAAGGGAGGACCATCCTTGCAAGAGCTTTTCCTACTGATCACTTGTTTTCTTTGGAAAAAACTGGAAAATGTGTCAGAAAACCCACCCGTTCCTACCGGAAGGGGCATAGAAGAGTGGAGTCAGAAATCAGAAGATACCTCAGCCAATACTCACACACTGGGAAGATCACTGACCACATCGAGATGGAATCTCACAGAAAACCTGATCCTGAGGATCCAGGAGCCAGAGACAGCATCTCCTTGAGTTGTACATCTCCAAGCCTTCCTGGGAGTCGCAGCGTGTCGGAGATCTCAAGAGAAACTTTTATGGATGAAGCTCCAGAATGGAGTATCTCAACAGGATTAGAAGAAAGTTCCTGCAGAAGTCCATTAGAGGAGAAGAACTCATCTGAGAAAGCTCAGAAAGTGGACAGGGAGTGTGAGGCCATGCACACACAAGGCCACATGTACCAGCTGCATCTAAGCCAACACACAGGTGCATGGGACAGCATTGCACGTGTTAATGAGGAGATCCTTCTGACCATGCTGGATATTTACGAGAAACACAAGAGTAAGACAATGTGCTAATGTGTACAACCACACGGTCTGTGTGTATATTTGTGTGAGAACTCATGGTTGCTGTAGACATGTCATGTCTTAACATGTTTGGTTTCATTTTAAACTGGTTTATGTTTGTTCTCCACACCAGGGACGTTACTTCAAGTTAATGATTTGAGAAGTTAAGGTCAAGAAGCTTCAAGTGGGGTCTGTGCTAATGATCCAGGCTAGAAAAAAAGCTATCAAATTATCAGTTTCTACTTAAAGTTAAGAGGGAAGTGTATTAGAAACAACACTGGACGTTTCATAGCATTAAGCGTAACTATAAACTGATAAAAAGTATGATTTGTTATTCCTTAATAAATTAAATAATTTTACTTATTGATCAATTGCTGTGTAAGAGGAATAAAATACAGCATGTCATGTCATGTTTTATTCCTTACATTTTATCCCTTGTTAGATTTAAATCCTCCCTTGATCAGTTCTTTCTTTACTAGCTTTGAAAAACAAAATTATAAGGAGGTTTTGTGGAGTAAAGTATAAAGCAAAACCCTAACTACTTCCATAAGAAGTGTTATTGGTCTGACGCTTAACTAGCTAATGGGTTCATTTTAAATCAGCAGCGAGCTGAGAAAGTGTATACAGTCTCCTTAAACTACAATCTAAACATCATGCTGTTTGTGCCGCTTGTCATTGTTCCTGAAAGTAGATATTTGAGAAAAACATAACACCAGGCCAAGTAACACTATTAGTGCAAGCTACCACAGCTGGGGCGTTACTAATATTAGCTAATGTTAACTAGCCAGCTAGACTTGAAGCAACTCTCATTATTAATGCTAGCCAGGTGAAATAACATCAACAATAGATAATGTTAACAAGAAAGCTATACTTCTAGCAACTAGCATTATTAATGCTAGCCTCCACAGGTGAGATAATACTACCATTAGCTAATGTTAATTAGCCAGCTAGACTACTGACAGACTGACAGTCAAGTTTGCACAAACGGACTAGCTAGCTAAAGCAGATTTTATAGATGGTATAGTAGCTGTGCTGTAGCTATTATAACTTTTCACAGCAATATATGCTAACATGCGCTAACAACGTTTAAAAATACCGTTATCAACTACACAGCTTAACATGACATATTTGAATAATAAACCTCAGCCGTCATGATTAAATGGAAAATAATGATTTTGTTTCTCAGAAGAAATTATTCAGGGACCTAAGTTGTACTAGGTCTCTATCCCTCTCCCTCTGTACGTTCCTCTCATGCTCTACACCAACCAGCTCCAGAGATGTGAGCAGGGTGCTAGCAAAATCTTAGCATTAGCCTGACATTCTGAATGGAGTTGTTTGTGCTAGTTTGCCAGAATGTACACCAGGCCATCAGTCTTTCCTGAACATGCTTTTCACAGTGTGTGTGTACACGAGTGTGTGGTCTTCTGAGCTCTTTGTGGCCCCCTCATGATCGGCAAGCGGCTCTTAATCCAAGCAGCCAAATCCCCACTTACACACCAGTACACAGTGTGTGTTTATTTGCAGAAGTCTTATTCGCTCAGACTGGGGCTGATCCTGTTAGCATTAGCGCACTCTTACTAAAGCACAAAAAGCTCTTTTAGCTAATGCTGGGAGATTTACCTCATATTTCTTCATTAGTTGAAAAAAAGAGAGAGGGAGCTAGCATTTTGAAAAGAATTGCTTAGCATTTCTGGTTCTGATCTGGACCCGGAGTGTTTTGAGGATATATTAGCAGCATCGGGTTTCGCTTTCTATAGCTTTAGGAAAAAAATTTGTCCTGCATTTTTTCAGTGTCTGGGTTAGCAGAAAGTAGTAGAGTGGCTCAAACCCAGCTGGTTTGTCTCTCCAGGCGAGGATTCGGAGAGCAGGAGACTGAGGACAGTGAAGAATATCGCTGATTTAAGACAAAACCTGGAGGAAACTATGTCCAGCCTGAGACACGTCACTCATATCAGTCACAGGTAAGGAATACACACACTTCTACTCTAATGGTGTTTTAGAGTTGGTTGTACATTCACAAACAGGAAACACCACCAATAGGAGCCAACAGTTCAAGTCCTGGGACATTTCTTTCTAATCTCTGAGACAGCGTGGCAGCACAACAAGTGACATTTCAGTTGAGATTTTATGCAAAATAGCTTTGATGCAGTAAAGCGACGAATCCAAACGATCGCCTCGAATGATTCCTTGGCCCAGTCATATGCCGTGTCTGGTCCAACATTTTTTCAATTCCCCACTCCTAACTTTAGTTCCTATCTGCAGTTAGTTCCCAATTACACTTTGCTGTGCAAAAATGGAAGGAAAACATATAACCATGGTTTCATCTTGTCTTGTCATATATGATCTCTCATTAAAAGACACATTATAAAGAAAAATAAAGTTTGGAAGGAAGTAGCAGAGATTGCCTTTGCCTATGAGTGGCTCTGGTGAGTGTAGGTCGCTAATACGGTTAGTTTGCTTTGCTAATCTGTCAACGAAGCTAGTTCAAAGCCTACTTCTAGTACTTGCTAGTATGAACATAGGGTGAAAGGCTTGTAAACAGAAGGTTTTTTAAATTTCACCAGTCAGAACAAAAAAACCATGACAAATTTAAAATATACAGTATTTTAACTGCAACTGATTTTGACAAAATTCTAATGAAATGGAAAGAGCACTGTAAAGACGTTATTAAAGCAGTAAAGTTGTACCCTATAGATCAGAAAAATACATATTTGACAGTTTGAACTTAAATGTTTGAGCAGGTTTGAGAAATAAAACAGCACAAAACGCATCTTGTTGTTGATTTGATTTGTTGTTGGTATGTGTATATGGTGTTGCATGTTGCTATGTAGTATACCGAACCAGTTAGATACAGTCCTGCTAGTTCCTCCCCTGAATACAATAAAATCTTGTTTAAAGTCTCTGCCAGTTTTAAACAAGTATCCAAAACTATAGAACTGGAACCTAGGACCAGTCGCCAATGGCAAACTGTTCTGGTGCCAAAGTTTTGGGTAATTTGTGTATGTATGCATTATAAGCTTGTACCTGAGAGAATGAATATCATGCCTATGAATGGGGATGTATGGGGGTGTCTGAGTGTGCATTCTTCTTGAAGTGAGGATAGCAATTTACAGTAAAGCCTTCTGAGCCAGTGTGGAGCCAACAGTGGAAATCTGAGCAGCAACTGGAACCATATGGTTTTATACGCAGACTGTTGTCATTTGTCTAATCCGTCAGCTGATTAGCAATGCTTTAACGTAAATTTTCCTAAAGATCACCCAGACTGAACTTATTAAAACAAAGAAGCTAATAGAGTGTCAGTTTCGTGACATTCGGGTTATTTATAAAGACTATCTTTTATGGTTTATATATAATGTCTGAGAACAGCTCCCACTAGAACATTTATAAGTTCAACTTCAACAGCTAAAAATATCTCTGTTAAATCAACCAGAAGACTGAGAAGCCAAAAACCCATTTGGAGGATCACTTTTGCTTCCATTCAACACAAAATCTGTCTCTTTTTTGTTTTTGCTCTTTTTTTTACCATTTTTCCTCAGTCACTGTTTCAATTGCCCACCATCATTCACCATTTCTAACTGTGTTTGTGGCCAAGAGAACCAGAGCATAACCTTGTCTGATTTAGTCTCTTAACCAGCTGACCATTGAAAAAAAATCCGGTTCTTTATACTGTCTAGATTGATGATCAACAGGTGAGTCTGAAAGTGTTTAATGAAAAGAGTGGTCCATGGTATTTAGTCACACTCACTCCATGATACTGGCTCTGCCTAGAAGAGGACAGAGAAGAATGCTCAACTCTCAGATCTTGCACTATACACTTTATTTTTTACTCTATACTCTATGTATGTGATCTACTATAGTATGTGAATATACTGTAGTTCATTTTGCAGTAAGTAAAAATGACAAATTACCATGTTGTTCCTCACATCATTCATCCAAATTATTCATCCTTTTTGCTCCTAATTTGCATCCACAATGTAGCTCTGTATACTCCTGAATTACGTCTTTGCTTCGTATATCCCCAGAAATAAAATAACAAACTAGACTTTTCCTTGTCGGTGGGGTGGTACCCTCAACAATACCTTTAGTGTGTATCTTTAACTGTGTGAATACTATACCTTTATGTCATATCTGGTGTGTCTTTACCTGATGGATTTTCTAATATTTATTTATTGATTTGTTTATTTGGTTTTGGGGAGAGGAGGGGGATTTTCCCAGATTTTTCCCAGATTTTCTCCCATATTTAGTCTTGGCCAATTCCCACCTACCAGTCAGCTCTCCCCTATCATACGACAGCTAACAAGTGGGGAGGGTGATGGGAATTCAAGCTCACAATCTCTGCACGATGGGGTGAATTCTTCTTCTTGGGAGTCTTTTGAGTTGACTTGGCAACCATAGGTGTGACTTGTGACACTTCCTGCTTCTGGCAATTGCTTGGACACCTATAAAAGGCCTATCGTCTAATGGCCTTGCCTCTTCCAGTCTGCAAACAGGCTGTGGCGGCCGAGCGCAAGTGTCAAGTGTCCCAATTTTCTGTTCTTATTTTCTGGTGATTCTAGTATATTATTATTTTTAGAGCACCAGATCTAGTTAAATTTCCATGCATAAACATTAAAAGTATGCCATATGAAATATACCAATAGTTATATAGCGAAAATGATCTAACAGGTTAGAAATTTGAACATAGCAAATCAAGTGTTAAGTTTTGCTTACTTATTGCTCCAGCTTTGTCCATTATTGTTTTGAAATGAATATTGCCTCATACTGAAATGCCTTCTGAGTAAGTTGTGTGCCTTAAGTTTACAGTTATGTTCCCTTGAGCCTTAAAGGGCTCATCTATCATCAAACTTTACAGGAGTTGCTAAATGAACAGAGCAGCCCTTACGATGGTGGTGGGAATTCCCCAAAGGCAAATGGCACTTTGACGAGGGCATGATAAAAATAGAATTGCAGCATAGTGTTTCCCAACACTGTCCTAGGGTGACGACAAGTTCAACACAATCTCAGCTCCAAGCACACCTGAAGCAAGTACACTGAATATTGGGTATCGTTGTCTTTCATGTGATATCACGTTGTATAATTGCTGCCATTTTAAAGACTGAAAAGGAAACTGACTGCATTAATAATATTATCTCTGTGGTTCATTGAGATTTATTTTCATTTATATTGATAAATTAAAATACAACATATAGTACATCTTCAACAAACAGCAGTGCAGTTGATTCTCCCTGTCATGCTGCTTCATAGCTATGGGACATAGTTATGGGACACCTGGGAGGTTTAGCTCAGCAGGAAGCATTGCTAACCTTAGCAAAAATTGGTTAATTATATGATATCAACTTACTCTGCCTATGAAACCTCGTCTTTTTCCAAACATCAACTGCCCGGGTTCAGTGAATGTGTGCCCACTGTAGCCTCAGTTTCCTGTTTTGGCTGACAGGAGTAGAACCTGATGTTGATTCCTGCTGTTGTAGCCTCAAGTTTTGATGTGTTGTGCATTTTGAGGTATATTTCTGGTTGCCGTGGTTGTATAGAATGGTTATTTGAGTTACCTAGCCTTTTTATTTGCTTGAACCAGTCTGGCTATTCTCCTCTGACCTCTCCCATTAACAAGGTGTTTCGCCCACAGAACTGCCGCTTACTGGATGTTTTGTGTTTTTTGCACCATTTTGTGTAAACTCTAGAGACTGTTGTGTGTGAAAATCTCAAGAGATCAGCAGTTTTTGAAATACTCAGTCCAGCCTGCCTGGCACCAACAACCATGCCAGAGTAACTGAGATCACATTTTCTTCCCATTCTGTATCTGTGTTATTTTTACATAAGGATCACAGATTATTTTGTCAAATTTATTGAAGTACCATTTATCCTCTTTCAAAGTAAGGTGAGTCATTTTAGCCATCTTTCAACTCTAATTACTGTACCGTATGTAGTAGCTAATTTTGAAGGGTAGGAACATCTCAAATCAAGCACTAATATTTTGCACTAAGTGGAAGTGACAAGTTAACTCACAGTATTTCACATAAATAAAGCTCACAAAAATAATGTACATAGGAGCAAAAGGAACCTAGAGGCAATTTAGAGTAGCCAGTCCACCTACCAGTTTTTTGGAGGTGGGAGGAGAGCAAAGAACCCAGAGGAAACCCATGCTGACACGAGGAGAACAAGTGAAACTCCAGTAACTGGAGCTCATGATCAGAATAGGGACACTACAACATGCTGTTCAGCATAAATTTACATGTGTTATGTGGTTAGTTATGTTTCCAACTTGTCGAACTATTAATTTCCCTCTAGTGGATGTTTGGTGTTAAAGCATACAGTAAGTGTTCAGACCAAGCCCTATCGATGACTTCAGTTCAGCAGGGCAGCAATAAAACATGAATTTATTACAAGATCACAGCAAAGCCAAAAGAATATGTCCCATTGTAGCATCCGTGAGAACCGTTCCATCACGGGTTGTCGTAAATGTGCATGGCCAACAGGGGAGTTGATGTGATTGACATCAAGAGCTGTTTCAAAGAGGGACTTGGTGTTGTTTTCTTCATTTCTGCTGTAGTGAGTTTGATGCATGTCTCAGGCCTTTGGAGGCATGAAATCGGCTGGTGAACCCCCTGCCGTTCGCAAACCCCCGAATTAAAAGCAAGATCTTGATTCCCAAGTCAATTAAAGGAGGAAACTGAAGCCCTGGCCTGGTGGGGTGCTCATTTAGGCCAGGAAACACTGTCATCGCCTTTTGGTGTTTTGTTTCTTGCTTTCTTTATCTCTCGCTCTGTCACAGAAAATCCCTGTGGTTTATATTAAAGCTGATTGGCTGTGCCTGTGTGTGTGTGTGTGTCTGTGTGTGTGTCTAAAATCTGCCACCCCTACCTCCCCTTCAGCACCCTGCAGACGACTTTTGATGCCTGCATAACCACAGAGATCAACACGAGGGGCTCGCTCGCCCTCACTCCCCGCCCTGTCTCGGCCTCTCCATGGCGACCTGGTACATCTGGTCCACGTCTTCAGGCAGGCGACGCCCCCTCGTTAACTAGTGGTTACAGCTCCAACAAGGCGGAGATGTTGGAGGGAATGACAACAGACAGCGCTGGTTACGTGAGCGATGGAGACATCCTGGGAAAGAGTGTGAGGATGGACAGCGCCACCAGCGGGTGAGTGTGTGCATGTGTGAATCAAACACCACAAATGATTGCTTGAAGAATCAAGCATGGGAAGTATGACGTCTTGTAAAATATCATAAAAGAAACTAAAGTAATGAAATATTCAGCAGAATGGCTGTATTACTGTTCACTCACAGTGCAAGTCATTATTCTAGACAATAAAAAAGAATATTTGCAATTTTGCACTGAATATGGAATTTTAACAGTGCTGTGTACATGAACTGTACCATGGACACACCATATCAAAGTGATCTTTTAGTTTACGCACACAGTCTTATTTATAAAGCAGCAAAGCTAGATGACTGGACAGAAGGATTTTAAAAATGTCACTTGGCTTCAGTGGGAGGTAATACAGTGTGTGGAAACCTATAAAAGACGTAATTGACCATATTTTTATTTACCATAACTGCCATGTCACCCAGAAGAGTCTGGTTCTCTTTTGCGTCTGGTTCCTCTCAAGTGTTCTTCCTCATGTCATCTCACTGAGATTTTTTTCTCGCCACTGTCACTTCTGGCTTTTTCATTACGGATCTTAATCTACACTATATGGCCAAAAGTATGTGTACACCTGACCATCGCCATGATCCATATGTGCATCCCATTCCAGATTTAGTCTCACCTTTGCTGATAATAACCTCCACTCTTCTAGGAAGGCTTTCCACTAGATTTTGAAGTGTGGCTGTGTGGATTTACTCATATTTAGCCATAACAGCATTAGTGAGATCAGGCACTGATGTTGGATGAGGAGGCCTGGAGTGCAGTCAGCATTCCAGTTCATCCCAAAGGTGTTCAGTGGGGTTGAGATCAGGGATCTGTGCAGGACACTCGAGTTCTTCTACACCAACCTTTGGCAAACCATGACAGATTTTGGGCCCTGTAGTTCCACTGAGGGAAATTTTAATGCTACAGCAGAAAAAGGTATTCTAGGCAATTCTGTGCTTCTAACATTGTGGCAACAGCTTGAGGAAGAACCACATATGGCTGTGATGGCCCGGATTTCTGTAAAGCTATTTTGTATGATCTATAGTGTTAAAATGTGCTATATAAAGAAAATGTAATAGTAACAATGCTAAAAATTAATTACTGAATAGTTTAGAACAAGCTTGAAAGAGTTGCTTTGAATTCTATGGCTTAATAAAACTCATGAAATAAATGTTAAATTGGTGCAACTTATTTTAATGTAGGAAAAAAGTCAATCTAGTTGTGTTAATGTGACAATAATAGATATAATTTATTTAATTATAGAATTGATTTAACCCTTTACAGTCACAGATTAATATTCAGCTATTCATCTGAACGTATAAGATTTGATAATTATTATGAATTATATAATTCAACTAATAGGAAAAAGTATGTAGTTATGAGAGTGAAGAATATAAGGCCTTGTCCGCTGATGGCTCCTTGGAATGGATGGATGGATGGATGGATTTTATTGATCCCCAAGAAGAAAATTTTACAGGTTAATAATACTTAATCTGGGATCGGTTAAAGAAATAAATGCACATTATAACTTTTGTGTAAAATAGATCCTGTTAATTATTCTTGCTTCTTTCCCAAACATGAAAAGGCACAGTGTTGGTGAAATTTTATGAAATGTCTGATCTCCTCTTTCTTATGAGAGACTCAAACAGGAATCCAGATCACTGGCCAACCTTTATTCAGTTCATAAATAGATGTTTTTGGCTGGTGAAGAAAAACATCTGGGACATGAAAGATGTTAATGCTAGTCCAAGCAGGTTTGTGCTGTTTAGCGCATGTTTGCTAGCAAAACCTTGATGCTGAAGCTGATCTTGCTCCTTCCTTGATTGTGAGCACTTAATGACCAGTTATTCACCTTTAAACATTTCTCACCTAGTTTTTCTAGTTGCCAAAACCTCCACTGTAAAACACATAGCATATACAGACACACTAACATCAGAGATTAAAAGAGGAGAAGTTTATATGTGTGAATGGAAACCCTGAAAATGATGCTGTAATTCAAACATGCACTGCTCCTCACCATCCTCTAGGTGGCTCCAGATGTGTATTCTTGCAGTCCAGTGCACCTTTTTTAAGCAACTTTATTTAGCTCTAGTTTTTCATAAAAGCTTGACTTGTCATAACTCCCATATACATTTTTTATGGACTGTGTAAAATTTGAATTTCAAGTCAGTCTTATTATACCTTTAAGCTCAGTAACGCAGCCAAGTCTGCAGTGTGTGTGCAGTTTGATCCACCCGAGCGGGTACCTTGCCCTTAGCCGTGGTTCTTGAGCGTGTAATTATCCAGTGTGCATGCCAACTTTGTTTTCACACTTTACTCTTTATTTGTGCTTTTTTGCCTAGGAGCACTGCCAGCAGCCTCTCACGTGTTCAGAGCTCAGCAGCCCATAAAATGATAAATTATGTGAGCTTATGAATTAAAGTTGTAGAGTTTGGACCAAAAAAATAGCACATTGCAATTATATTGCTGCAAATTTCAAATTCAATTTATATACAATTACAATATGTGCAATAACGTGCACATGAACATGTCATTTTAAACCATTAAAATAATCCATGGTGAATAATGTTTTCTTATGGTCAGGAAACTACTAAAAAAATGACCTCTATGAAGCATTGCTACACTTTTAACCTTAACTGAAAATGGCAGGATTTGTGAAAAAATTGCACACACACACACACACACACCCACCCTCCGGCTGTCCCAAGTAGCTAGCTAAATGTTATGGGCTAGTGCGGATAATATCCTGAATTCCTGATGATTTGGAGTCCTGATGATTACAGAGTTTTTGGAGCAATCAGTCAACAAGGATCAACTGACAAGTGTTGATCCATGTCTCTGCATGTGTGTGCGTGTGTGTGTGTGTGTGTGTGTGTGTGTGTGTGTGTAAGTACGTCTCAGAAACCCTCTGGGCACCAGCGTGTGGCCTGAAGACACGAGTGAAGGGTCATGAGAAATATTCTGGGTTGCCTCCTCAGAGATGAGTGCAGCGAGGGCAGTGAGGAAGAGAAGAGAGAGAAGCCGTGTCTCAAATCCTGAACTATAAGAGCAAATTGTTTGTAAACACTCATATGATACACTAGAACCAATCAACTGAAATGACCAAAATGGCTGATAAAACCAAGCGAGACTGCTGCTATATGGGTTTGGGGTTTAAATTGAGATTTTTGTGATGTGATGACATATAAAGCCTCTAATCTTAATGTTTGACACAGTAATTCCTTGGACCACTGTTATGGTTTTCTGAAGTTTCCACAATTCTGTACTTCCATTCAACAGTGTTTGGCACAAAAACTGAAAAAAAAAACTTTGAAGAATAACTGCAAGGATTTGCGATGCTAAGAGGTAGGGGTGTAAAGATTCACTAGGTCACGATTCAAATCACGATACTGAGTTCACGATTCGATTCAATTTGATTCTCGGAATATTTTGAACAAAATTTTAATGAATAAAAATTCTGACTGTAAAGACATCTTTGTCTGTACAATAAAACTAAATAAATCAAAAATTGAGCAGAGCAGAGTAAACATTGTGCTAATATTGTAAACAAAATGTACTACAGGTTCACCATATCTTCAAAATAATTAAAGAAATTTATAAGTTCACCCAAAATTTTGATTGATTAAAACATAATAAGCTCTGTAGCAGAAATAGAGCTCCAAAGTCGGCTAAAATGCCTGATAGCCTCTCGAAGAGCTCTTTTTAATGGTTAGAAAATGGTTGTGTAACCACATAACGTATAATGTGTGTTGGTCATTGTGATCCGGAGTTATCGGGCCCAGCGTGCACGATTATATATTTTAACTCTATGTATTGCACAGATTGGGACCGCTGTTGTTCAGACAGTGCAATTGCATTAGATGCATAATTAATCGAATGCTGATTTCCACAGTGTGAGTCGCACATTTCCATGATGTACATTGTCACATTTTTGCATCGTGATGCGTTGTCACACCCCTACTAAGAAGCATTTAAAGAATAAAATTTGTGATATGTGTAAATTTTTGGATACATTATAAACAGGGCTACTACTAGTTATTAACTTCCATCTATCCATCCGTCCAACCATCTTGTGAAAATGCTTTGTCCTGGTCAGGGTCGATATCCAATGAACATTGGACACGAGGCAGAAATACACCCTTGATGGAACGCCAGTTCATTCCAGAGCATCACACAAAGCATCTCTTTGCACACTCGTTCACACTTGGGGCAATTTAGCGTAATCCAAGTCCAAGTCCAGTCCAAGAGCATATATTGGGAGGGTGCAGGAAACCAGAATACCTGGAGGAAACCCACTTGAATGAAACTCCACACAGTACCCCAAGCGTAGGATTGACCCAGGAACCCTAGAGCTGTAAAGACCACAACACTACCTGCTACGCCACTGTGTCACCCAGTAGTTCCATGACGTAATGGTTAGCATTCTGGTCTCTGAATCCAGTGATCTGAGTTCATATCTTGGTGAAACCTCTAATCTGTTTCCCAAATTTCCCCTAGAGAGCAATAAAGTACATCTATCTATTTATGTCTTTATCTATCTTCAACAAAGCTGGATAGGCCATTCCCACAAGAGACAAACTTGGAGAGGCATAGTGGCAATGCAGGCTTACACTTTTACTCTCTTGAGTAATTTTAGACTTTGAATTTATCAAAATTTGGTCAGGAAATGTTTGACCCAGGCTCAGTGGTAATGGTCCAGTGAAAATTTAGATCTGTGCTACAGAGAGGTTTTTTTTTTAGTCCACACATGTACAAAGACAGCTCTTAATTTTGATGATGGTATAAATATTTCAATTATGCTTTTTATGATCTTTTTATATTCCTCATCTTTTTATATTCCTCATTCCTCATTGGTACTAGATAGTCATGTGTAGCACAGGAGTGATTTGAGACAGAGCCTTAAAAAGAGACAGAGGAGCAGAGATTTCTACTGAGACAGAAAGAAAGACAGAATATCCAGTTAGAACCTACTTCATGAAAACAATAGCAACCTTTGGACTGAGTGGAAATAAGTGTTTAGTCATGATGAGGCGTACATGAACAGAGAAATGTATAAACCACAGATATGGCACATGTTCCCTCTGACATCATCGTCCTGGCAACACTGATTTTATTCATTACTATACACCGATTCTCCATGTGAGAATCCAGATGTCTTAGTTTCTGTCAGACACAGACAGGAAGACGATATTACCTTTATACCACAGTGCTGTTGAATTCTCGACTCTGATTGGTCAGAAGGTGTTGATTCATTTTCCATAACAGCAACTCGGACAGTAGTGCCGGCTGCAGTGCAAATCACAGGTTTGTATTAATGCGCTCGTTCTAATACGTTATAGTAACCTCTAATTCACAGTAACTTGTATCATTTACGCAAGGAGTCTCCATTGGAAGTGCTTTGTTACTGTCAGTATGTTTTCCACCATGGGAAAGTCTGCAGGGCAGAGGAGATTTGTGGTTTCTGTCTAATATGACAAGTTGCATTGTTTTTGTCTTATTAACTTCAGAAGAAAGAAAAATGAGAGGCTAGTGGGGGAACAACTGTTTATAGTTGCTATAAAGTAAGTATAATGTATAGCAGGAGCTAGCTTGTTTCGCAGATGTTCCAAAACATTAAGTGTAACTATAATGGGGGAAAAAGTACAATATTTAATTTTTTTAGTTAATAAAAAATGTAAGTGCTGTTAAACTGCTGTGGTATAAAAGTAATAAAACTCTTGGTGACATTCTGTTATTAGAAAATAATCAACTTTTGGTGGTACCTGTTAATTAGCTTCCTATAACAGCACGTCCAGAAGTGCGTTATTCGTTATTTGGCAAATATTTCTCATTTTTATTTTTATATAATTTTTCAGTTTAGATGGTTTAATATGAAGCATGACACACACATGACACCCAGATTGCACACAACATACAACAAATACAAATTTTTAACCATTTAAGGTCATTCCTAAACGTAAAAAAAAATTAACAGAGAATATCTGCAGTTGTTAGTGTAACCTTAGATGCATATTTTATCAGGGCTCCTGAGAAAAACCTTATGATTTTTAGTCCTAGTTTCTGCCAAACCGCCAATCAGTTCACCACATGATGGCAGGTTGTGTGGTCACGGTTCTCTGGAAGCAAGTTTCCATGGAATTTGGTTTTGATGGAAATAATTTTTTTTTTAAATAATATCTTACAAATATTGGCAGCAATTTCTTATGTGTGATTTTTACAGATAAGCTTATGAAATGTTGCAAAAACAAAAATCCTGAGACAAAAATACTGCAAATACACAAATTTACTGACCTAATGACACAGTTTTCAAATGTTGGGAAAAGCAAGACGGCAGCAGAGCACTGAACTGGACTGAGGAAGACGTAATAATTGATGAATAGATAGAAAGATGGACAGACTACAATGCTACAGTAGCAAACAAAAACTGACATGATGAAAACAGTCATTTACACCTCAGTGAACCTCAGTTTACTTCTGGAGAATAATACAGAGCTTATATTTTATGGAAAATTATGCCACTTTAAAGGGAAGTTTTTATAGTTTCATGTGATCTGTTGCATTTTACAACTGTGGATGGTTTAGTGTGAAAATGAGCTAAGAATGAAGAACGATGGAAGAAGCTAGACAATAATAATCAGTGGTCCATTTTTGAAAAGTCAGAGAAGCCAATGAGAAAACACCTCCAATTTGTGATGTACATAAATTTGTGATGGAAATGAGTCAAACAAATCTGTCATTCATTCATTCATTCATTTATTATTCTATTATTCTATTATTCTATTACTTATTATTTATTTATAATTATTTAGATCTAGCCAAACCTATGCATCAGCTTTTTTTTGGCAATGACATTAAATAAAACATGTTTATACCAAAAATGCCAATCTGCTGTAAACGAGCATCAATATTCGCAAACTTTTAGTTGGTAATGGAAACTTCTGGAAGCTTCTGATGACGTCCTAATCCCCCTCACTCAGTCCTCTTGCCCTTTTGAACTGCAGTTAAATGAGTGATGGAGGGTTGCCAGGTCAGGGCCAATGTACAACCTGGTTTGAACGTTTCGTGTTGCTGACAAACTAACATCACACTGATTCTCTGCTGCTGTGCTGCTTAAGTTGGCAACACATTCATGTTCTTAAAAACCGACATTTACGGTTTACCATAATCGGAGGGGAAAATCCTGTCTGAGTTTAAGGTTAAGAATAGCCAGCATTTTTTTTTTTAAAGAGAAAGGACTGATGGCAGATTTTTGACTAACCGCCAACAGCACATTGCAAACTCAATGCTATAAGAGCACAATTTAAACCTCACAATTTCAGGACCTTTCAGCTGAGAACCAAAAGTAAAAAAGAAAGAAAGAGAAAAAAAAGAAACATCCTTACACTGAGTGTAGATTTACGGCAGGCCTGACACAGTTGCTTGATTTTTTTTTAGGATTGGAATCAGCAAGCTTTGGATTTATATTTTTCTGAAGTTAAAAATAAGTTAACATTCCAAATAGCTGGATGATAAATGACGTTTATCTAAAGCGACACATTAGATAAGGGAAGGTCAGACCCGTTTTACTAATTTTTTCTGTCTTGTTATCTCGAGGTCGTGACTTTTTCTAGCGATTTCAAGATAAAAACTTGTTTCACAGAGAAAAACTTCGTGATTAGGCTTGTAGATGTGTGTTGGTCAAAAGAAGGCCATCTAAAACTCTAAGTAACTGCGTCCTAACAGGGCAAGGTGAAGAATCCTTCTCCTCGTAGTGGAATAAATCATCTAGAAACTAGTTACGTAGCATTATTTTTACACGCCTATCAATGGTTTCAGTATTTGGATTGGAAAAACAACATTTTTTTACGATCTTGAATAATAATATGTTATCTCAAGGTGTCTTAAAAGAAAATATTAATGGGGAACCTTTCTGGACATCTGGATACATAGATTCTCAGATGTTCTCAACATTTTGATAAAGACTTATAAATGTGATAAAATTTAATATCATTATACTGACAATCTCCATATATTTACATGTAATGTTATGGAATGTCTGAAAGATAAGTTAGTTCTTGTTATCACTTACATTATAGCAGCTAGAAATAGTCATTCCCTCATGTTCAAGAAAAACAGTTGTTCCAGAAAAAAAAAAAAAAAAAAAAAGCAAAACCACAAAATAAATAAATAAATAAATAAATTGCAACATCTGCTATAGAAAATTAACTAACACCTTCCAACCAATCAGAGTTGAGAATTCAACAGTGCTGTGGCATAATGTGAACCATCACTTTACTGCACAAGTCAGCCATTAATCTGTTTCTCTATCTACACACACCTGATGATTCATTAGCTGCATCTGTGCAGAAGGTCATAAATTATAACGTCATCATAAAAATGACATGTTGTTTGGACTTTCTCCTTACCTCCCTTTTTAACAAGTCTCAGATTAGTCAAGTCTACCCAGTGTTGAACAAAGAGTCAGCAGTCGCACACATTTAAGTACAGCAGTCACACACATTTAAGTATAGTAAAGTATCTGCTTTAGCCTGGAGTCATGGACATCATCACAAAAGGTGTGTGTTACAAGCTTCCTGTTTCACTTTGATAAGTCACTTCCTGTCATTTTGGCTTTTTTTTTTTGCTTTGAACATACTTAAAATACGCCCTTATATCAGGACGCCTGTCATGTTCCAGATGAGGTTAATATCTATATTACATTAGGAAAAAAAAAACAGGAACGTAATATGTGCAGTGTCTGTTTCATATATCTGCAGACTCATGTACTCCTCTTTAACCTTTAAGTGGATCTGCCCTGAGGGTGGATTTTGAGAACCCGTTTACAGCTGAATAGCACAGGGCGCTCTGGTCTATCCACCCATCCATCAACTCTTCCATTCATCCATCATCCTACAGCCTAAAGGATTTCCCTACTGTTCCATCCTGCTATACCTGGGCCCCTTCCCCTTCTTCAAACACACACTGTCTCACTCGCTTTTTTACCACCTGTGCTTTTATTTATTTATTTACTTATTTACTTACTTACATATTATAAAGGCTAAAAAATGTATTGTAGTCAAGATGTCACTCTATTCTAGTGAGAAGCAGATGCTGAACGCTGGCCAGAACTGTAATTTGGTGTTCTGTACATATATGTGGAGTACATTTAAAACACAGTTTCACTATAAAATGCAAAGCGAAACTAAGTAATAATTCAGAATACTGTACATGCTGGTTTTAGTAGTTAAGCTACATACAGTACCAAAAGCATCCTGGAATACATTTTTAAAATTCAACTAACAAAATAAACACTTTTTTTCCCATATGATCTCATGCTTGCAAATTCATCAAGGTTAGTATGACTATGTAGGATGAAGGTAGGAGATAGTGTTTGTACTGTTTCATACTTTTTTACTTGTATGAAATCAAGCAAAATTGTTTTTTTTTTCTGCATGGCTAAAAAGTGACAACTGTGAGACAAGTGAAAATATTGAACGTAGTCAATTTTACAGTTAAAGCCAAAGGTTTACGTACACCTATTGTACTCTAAAGACATTCAAAATCAATTTTTCACAACTGCACACATTTCACATTACCATACACTTCCTGTGTTAAGTCAATTAGAGTATCTTTGTTTCTATAAGAGGTCCTTTCATAATAATAGCTACGAGATGGATTTATTTCAACTTTTATTTACTATATCAGATTTTCAGTTGGTCAAAGGTTTATATATACCTAGTTCCTATTTGGTGGCATTGCTTGAACTTGAATCAATCTCTTGGGCTTGGCTTCTACAAGCTTCTCACAATACTTTGCTGGAGTTTTTGCACATTCCCCCCGACAGAACTGGTGTAACTCTTCTTGTTCAGACACACTTTTTCAGTTTGATACACGGATTTTCTCTGTGTATTCAGGTCAGGGCTTTGTGATGGCCACTCCAGTACTTTCACTTTGTTGTCTTTAAGCCATTTTGTTACGACTTTTATAGGCATGCTTATGATCATTGTCCTGCTAGAAGACCCAGTTGCAATCAAGTTTCAACTTTCTGGCTGATGTCTCACAAGAGGTGTTGCTCAAGTATTCCTACATAATCCTCCTTCTTCATGATGCCATCTATTTTCTGAAGTGCACTAGTCTCTTCCAGCAAAGCATTCCCACAAAACGATGCTGCCACCACCATGCTTCACAGTTTGAATGGCATTCTGTCATGGAATGGGAGGCTGAGACGGATGCAGATGCAGTTAAGCGTTTTATTTAAAGACCAGACAGATAAATCCAAAGCGTGAATCAAAATCAGGAACGGTACACAGGCAGAGGTCAGGCAATGAGCAAACGACAATATCCAGGATAATCCAAACACACGAACCAGGAAACGAAACAAGATCAAGAACCAGAGTAACGTGATACAGAACAGAAAGGCTCGGTAATGTCAGGCAGGCAAACACTGAACAATACTTCACATCGAAGAGAGAAACACGAGGGTTTAAATACACAAACAAATCAAGAGGCAAACTGAAAACAGGCGCGAGTAATCAAGACACGCGAAGGATACAACCACTGACAGGATCTGGGTGGAGACAAGACATGAATCAAAACAAAAACACACGTGGCAATATAAACAAACACATAACAACATGGAAGAGTGCGCCGTAGCACTGTGGGCTGCTATGCGCACTGAGCGGCTCTGCACGCAGCACTCGGAGCGAGGGGGAAATACGTGACACATTCTTTGGATTTCAAGCTTGAAATTAATAAAGATGTCTAGAAAACTTTTAATAATCATCGATCTTATAATAGGAATATTTTCATTTGCTAAGATGTCATTTTTTGCAGTGGAGAGTATGGATATCCCTGATGGTCATGAAAATACCAGTATGTGTGGTCCTCTGGAAAAATCAGACGTTGCTGTGGTTGAATTCTGACAAACAGTCCGGGAAAAAAAGCCACACTTGAGTTTTTCTGCCTGTACCCTAATTTGAAAAGGTTAAACTCTCAACCTTAAATATATTTCACCAAAACCTTTATACTTCCTACCTTCAAAGATTGTGTTGTGTAATAGCCAGTGTAACAAATTCAGTGGTAAAATTAGTCATTTTAGCTAAAAGCATCTAAACCCTTGCTAGCTAAATGTTTGATTTCCTCACACAGTGAATGTCACGCTTTGGGCAAGTTGTTGGATAGCTTGTGTTTGAGATACATGCAAAAGAAAAACATATTCCAGTTCACAATAATCCGTACTTATCCAAACTATGTATAGTAGAAAATGTAACACTTCCACCATGTGAAAGGTTTTCCCAGGCCACTACATTATATATAATGCTGATGACAACCATGTGATACCACCTGACCTTGACGTAAACCAAGTATGTAGGGTAACCATGTGAGTGATTTCAGCCAATGGAAATGTATCCAGGGTGATGTCAGGGTGAACCATCATGGCCTTGATCTCAGTGCTGTGGCCAGCTGTGTGTCATTGCATCATGAGTTCATGAGTAATTGACTGCCCTGTTTATCTGGAGCAGATGTTGGTGCTCATTGCGTCCAATGGCATCTCAATGATACTTTTTCTCCTTGTTTGGTTCTGTTTTACACTAACATGGACATGAATTTCTTGCACCTTGGACAACATACTCATTCATTTCACCTCCATTATACTGTATGTGCCCCAGGGTGAGTTCTGTTCTCCTGGCCTGCGATTATGTTGGATTATGAGATGATTGCCGACGTGCTCTTTAAATAGGAGTAGTTCACATGCGAGGAGTTTGTGCATGCACAGAAGACAGCTTAAAGTTAGTCAATATTTAGAAAGAGTGTGTGCCTAGGCAGAGTAAATAGGAGTGTTTATCAAGCAGCTGTGGATCAATTCCTTGCACCACCTTCAGCATACAGGGTGGTTTAGTTTTTTGGAATAGTCAACAATAAAATATTAGCAGGCTATTACTGATAAAACATGACATTATGCCTGAATAAGTCTGCTAATAGACGTGTAATAAAACTCTGATAGAGAAGAACCGGTGCACAGTGCAGGGTTCGCCGCGGACTTTTTCATCCCTTCCTGGACCTTCAGTGTGTTGCGAAAAGCAGGTGAGAGACTTCGCGGTTTGTGTGCGCTATGTTTTATCAGAAACTTCAATAGTACCATGTTATGATCTATTTCTAGATAAGGAGACCCACAACACTGGCTTTAATAGGTTTTAAATCACTTTATATTGCAGTGTTTGTGTGTGTGTGTGTGTGTGTGTGTGTGTGTGTTGGGGGGAGGGGGTATGGGTGTGTGTGTGGGTGTACAAGGTCCTCTGTAATTACTTTTTCTCTTTAGTCATTCTAGATGATTAAAGATGAAAGGTGCATAATAGAACAGTTTATTTCATTCAAATTGAAGTAGCTGAAGCTAGTTAGGTAGAAAATTTGCATACAGTTTGTGTGTGTGTGTGTGTGTGTGTGTGTATGAGAGAGAGAGAGAGAGAGAAAGAGAGAGAGAGACTGTCTATAAGACAAAATATTAATGTAATATTCTTAGATACAAATAAAAATACTGTGTGTGTGTGTGTGTGTGTATGAGAGAGAGAGAGAAAGAGAGAGAGAGAGACTGTCTATAAGACAAAATATTAATGTAATATTCTTAGATACAAATAAAAATACTGTGTGTGTGTGTGTATGAGAGAGAGAGAGAGAGAAAGAGAGAGAGAGACTGTCTATAAGACAAAATATTAATGTAATACAAATAAAAATACTGTGTGTGTGTGTATGAAGTGTGCTGTATATCATGTTGTTGCCCACACATGACTCTTTTTATTGTGTGTGTGTGTGTGTATGTGACTGTCTATAAAACAAAATATGTTTTTAAAACAGTAAAAATGAAAGAAATTTGAAACGTAATATCCTTAGATAGAAGTAAAAAATGCATTTACATTTATTTTATTTATTTTTTTTATTTATTTTTTATTTATTTATTAAAATGTTAAATTCGTAAATGTAATATTCTTCAATGTGGTTTTCCAATTTAGTATTTTATGTCTTACCAAATGTCCCCACAAGGGTAGGAATATCTGAGAGTTTTGATGTGTGTTTGTGTGTGTGTGTCTGTGTGTGTGTAATGTCTTTTGTATATCATGTTGTTGCACACACATCATCCCTCATTTTTTAATTTTGTGTGTGTGTGTATGCATGCGTGTGTGCAGCTACATGACAGACGGAGGGCTGAATGCGTATACACGTCGGACACACAAACACTCCTCCACGCTCCTCCACTGCGAGAGCCACACTGACATTGACAGGTAGGACTTGACCTTTGACCTTTCAAGCTCTTGACCTATGTCCACTCAAGTTCACAGGCATTGTCATATACACTCATTCACTCTCTCACACACAAGTTTTAAAATTTTATATAATTATAATTTAATTGCATTAAACTTTTAATAGCTGTAATGTAATATTAGTGTTGAGTTGAATATCAATATGGCTAGATTGAATATTAATGAGGCTGTTATGAATATTAATGAACCTATGGTGAATATGGGCATTGCAGAGTTTGCATCACATAAACCATGTGTTGTGTTGCTTTTGTAAGCAAATTAAATCCCAGGAATGCAAAATTAGGGTCCTGTTTACCTACAGTAATTTGCTAGTTTTTGGAATTTTTCAAGTTTAAGCAACAATTTTTTTTTTTTTACAATAATGATATCATTTTTCTCCTTTAAAGCAAGTGACAATTAATTTTGTGCAAAGTGCAAAATTACAATAACAAATTGTATAAAACATACATTATTTATTGTGCAACTCCCGACATTTTGTGTTGTTAGGCTGTTAAAAATACAAAGCTACAGACCAACAACAACAACAAAAAAAGAAGAAATGTATATATTATTTATTATTCATTATTTTTATGATTAGCATATCAGGCGTACATATCACCACATGCCATCTTTAACTTCATCTTCACAAGGAAATACAGTATGTACCTCATGTTGCAGTGTGTCTCTTTGTAGTAACAGAGCCTCTATTGTTTGGCTAAAAAATTTTAATGACGCACACACACACATAATCATCAGCTTGTGTTTTTCCTCTTTTGGTTCATAAACGTCTGGCTTGGTCTTGTTATGTCTACATTTTAGTGTGTGTGTGTGTGTGTGTGTGTGTGTGTCTGTGTGTGTATGTGTGTCTGCTGTGTGTGTATGCGTGTACATGATTGCCTGGAGCTTCTTTACCAAATAACAATCAACAATGCACTCAAACCACCTTTTCAGGATCATGCATAAGTGAAACTAATTTGAGGCAGCCTTTGTCTTCTTCGTTATTAAAAGCGTCTGAAGAGAGCTTGACTCACTGACAGAGACAAGAGAACAGCGCAGCCAAAAAGCAGCAGATAAAACGAGAGGAAGCGATGAAATGATGAAGATCAGCACATGCGAAACACTCGGCTTTGCGTGTGTGTGTGTGTGTGTGTGTGTGTGTGTGTGTTCAGTGAGGGAGATCTGAGGGAAGCACATGTTTTATTAGAGAGATATTATATCTTGAAGGGATGAAAAATGCTTGAGGATTTTGTTCGATCATCTTGTTTTATGGTCCAGAAGGATAAAGCACAAGAAGATGTTAACACACCCTGTATTTGTGTTTTACATTTACGCTTTTACTCACTGCAGCTTACACATGAGGCAGAATCCAGTCCTTTTTAGAAGGGTCCAGTTTTGTTTTTGTGTGTGTGTGTGTGTGTGTGTGTGTGTGTCTGTTCTCATAATGAACAACTATACATCAATATATATTAGTAACATGAGAGAAAATATCAAAAGTATCATCGTAGATCCTACAGTTTAGTATTTGTTTGGAAAGAAAAAAATTGCAATGACCCCCTGCGCTAAGGGGTGTGTATTGATTTTGCATCCGGCTACGTGCAATAGAATACTCAGTAACATGAACAAACCATGAATATTGTTTATTCATGCGCTGCATTGTAACTTACTGTGCCCATTGGCTTGTTTTGGTAGTTTTTGTACTGTCTTGTGCTGTTTGCACTGTGCACTTTATGTAAATATATGTAATCTCCTGTAGGTCTGTGTTTGTTTTATGTAGCACCTTGGTCCTGGAGGAACGTTGTTTCATTTCACTGTGTACTAACTAGCTGTATATGGTTGAAATGACAACAAAGCTACTTGACTTGACTTGAACTTCAGCATTAATAACAATAAATAATGTTAACAATGTAACCAACTATGTTAGTACATGTATTAATTGATGTTTATCCCACAGCGAGGTTGAATACTCGAATCTGATTGGTCAGAAGGCGTGCATTATTTTCGTATAACAGCAAGGCTCGGACAGTGGTTCTAGCTGTAACATGAACAGTAGGTTTATATTAATGCGCTCTTTCTAATACGTTATTGCTTCTATAGTAATAGCTCATACACAGGGACTTGTACAGTGGACACTTCATTTAATTTAAGACTAATAATAAACAGATTTAAAAATGTGTAGTTTAACAAAGAGTCTCGATTTTAAGTTATATGAGTCATGGTGCTATGCGAAATTTTCCCAGCGCTGGAAAGTCTTCAGGACAGAGGAGTTTACACTTTCCGGTTTTCTGGTTTCACGGTAAAAGGACAAGCCGTGATTTATGTGTGTGAGAGAGAGAGAGAGAGAGAGAGGGAGGGAGGGAGATGTGTGGTGATGGAATGATTGTTTATCGCAGCTATAACATAAGTGAACACAGGAACTAACTTGTCTCTCGGATGTTCCAGAACATTAAATCTAACTATAAACCATTAAAATATGTTAAGTGTCCTTCATTAATAAATTCAACACTGTTGTACCATGTGATTATATGAAAATAAGGCACTTTGGGTTTGCTTTGTGCCGTGCCACCTCACCCCCCGTATAACCGCATGGTCTGTTGTGTGTTATTCCGTACTTGTCTAGGTTAATGAAATACACCTGATTTGATTGTTTATTCAGTCCATGACCAGAAATATGTTAATTAACATGTTAAAAAAATATCAGTTAATGGAACTTCAACATAAAGCACTTTCCCAGTCCCTTAAAACTAAATTCTGTGTGTGTACCGATCTACAGTAGCAGGTAGCAGTTAGTCAAACAACCTAGACACAGCTTTATAAATGAATAACGCTATGAACACTTTAAAAATCTAAGATAAAAAAAATGCTTTTTCTTCATTCTGACTGAATCAGAAGTGCAACAATCAGTTTCACAAGTAGAGTACAGAGCTAGAAGGAGCATTGACTAGTTGGCTTGTTTGTTCATAAGCTAATTTTCTTGCTAGCTGGCAATAAAACTGTTCCAGAGATTAATGATTTTCACCTTAAAAGCTGTATCAACATAAGTAGTGAAATTACAAAGATGACAACAGTTACAGTTTAGCCTATAGTTTAATCTACACTTTTCTACTTTCTTAGCTAAAGCAGCGGTGAGACCAAACGCAAATAAAATTCACCTGGGGGAAAAAGAGCAACTCACTGAAGGGGAAAGGACAGGGGATATGGGAAAGACATGGTAGCAGTTAATTTCACTTCAACTTTATCTAGGTGAAATTTGAATTCAAGATCCTATGTCTTGTGAGACAACAGACAACAAGACAACATGGCGAGTAAAATGGTAAGGATTGGAAGAACTGCTTATTATTAAGTAGATTTATACTGGACTTTTGGCTTCTTACTGTTGCTTGGCGTACTACCTCATCCACCAACATGTGCTTACGATTTTTGTGGTATTCTGTTTTTTTCTGTCTGCCTGCTGGGATTTTCTTGTTAGCAATGTTGGCACCTCTGAAATTAGCTGATCTTGTTGACGTCATGGCACAAGTTGACAGTTAATTTAAGAAAATGTGTGTTCTTGTTTTCTCATGCTAGTTCAGGGCTTAGCAAACTGAAAGAACATCTAAAGAAACCAAATATAGTCCGGGAGGGGGAGGGGTGTTAAGTTTTTGCTTTGGTTCTGCCACATTTTAGACAAAATAATCTCTCCATATGTCACCTATTATTCTGCAGCTGAAATTAAATATCACAGAGCATAGAGTATTTGAGGTGTGTTCCCCTGGTTTGAACCGGTATCACACCCCAGACTCCTGTGTGTACTTTGGAGAGTGAACACACACCTTGACGTGATAAATATTTGTTTCAGAGAGCTGTCTTTGGATTTGAACACCAAATGTTCACCACTGACCTAATAAGGACATTTTCTCCAGATCGTCCAGGTGTACTCTGGGAAGTCAGTGCCCAGTATCTGTCAGTATCTGAGTGCTCCAGTCCGAGTGATGCGCCCGATGCAGAGATGATCTAAGTCCTGTTGAAATGTTGCTCCAGGGCAGGAATCCAGCAGGAATTCCTGAAGTTTCTGATATCATGTATAATTTAAAGACCTGGATCTCTAAGAGCTGCCTGATAGCAGGTGGGGTAATAAATCATTAGCGCTGTGTTTTCTTTCCAGTTCTTATCGAATCCACTTATGGGTTTGATGATGAAACAGTGCGAGTGATAGTCATCCATCTTCTCTTCTCTTCTCACATAAACAGATTTAAGCCTTGTGTAATTTTCAATATGGTGAATTTATCTGTGAGGAGATGTAAGGAGTCTCCAGTGTCAGTGCTTTGTAACACTCAGAGATAAAGCTGTACCTTCACGTTTTCCGGCACAGGAAAGTCTTCAGGACGGAGGATATTCTGGTTATCTCTGTACCAAGCTGCACTTTTTTGTCTTATTAACTTCAAAAGAGAGCAAAAAAAGAGAAGCTGCTGAGGGAACAACTATTTATAGCTGTTATAAATAATAACAGGAACTAATTTGTATGTGGGATGTTCCGTAACATTCACCGTAACTGTAAAATTGAATAAATAAACATTGTAAATTGCTGTAGTGTAAGAGAAATAAAACACTTGCTGTTATTTGAAAATAATCAACTTTGGCATTATAACAGTAACAGTAACTCCACATCGCACCATGTTGTTGTTGTTGTTGTTGTTGTTGTTGTTGATTATTTTCCTATCACAGCACAACCCAAAGTGTTTTATGCCGTACTTCATTGGCAGTGTTGTGTATTGAATGGCAGTGTTTTCAGACTGATAATGTAATATTTGTTGTGCTGTGTGATGAAACTGTTATGAAAAAAAGAGTTGTGTACTTGTGAATCATGATTTGTGTTAGAAAAAAAAAGCTAATTTACTGAAGATCAGGTGAAGTTATTTCGAGGTAAGATGGTGTAGGCTTGGGCGGGAAAGCGGGACAAACTGGAGAGTGTAAATGCTATTAAGTGTTCACTTTGTACTGTATGTGGCTCCTTTTGTCTGGTAAACTGAAGACGAGCCCTTCAGCATAGTTTTGTGTAACACACTGGAGTAACTGGTAGTGGGGGTGGTGAGTGTGTGTGTTGGGATTTTCTTGTGGTTTTTTTTTTTTTTTTGGCACTTCAGGTCTATTTCCTATTTTTAAATATGACAAAATCACCTTAGGGGGACTTTCTGTGACACACACACACACAAACACAAACACACACACTCGTGCAACGCACTCAAATACAAACCAACCATCACACACACTCGAAAATGACATCATATTTTGCATATGGTATCTGAATTCCTCTCTAACATCCTGTCCATATAGGGATGTTCATATTTCTGGGCTTTGATGTCATGTGTGTGTGTGTGTGTGTGTGTGTGCGTGTGTTTGTGTATGTGTCTTGGAGGGTATCCAGTCTGGGTGTGTAGGGATTTGCCCTAGTTTTTTCTTTCAGTCTTGTTTCCCAGACCCTTTAGTCAGCCAGACAGGAGCTCACGTTTCAGAAAAGCGTTTGAACACACACACACGCACACACACACACACACACACACACACTCTGTAGTTCCTCCAAAGCTCCTGTCAACAGCTATGGAAAGTAAATACTCACCTCGTGACACCAGCCACTGCAGCGCAGCGTGATCATCTGATATTAACTACAGCAGTAGTGGCTCAACTTCTGCACCAGTGACCGGAACGTTCTGAGTTCAAATCCCACAGCTGTCACAGAGCCGCTATTGAGCTTTTAAACAAGACACTTAAAGTTGAGCCAAAAGTGAAATTTACACCTACCCCAAATGTTATTGATTATTCAAGACATGTCTAGTGTCTGAGGTTTGCTCCTTGTTTTGCTAACATTCTGGAGCTACCATGCTAATATTTGACACACAGAATGACCACAGGACATTCTCGGCAGCCATCTTGCGTACATGTACGCGTAGTTAAAAGTGAGTATACTTAAGCCTTTACATGTAATGGAAGATTATGGTAATCAATATACCATCATGCAAACTGTTGCATAGGACACTAGTACATCTCAGGCATCACGCACACACACTGACACACACATTCAGGCGATTATTCACACCTAGGGGAAAAACATACCTACTGGCATGTTTTTGGGAAGTCGGAGGAAACCAGACAACCCAGAAAAAACCCATGCAAACACAGGAACAAAATGCAAATGCATTACAAAAAAAATAATCTGAATCATTATGACTAACAAACAATTATTATTATTATCATTATTATTATTATTATCTTGAGTCTGATGCTCGCTCGGAGTGATACCAAATTATGTGCTGAGAAAAAAGTGATTCAGCTTCAAGATGGAGCTGTGACTGTTTTTAGCTCTGTGGCTCATTTTTGATTGTAACAGTGTGTCAGAACCCACATAAACAAGTCAGTTTGAGATAAAACTGATAAAAGTACATTTTAAAAGTACAGGTTTGTGTGTGTGTGTGTGTGTGTGTGTGTTGGGTGGTGTGTTTTTCTGTTTGCATGGTTTGCTGAATTATAGTGGGGGTTAGAACAGATTGTGCTGTGGTATTGTGGCTGGTGTGTCATGTGTGCAGTTTTCAGGAGCTCCAAAAACCCCCCCACTAAATTATGATTTTGATCTATAAGCCAAACTGCAACAGAACATTTAACTGAAAGTTTAAGATCTCGTCAAAACAGATGAGATTGAAAATGAAAAATGTACTTCTTGTGAAAATGGATCTGGGTTTAATAAAAGGAGGAGTCGATGAAAACGAGGAGATAAAGAGAAAGGAAATGAGAGAGAAAGAGAGATGGGATTAAAGAAAGAGAGAGGATGAAAAGGAGAGAGATGATGAGAGAAGGAGTGGGAAAGAAAAAGGGAGTGAGAATTGAAGAGGGGCATAGAGAAGAAGAGTGAGAGTTGTGGAATAAAAGAAAGAGGCAGACAGTGGAGGATTAGAAGTAAGAGAAAGAATCAGAGAGTGGCAGAGAGATCAGGGGAAAGAGAGAGATTTAGAAAAAAATTAGAGGAGAGAGAGAGAGAGAGAGAGAGACAGAGGGTGAGAGGGATGGCAAGATCTTCAGACAGAGAGGAGATGAAGCAAATGTCTTTCTCTGTCTCACGCTCCTGTGGCACCAAGGGGCTGTCCTCAGACACACACACAACACGCAGAGTGTGCCTTTGCAGTGAGAGAGATCAAGAACGAGAGAGAGAGAGAGAGAGAGAGAGAGAGCAGATACACTCAGAAAGGCACTCAGAAATACACACTTCTCTCTGTCTAGACCTTCTGTATAGCGCTGTGTTGGCCTTCAGAGATCAAAACACACGGGAGCGCATGAGCAACCCCGTCCACACTGTTCATACCAAAGTACATTATCCTCAATGTGACGAAAAAAGAGAGAGGTGTCTGTGGGGGTAGTTTTTATATTTTGGTGGGGAACAAATGTCTGACAGGTTTCACTTTGTGGGGACTTTTGGCTGGTCCCCACAAGGAAAACTTCTTTCTTTTTTTTCAAAACCTGCAGCTTTTATTTGTAAACAAATAAATAAAAGAGCTAAACTGTTTTCTTAAGGTTACTAAGGTTAGGTTTAGCTTTAGGTGTAGCATTAAATGAATTAGCTGCATTAATAATTATATCAGTGGAAGGTCTTTACAACGACAGTAAGACGAATCTGTGTGCATGTGTTTGTGTGACTTCCTGTCTGTCACTAATAGGGTTTTCAACATGTTTGTGAAATTTTTGCAGATGTGGAAAAGGGTAATGGAAACAGATTTTTGGAGTAAATAAGGACATAGCGAGTCTTACTGCATGTGTTTGCCTGGAGCTCATTTGATGACATCATCTTGTCACTCCTCTTTATAATGTTATGATTTGCTTACTAGGTTGGTCGTGTTTTATCAAATCCTTCAGCGTCCATACACAGCAGAAAGACATCAGCACGCAATATGCAAGATATATGATGAATGTAGCTGATCAAAGGAAGCTTTACTAGCATTAGTAATGTAGCTCCCCTTTGTAATTGGGAGTAAACTGCTAATACTAGTACTGATTTCACATTTTCTTCCAGTAATATTTAACTGTTGATGTTTCTGTAATGGCAAACAAGATCACACCAAGGTAAGTGTCTTAAATTGTGATCACTACACCTAAGACACGCAGCTAAGAAACAGAATCGAAAGGGTCGACTCGAGAAGAATTATTTTGCTGGGGAAAGTGTGGAAGGATCCAGATCCAAGCAGGTACCTGCATCATAACTATGTAAAAGAGCTAAGAGATCCTTAAAGCGATCAGATCCAGATGTGGGTTGGGGTGTGAGGGTGTGTGTGGGCTTGTGAGGGTGTTTGTGTGGGAGGAGGGTGACCCCGAATGCTGCTAATACTGGCTGGAGCCTGAGACAAAAAGCCCTAAAGCTACTGTTACTGCTCCAGAGAGAAAGAAACTGAAGAGACAGAGAGAGTGAGAGAGAGAGGGAGGGAGAGAGAGAGATCCTGAGAGATTGTTCTTAATTCAGTGCAGTGCGATGTGTTTCTAAAAATTTTTTTAGAAAAAGCCTCGCTATAGACAGAGGCTTTTTGTGTTGTGATTTGTCTTACAAAAGCATCTTGAGCTTATTAGAGTTCAAACTAGAATAATGAGAAACAAACAAGATGGCACACTCAGTCCGACATGTTGTTTTGCTCTGGATGAGTTGCAGCCTCGGATGAACAGATTCTCCATACATCCCGAGCGCATTTGCACGTCTGTTGGTCATGGAACCGAAGATAAGGGCAACAAACCCAACTGAAAAAAGGGAGCTAACTTCCCCCCTGTGGCATAACTCTGGACGAATGAAAGAGAGCGGCTCTGGAGGGGGGCTTAGCAAACACAGCACGGCAGACCTCCACTCTAAACAACCAGGAGAGAAAGAGATGGAGAGAATGAGGCAGTGTGACCCCTCTTATCTGTCATCAGCTGGAGGAAATGGCCTCTTCAGCCTCTTCCTCTCCCCCTGCTGATGCTTATTCTGAATGAGTGACAGCCAGGCGGAGGCACTTCAGAGCTCGTCATCAATCAGCTCCTAATCAGATTTAAATCTTGCAATGCAAATGAACACCATTTACAGGGCAAGTGTAGAGGCTGTGGGAGTTTCTTATTTGGTTTCGTTGAAGAAAAGTAGTCAGTCATTTACTAATCTCATAATCTTAGGACCCTTGATCACAATATGCTCATACTGAACATCCATTTAACACAGTACCGTTTGACTTTACCCGTCTACACCTGTACACTGGAACGATTTATAATCCCACTATACTCCATGGTTTCCCTTTTTGAGTCTGGTTCCTCTCAATGTTTCTTCCTCACTTCCTTTGTCCTTACCACTTGACTAAGGATATAGATCTGAATCTGGCTTTCTGTAAAGTAGCTAAATGCTGCAAAGTTGATTCTGCTACAAACCGGATAGCTGTTTATTGATTCAACCTTGCGACTATCCGAAATATTAGAACTTTTCTGTTGGCCTCCAATTTCATACAAAAGGTTGCAAGTGCATGAGTTATGGTATGAGTCAAGCTTAGCACCAACAGGACCTAATGGTACTCAGTGGCTGGCTTGCAGCACCGATTTTTGCTCATTTCTGATGGTTATATGAACCATACATACTGTACATACAAACATAAAAAATGTAGGAATTTTGTCAACAATTCGTTCATTTATTCATCTTCAGTAACTGCTTCGCGGAGCCTATTCCAGGAACACTAGGAGTACATCCTGGATGGAACACCAGTCTATTACAGGCACCATGCACACCACTCATTCACACCCAGGGGAAATTTACAGTCACCAATCCACCTACTGGCTTGTGTTTGGAGGTAGGGGGAAAACAGAGAACCAAGAGGAAACCCACACAATCAGAAGAAACCCACACAGCCCATGCAACCTTGGACCCCAGAGCTAGGAGGCAGCAACACTACCTGCTGCACCACGGTGGAACTTGTCAGCAATCAGTTGAGAGTAAAATTGTTTTGTTTTTGTCACTGTCTTGGCATTATCATATACTTTTTTTTACAACTAGTATAAGAACAGCTGATGACGAAAGAAAAATGTTAATACAGTCACTTTTTTGCGGACTAAACAGTGGCTTCATTCTGAGCCATAATGATGATGCAGTCATTTGTCACTTTTACTGTCATCTCTCACATTGGTGGAAAATAAGCTGGAATTAAAACCCTAGGTGGCAGCGTGCTGCAGCGGGTAGGGTTGCCACTTCTTAGCTCCAGGATCCTTTGCTTGATCCTGAGCTTGGGTTACTGTCTGTGAAGTTTTGCATATTCTCCTGTGAGTTTCTTCCAATTACGCTGGTCTATTTCAACCAACCAAAAATGTGCCAGTAGGTGGATTGCCTAAGATAAATTGCCCCTAGGTATGAATGAGTATTTGGATGTGTGTACACCAGGGTGTATCCAGGATGTATTCCTGCCTCACACCAAGTAATATGCTTCAGATCCACCACCACCCTAACCAAGTTAAAGCAGTTACTAGAGATTAGCATGGAATTCAGTACTGACTTGCAAGAAGCTTATAGTAATCTTCAGACTCTTGTTATTAAGATTGGATGGTAGTGACACATGTTGGCTTTTCCACAGCCACAGGCCCCATGATCTGATGATGAGACGCACAAAGTCCAGCCTGACTCCAGTTTTGTGTGTCCTCTTTACACTCCAGAAAGAGACAGTGGAAGGGTTTCACATTCTGGGCGGTGCTAATGAGCACCTTCAGACAATAGGCTTAATAACACTGAAGTGCCAGCCCACCCAACTGCCTATTCAGGTGCTAATAAAGAAGAGACAGTGAAGGAATGAAGGAAGGTCCTTTCGCACCCCCAGTGAGTCCAGTTGTATCATATGACTTGTAAAGCCTTGTGTTTGTTCACACTTTTTCTCAGTGGATATAAGGTAAGTACCTTCTGTAAAAGAAAGCAACTGACAGGGGTATTGTGGACAGCCATGTATTATTTCCATTGCATTTATATTTTAATCCATTAGTCTCTTTTACTGGTGGCTCCTATTGAGACTGAATGATCCTACCAAGCTTAACCAGTTAACAAAAAGTCTGGCAAGACTCACTGCCTTGGGCCTTGGTAGATCTGTGGCTAAAGTTCTTAGTTAGAAGTTGAAATTGAAAGGGTCAGAAAGTGAAATGAACATGTGAATGTCTGGAATTTTCATAAATTTTCAGAGCAATAGGAGGTTCTTAAACTGTTTGCAGGGTGTCTTTCAAACAAAGGGACTGGTGGGATAGTAAACAGGGAGTTGTAGTAGGTGAAAGTTCACATTTTGTTGTCTGTCCAAATAAAATGGCAGGAAGATTTGACAGAGAAGAGGATTTTACTGTTCTTAAATACTTATGTCCAAGTCTGATTTGAAGGTTGCACTCCAGTTCCCTCCATACTTCATAGTCTGGAGATTGGTGGTACAATCAGCTGTCCTAGCAGAATTAGCAGGGTTCTTAAGCAAAACCCTTAAACCTGAACTGGTCCAGGGGTTCCCAAGAGGCAGAGTATGCATCTTGACTTAAAGAATTAAAACCTCTGTGATGGCTCAGTAGTTGAGGATCTGAGCTAGTGTTCAGGAGGTTGTGAGTTTAATTCCTAGAACTGTTGGGCCATTCAGCAAAACCATTAAGTGCTAAGAAGATCAGATAGACCTGTCTCCGATATGTGCCAAATACACGCCATTCATTCATTCATCTTCAGTAAGTGCGACTTTCTGCTCAGGGCTCTGGTGGATATGAAGCCTGAACACTGGGCACAAGGTTGGAGTACCCACTGGATGGGACACATAGTTTGTCACGAGGAGCCATATACACATATTCGTACCTGTGGCAGTTTACAGCCAAGCTACATACACACGTTTTTGAGAGGTTGGAGTAAACCAGAAAACCCAGAGGAAACCCATGTGGGCATGGGGAGAACATGCAAAACTCCACAGAAACAATAACCCGAGCTCAGGATCAAACAGGGGACTCTGGAGCTGTGAGATGACAACACTACCCACTGCACCACCATGCCACCCTCAGACATGTTTGTGTAAAGGTTTTTCAAAAGCAGAGCATTCCACAATGACCACTGTTTAAATGATGTACACTCACATTCCACAAAGTATACAGCCACAGCATCAGGCCACCATATGGAACGTTCTACTTCACCCAGTGCAAATGCTGACCTTCACACTGCTAGCCTGTGTTAATACAGCATGGATCATTGTTCCCCAGCAGAGCATACGACCTTCGAAGATGGTCCACTGTAGCACAGCCGAACTCAAACCCCGCTCCCACTGGTCATTTTGAAATGATGCCACATGAAACCATGCCATTGTAAACAGTGTCTCTTCCAAACAGTTTCCATATTCAAAAGAACAACGGACTAAGTATGCAAATTACACCTTGCCTTTCCCAGAAGGGAGAGGAGAGAACAAAAGTCTTTAAATGAGAACAGTGTGGAGTGGGACCTGTTGGAGTGGTGAAGAGAGTGAGACAGAGACAAAGCGTTGACAGGAACTACTCTGGATTCCACACACTCATTCGGCTCTCTGGAATCTATGTCATTACACATGCTTGGCTGAGGAGGTTTGGACGCATGCACTAGATTGTGTTTATGCATGTGTGTGTGTCCGTGCCTGGTTGTTTTGTTTTATGATGGCGAAAACCTCATAACGTCGCTAAATATACAGCAGTAACTGTTTGCATGTTCTGCCTGATTACATCCCGATGTCTTTTTTTTTTGTTTGTTTTTTTGCCTTCATGCTGGTTTATGCTTGTAAAACAACTTTGCATTCTTGGTCCATCTTTATCCATCGCCAGTGTTTAAAACTCAAACCCAAAACTGCGTGCTTTTGCCATAAACATTTCCAACAGAGCTGCGTCCCAAACGTTTGTTGGTAATCCTACTCTTCCACCAACGCTTAGGGGAGTTTGACCTTTGACCGAATGAAGTGACCCAGAAAAGTCCTTTTTAGGGAAAAAAAAAACGAGATTTCGTAGAGCAAACTAATTGGGCTGGGTTTCTATAGAGCCAAGCAGCTTAAATATTTACTAGTCTATACTTTATGCTACTCAGAACAACACAGAATTACACAAATTGTAAAGACAAAAATGTATATATATTGAATTTTAAGAAAGCACATAGTTTTAAATATTTAAAAATAAAAAAGACATGCTTATATACATGTTTAACTCACCATGGCGTCTACTGTCTATTTCCCAGTAGTCAGAAATGATGCTAACATGACACATAACTTCTCTAAATAAACTAGACATGAGATGATGTAATATTAATAAAACTTTATTGGTTGAATGTTTGTGTTAACCACGCCATAGAGGCCATCCCACTGACCAGACGAAATTCCTTATTGTTTTTCGGGAATCTCAGCTTCCCAGTTTATCGTGTGAAAGAGATTAAGTCTTGTTCATATGAAACTAAAACCGTGACTTGAGTAGTTGAGTGTGTACCATTTCCTTCCTGTGTCAAATTACTGTGTAAATTTAGATTTAAAAGGGATAGTTTATGTATGGTTTTGTACATGAATCAGTTTTGATTATCACAGTGAATATGTCTTATATGTCTACGGGGCTGCACATTACGATTTTCAGAGGCTCAGGTTGATTTGATTTTCTCAGCGTTGAATTATGTACTGTGAACCCCTCTGTGACTTGTTGTAGCTAGTACGGTGACGAGAAACAGCCAATGAGACGGGACGAAATCAAATTCATCTGCTGTAATGTGCCACAAATCCTGGAATCCACCCCTACAACACTAAACAGCTGGTCACAAGAGATTCAAGTTGTGTGAAAGGGTCAGAGATTTTGAATGTTGTGTAGTGTTCACTCAGCCTTAGTCTGGCTTGTTGACAATATAATCTGGCAAGTCAGACTTCTAGCTTCTGCTAGAGAGTCTGGTACCTAATACTAGTCATGGCCAAGAATATATTTTCTTCAGAAGAGGTCATTGGCTTGCATTGTAAATGATCATGCGTACTCACCAGTAACGTATTCAAAGAAAACTCTAGTTTGCCAAAAGTTTTGTAGTTGGAAACTGGAAGTGCAAATATCCAATTACAATGTAACCTATTTGTGTACTAAAGGTATTATATGCTTCGCAGCTGAGGACATAGTGTCTGAGGCTGACCGACTATGTACTCCACCTTTTACAGACAGGTTTCTTTCCCTCCTACCTGGCAGAAAAACAAAAACTTGTTAAGCACAAAAGCAAAGTTATGTCAATAAAGTTGATTTAGTGACCACTGGTAACAATCAACGACAGGGTGGTGAGTTAATGTTACCACCATAAAGTTGACTATTTCTTATAACAGCATGTCTTGTAGTGTTTTATTCCTCTTGTAATACAGCAATTTCTTGTCGGTTATTGTTTTTATTTATTAAAGAGCGACATGCCATGCTTGTTATCAATATGTTGTTACATTTACATGGTGTGGAACATTTGTGAAACAAGATAGTTCCTGTTATCGCTTACATTATAACAGCTATAAACAGTCCATCCCTTTTTTTTTCTCCCTATCAAAGTTATTAAGACCAGAAAAAAAAGCAGCTTATGTTACCCAGAAACCATAAAACCCTCCATCCTGAAGGCATTAGAGTGTCAGAAAACTTAAAGTTACTAATCAACAGCTCCTGACCAATCAGATTTGAGAATTCGACAGTGCTGTGCTATTAAAGACCTTAAGACCTACAAGGATTAAAGGGTTAAGTGAAGCAGCCTGTTTATTTTATAAATGAACAAATTCCATCTCTCTCTGACCTTCACTTTCACATACAAATCCACACTGCCTGTTTTATTTACTGTCTGCATCATGTAAGAACCCGTCTGCGTCTAACCTGTACTGCCACTTTAGATTTATGTCAGGTGTAAAAGTAGATGGTCACTGACTTATTTATCACTGTTCACTACATTTTATTGCACTGCACTGTCTTTCCAGATGTTACGTTGTCTATAGAGCTGAGCTGTGAGCTTCAGGAAGTATTCGTGACTCGAGTATCTTACACATGTCACACTTTTTTGCAGTGGTATTTATGAAGCTCCTGTATCCTTTATTCCATTGGTCAGTTTATTAAGTACACGTCTCGTCGCTACACTCACTGGCTGTTTAATCAGGCAATTCCACCGTTAGTAGATGCATAAGTACCATATGTATATATAAATCTACTTGATGTTCCAGATGTTTAGGTTTGCTTTGTCTTTTCTATGCGATTAAATTATGATTTTAGCATTCTGTGATTTATTAAACCCGATCAGATCCCTATCAGAATTAACTCTACTAACTCTAAGATCAGATTACTTCCTTTTCTCTCTCTCTCTCTCTCTCTCTCTCTCTCTCTCTCATTCAAGCCACACCCCTCAACCTGTGGTTGGCTCCTGCTGGTGTGTGTGTGTGTGTGTGTGTGTGTATGCGCGTGTGTCAAGGGAGGTTAGGTCTCTCTCTCTCTCTATTTCTCATTCTAGAGAGAGAGAGAAAGAGAGGCAAAGGGAGGGAGAGAGAAAGAAAAGGCAAGAGAGTGGAAGAGATAGTTGGAAAGAGAGAGAGAGAAAGAGAGGCAGGGAGGGAGGGAGGGAGGGAAGGAGAGAGACAGAGTGGAGGTGAACACATGAAGCTCCCCGGCATGCAGCTCAGCTTCAGCGGCCGCTCCACCGCCGTCTCTCCGGACTAGTGAGCAGGAATTTTCCTTTGTTCAGTGATTTATGAGGACGCTTTCCTTTGCCACGTGGGACTGTTGTAGTGTGTGTGTGTGTGTGTGTGTGTGTGTGTGTGTGTGTGTGCATGAGAGAGAAAGAAGGAGTGTGAGTGGGTCTGATGGCATTGTTCATTTCGACTCTTCTGTTGTGTTTATGTTGTTTTGTTGAGTTTAGTAGTTTGCTTTAAAATACCTTAATGCAACAGTTTTGTATTTACATCACAATACTGAATGTTGAGTACTGCTTAATGAGTACAGATGTGTGTGTACTGACTACTAAGTACTAAGTCCTGAGTACTGAAACTGACGACTGAATATTACGTATGAATGACTGTGTATTGAGTATTAAATACTAAGTACTCAATAGTGATTGCATATTAGGCATGAATTACTGAATGTTGAGTACTAAATACAGACTACTGAATACTGAGTATTGCATATTAGGGATGAATTGCTGAATACTGAGAACTGAGTACTGTACATTAAGAATGGACTACTGTACACAGTACTGTATATTAAGTACTTGAAGTTGGTGAATACTGAGTGCTGAATACTGAAAACCAAGTACTCAATACCGCAATCTGAATACTGGGTACAGAGTATTGGGTAGTGAGTACTGAAAACTGAATATTGTGTCCTAAATACCTGAGACCTCTCTGGGGTTGATTGTGATTGTATATAATTTAAAAACTTGCATTCAGGTACAAGTGGTCAGATAGTTGTATGAGGCTTAGTGGACAGTTTGACAGCTTATTCATGTGTTTTGGTTGACAGACTGTCTTATATTCAAGAACTTTCTGTCCTCAAATGATGTTAAACAGTTTGAAATTCATTGTCTTGGATAGGGCTAGGACATATGACACTGATGATATGATATTGATCTTGCAGTTTATGTACTTCATGTTGCGGATATTGACAGGTGTCAGTACTTTAATAACTACATTGGTACTCACCGTAACAAGTAACGGATTGCTTGAATGTTAGCATCTATTTGTTGTAGTTATTCATTAATATTCATTGAATGTTAACATCTATGTTTTATTTTTTTTTCCTTCTCCTTTGTTAAATTCTTTAACTTTTTATAAATGTTAAATATAAAATCTCTGAACGTGCAGTTTTTTCTTTATGTGGCTCTGCTGTATTCTTAACCAAACCTCCCCAAAATTAATTTCGATACACTCGATGTATCATGAAAATATCCTCAAGTGCTGTGACGTTTGTTTTGCCATGTGAGAGTTTCAACTGCGCACGGTTCTAGCTTCTCTGTTATTCATTCCCCTTTTGTTTAGCTTTGTTCCTCTGAGCCCATTGTAGTGAAACTTCCAAAGTTGTGCGCTGCTTCTCACCGTGGACCCTGACACATTCGGAAAGGTTATTCAGGCTGTTTCTGGTCTGAGAGATGGTGATCGGTGCAGAACTAATTAACCTTCCATCCAAAGCAAACCAGACGGGGCAGTGTGGCTGGAACTTGCCGGATCTTTAATAACTCTCTTTAACAAAGCAGACCCCCTCCCCCGTTTCCTGCGCAATGGACTCCCCCGTCATGCTTTCACTGGATTTGACTTGAGGGCATGGCACTAATCCTGTCTCCTGAAGTAGGTGTGTGTGGGGGGAGGTAGGTGTGTTTTCCTGTGCGTCAGTATGGCACTGCATCTGACCACCTGTCTACCCCTCCGGTGCAGAGTTAATTAATTTTCTGATTCATTATGATGCATATTATTGAGTAATGTCTGGTTTTGTTGATGGGTGACCTGACAGGATGAATGGAGATAGAGGGTTTTTTTTTTTTTTTTTTTTTTTTTTTTACAAAGAATAGTGGTCTGTCTTGTTTGTTTAGATGCTTCAGAATACCTTGAGCTCAGGTTTACCATATAATAAAGGTAATACTGGTTCATTTTTTCGACTGTTTATCCTGTCAACTAACCTATATATGCGCAGTCAGACATTTCAGGAAATTCCCTCATCTGAGAATTCATCTCTGAGTTCGAGGTTTGAAAAGACTTCAAACAGAGTTTAATATATACTCTCATCTCGGTGTTTTCGAATGCATACTTGAGGCTCGGCTGTTCTTGGGCAGAGTGGCGAGAGAGTTTATTGGCCATATTAGAAGGAGAGACAGACAGGAGACGGATGGGAAGAAAGGAGGCTGAATTCTTCAAATGTGTGGAAAAGTACCACTCTATGACCCACCTTTGGCATCTCTGACACCCACACCTTCCTCTCTCTCCTCTTTCTTTTTCACTTTGTAATGAAAAGACAGATTGTTTTTTTTTTTAAATATGTGCCTAGAACTCTCCAAACCGGAAAAGGACAACCACAGGCTTCTTTTTGAAAAGCACCCTCATTTAGAATGTGTCTAAATGAATTGCATTCAACATACTCCAGTCCTTTTTTCCCCTAATATACTCCTAATGTATGCTTCTCTTGATCCCAATCTCATTTCCCCCTCACTGCTTTTGTTTGTGTCTGTAACACCTGACGGCACATGACACGTGATGGCCGATGGACCCAAAACAAACTTGCATGCAAAGAGAAAGAAAGAAATAGCCCCTATGGGGACAGCATTTCACACAGCAAAAACAGGGAAGCCAGGCAGACGTGCTATTCTGCAGTTGGCTAAGTGTAGCATTTTCCTTGACAGGCGTCAGCCAAGGGCACTTTCTTCAAGACATAATAAAAAATAGACATGATGGATTTGGGAAATTCACTACGGGCATGTTGGGTTGTACTTCTTTTGAAAGTGCTAATATGTGAATAAGAACCCTTGTGGCACCTCACTCTTGTGTTATGACTAAAAGGCAGGTTTGTTTGCTAATCCTTGGCACTTATTAGCTCAAAGTTTCAACACATTGTGCTTAAATACCTCCGACTAATGGATAGGATTAGCAGCTAGCACAGATGTTGACATAAGCTAGCATTGTTATATGTTTAACCGCTTCAGTGGATGGATAACCAGTGTGTTCTTCACACTAGCATGTGTAGCTACTAATTCACAACTTTTACTGGCTCTCACTGGGGTGTCGAGTCTTTATACAGTATATAGTGAACTTTACAATGCTCTGCCTGAAGTACCAACAAGAAATGATTTCTAAATTGTTGACTTGTTTGATGAATTGTATGTAACTGCCTTATAACTAGAGCCATCCAAACCTATTAGTAATTAGTAATAACTGGATTAGTCAGTGGATTGTCCAAATAATTTAGTTGATTAAACAGTATTAAGGAGATCCAGTATAGCTCTATATTACTCGGTAGGATAAGAGCCATATCACATGACACCAGTTTAACATGTTTCTCTTGTAGACTCAGCCCACTTTTTAACAGTGAAAACAATAATTGCAATCATTTATATCACATTGCTTTTGAGTTCCTGATTTTGACTGGCCAGAGGGTGTAACTGCAGCCCTGACAATACTGACCCAGACTAATTTTTAATGCATTTCATATTTTTTTATTATTATCTTGAGTGATTTACAGAAGTTATTTTAATCTCCATAAAAGACATATCCTCATGCTAGTACAAACAGGTCAGGGATTAAGAATATCATCAAGCTAAAACAGTGTTAGGGGTTACTACAAGTTGGTTCGATTTTATTCTTTTAATTAATGCTCATTTGAATGCTTAGTCCTTACACACATGGTGTATAAAGATATTTTCCTTAATAATATTTTTTTATTAATAATAATCAATATAATAATTAAGCTACCCTAACAAGATAGTGTGCAGCAGGTAGCATTGCTGCCCCGGTTTGATCCTGAGCTTGGGTTACTGTCTGTGTTGATTTTCTGTGCATGTATCCCAGCCTGTATCTATATGGGTTTCCTCTGAGTTCTCTGGCTTCCACCCACCTCTGAAAAACAAGCCAGTATGTGTATTGGCTGCTTCAACAAGTATGTGTATTGGCTGCTTTAAATTGCCCCTAGTTGTAAATGAGTGTGTGAATGTGTGTGTGCATGGTGCCATGTGATAGACTAGCGGATAGTACTATCTAGTGTGGATTCCCACCTCAAAACAAGTGTTTCTGGGATAAACAATACTGTCAAGCACTTGTTGATGATGAAAGAATAAATGAATAATCAACCTATTGATTAAAACATTTGAAATGCAAAAAAACCCCAAAAAAACTCACTAGTCATGATTAATCAGCTGTTTGGTCCTGGAATACGCCTGTTCTAAATATTTTGTTGTTGCCTCTGCTCTAACACAACCAATTAACTAATCAGCTAATTACCAGTCCCAGATTCTATGTGAGTGTGTTAGAGTATGGAAAACAATAAAATGTACAGAACAGGGGTTTAGTTTAGTTGAGGGATCAGGTTTGGAAACACCTGAATTAGTTGATCTTTACTATGGCAGACTTCTATATAGGCTTTATCAAATCAGGATTTTAGGACACGCTGACGTGGTCCTTTCTTATCTGCCTGCATCTGTCAGTGTGAATATAAGCTTTCATATGGAACAGAAACAGCACCTGTCCTGTTTGACAGGAGCTGTGGACTTTGCTGAATATTTTACTGGATCCTGACAGGCTGGGTCTTGTAAAACAGGCTGAGAGGATGATGTGTTGGGTTAAATGAATGGTTTAGAAGGATAAAGACAGGCCTAATGTCACAAGTATGTAGAAATGCAAGTAGTAGTTTCTCTTAAGCAGAGTGCAGAAGCAATGACATTTGCATCTTCTTAATTCTGTGCTTTTTTACTCTTTTTTTTTCTTGTTATTTTTATTTTGCACAAAAATGTGCATTTGTGAGTCACATTTGCTGCTCTATAAAGTGTCTATGTGACGTTGTAATGCATTGTCTTTTAACATAAACACAGCATGTATATTAATATTAATGTTCAATAACTGAATTTTCCATGACTGCATTATTAATTTCTGCGTTTTTTCCTCTTTCTCTCTAAGCTGGGACGACAGCAGTTCAGTCAGCAGTGGGATCAGTGACGCTCTAGACACAGATGAACTCAACACCAGTTCGTCTCTCAGCTCCTACGTCAACACTCCATCTGCACCACGCAGGGACATAGAAGAGCAGGTGAGTGATGGACAAATCTGAGAAACACACCCTGGCCAATCATTCTAAAAAGCTTGACTGGATCTTCTAGATCTAGACCTTGATCTGATATTCAAAGACCACCAGCTGGTCCACATTTTATTCTGTACCTGCTACACACACACACCTGTGCTAGATAACATACACCTGGGCTGTGAATTACAGAGGACTGAATAAAAAGCTTGATAGCTGCAGAAAAGTCATTAGATCAGCATTTCAGGTGAAGACAGAATACCAAATAGAAGGGTACAAAGTGACTTCCAGCACTGCCATGCAGGAATATGGGGTTTGATTTGTGTCGAAAGCATCAAGTATCATAATTTTTAGGATGTAATTATGCTAGCTAGCTTTTTACCTGATAACTCACTGGTGCCTAACTGGCATACAGCCAGATGTCCTCGTTTCCCAGACACATCCTCTTTACATGCGCCCATCTGGTACATATAATACATGTAATACAGCAAAGGAAATAACACAGCACAGACATCACATCATGCCGGTTCAACTGTCTAAACCGGAATGTACATGAATTGTAATAGGAAACAGACTTCTGTCGTTGTCACTTACAGTTCATACAGTATATGCTGAAAGAAAACAAAAGATTTGGACCATTGCAAATTCTGCTCCTGAACAATTTAACTCCAATTTCAATTGCCAACTGAGGTCATTCCAAACCTCAGTAGGCAGGGTAACAGCAGATGTAATTCCTGATCACCAAAACCAAAGTGGAGACTACTGTAAACAAAGACAGATTTTATTACAAGTCACATTTTTTTGTTCATGTTTACACAATTTTCCATTCAGCTTAGTCATTCTCCCCTATCACACAGCCTCTAAGTTGGGATGGTCAAGGCTAACATGTGCTTCCTCCAGAGCATGTAAAGCAAAAGTTAGAATGTAACACTATGTAATAATACAGAACTGCTCAACACGCTTGGAGGAGAATGCTAACCAATCTATTGTTTATGCATAAGTATACATACATATTCTGTATACACACTGGAAAGACTAATGTCCATACTGACATTCACATTCATAGGGCCAATCACAGATGGCTATCATCGGGATTCAAACTCACAGTAGGGCAAACTTTGAAAAGTCCAGCTGTCTGACTGACTTCCAGCTGGAAATACACAGGCTGAGCTGGTCTAACTGGATAATTAAAAAAGATAATTAGTAACTGGATAATTAGTAGAGATCATCCTAAATGATCTCTATTAATGCAACTTCATAGACAAGTTGTTGTTAAAAAAAAATAGCACAGCAGTAAGGCAGTTAGAAAATCTAAACATAATGGGCAAGTAATGAGGAAGCTGGAAAATTACTTACCAGCTGGCAAGGATGGTCGACCAGCATGACCAGCTCGGTCTGTGTTTTGGCAGCTGTTAGCTGGTCAGACCATGCAGGCCCATTAGACCATTGCTCCACCATGTTTTCCTTTTAAGGTCATTTTTCAAGTTTCAATGCATTTTTTGATACCCAGTTTTTGTTTCTGTCCTGAGTTCACCTGGAGTACATCTACTAGTCATTTGTGTGTTGTTTGCAAATGAGTTTGCTCTTTGAGCCAGCTCTTTTGGGTGAACCATGAGAGCCAACTCACATATATGAACCTTGAACCTTCGTTAGCATGAATGGTGAGCCGTGTGTTTGACTCTCGGCTGTGTGTATGAGACAGCATGACAGGAAGGTTAAAGATGCACTGTATGTAATCAGTTTATTAGGTGAGGTGATCAGTTATCAGTCTTAACAATATCAGTCATAGTTAGGCCAAAAAAACAATCACTGGTCATAATATTGTACACTTTGTCATACGGTCTTGAAAGAAAATGCCAGTGAGCCATTTATCAGTGAGCTGAGCCAAATGATCTGACTCACTGAAGAGAGCCAGAATTCCCATCACCAACATTAACAACACCTGAAGTCAAATAAACCACAAATCTGGACTCTTTGGTTTCATTCCCCTAAGGAGTCCCAATGGAATAACGTGTGGTCTCAGCTTCCATCTGTTTACTGCTGGTTTTAGTTATCTCGGCTTGGTCATCAATGGAAACTTGATTTGGGTTTAGAGACAGGATAGGCATCATAAACCTTTAACTGTTCTCAGTTTAATCTTTTAATTTAATCAGGATCGTCTCTGTTTGTTATTACATACAGTACAAACCTGGCTTTAATCTCCTCAGAGGTGCTCTGGTGGAGGTTTGGTGGTGATGCTACTTATTTGATTAAACGTTGGCGAGCTCTTATCAGCAACTGTGTCTGGTACATGTGCTGACTTTGTTAGCATGACTCATCTGACTGGCTTACCTGCTTCCGTTATGAGATCTGGGCAGGTCAGCATATGCGGGGCTAATTGGCTGGTGCAGTGGAAACAAGCACAATCCATCTGTGTGTTGTTGCATCAAGGACTTGTACCACTGGCCTTGTGTTTCTACTTAAGCTTACTTATTGTGGACTGGTTTGTTACTTAAATAGTCACAAACCCACACGTTTAGTAGTATGTATGTATATATATATATATATATATATATATATATATATATATGGCCCTTATTTGACACTGAGAATGTCAACACTATCTACAGCCACTGGTCTTGATTATGCTGTCTATAAATACTTGACTGTGATGAACCTCTGTCCTTAATGCAATGAATTTGTTAGCATATAGCCATCACCATATAATGTAGACCTGCCTCTAACACAGCTTCTCCAATCAGAAAAAAGACAGACACCACCATGTTTAGATTTACCTGGCATCGTGGTCTCAGATGTTGTTTCGAGTGCCAGCATACTGTATGATTTAAAACTCACACACTTGCAAACCTAACTCGAGCCAAAAATCTTTCACCTCTCACCTCCATATTTCTCTCTCTACTCCTCTTTCACCCTTCTTCGATTTTCTTTCTTATTCTCTCTCTCCCTCTCTCTGTCTCTCTCTCTCTATCAGCTCCCTTGCATTCCCTCATTCCTTCCCCCTGAGCCAGAGACTGAATTTATTATATGAGTGTTGAGATAACAGTGTTTTGGATTTGGCCTGATAACAACTGGAGGCCATTAAAATTCTTTCCCTGGCAATGATGTTTTATGAGTATTTTCAGTAGCAGTTGAACAATGACCTGCTCTGAGGCGGGATGATGTAATCTTGGCCAGGTCTGAAGAAGTGCTGAGATATAGCAGCACTGTTTATTTGACGAGCCATGTAAGGGGCCTGGGAGCTCCCGCTTTGCACCACATCATCTAAACCTGCAATGGCATTTGATCGTGTTGATGCAAGACACAAATTAGCTGTTACTGCTAATATCCGGCTTGAAACACTGCTCTTGTGACTCATTTCTAACATGCGGATTGAATGAATCACTTCCTCACCTCCAGCAAATAGCTTTAAGCTTTTGTTCTGTTGGCTTTAACGGATGAGAAATTTCTTTAGAATAGTTCGACTAAGGAAAATGATCTTTGGAAATTCTCATGTATTTTTTTTCCTGATCAGCTCCAGACAGACGCCGAGAAGCGTTCTGCCATTGGATGCAGCTCCACCTGGAACGACGACCTCAGGCGCCCAGACGGCTGCTCAGACCCAGGCATTGAGATGGAGACCAGCTCAAAGTGGTGCAACCCATCTGATTTCTCAGACGAATCAGAGCGCAGTTTAACTGGGCGCAAACCGCACACTATATCTCAAACAGGTTCTTGGAGGCGCGGCATGAGCGCCCAGCTGGGCATCACCTGTCCAAGGACTAAGACTCCGACTCCAGTGAACTGCAGCCCACTGAAAATCCACAGTAATGGTATGTACAAACATTGCATAAAACAATGGCTATGTCTAGCTAGCAGATGACATAGATGCTTGGGGTAATAATGAAAACAAAGCAAAATAGTAACAAGAAGCTAAAATATTTATTAAATAAATAATTTTGAGCATATCTCAAGCATTTGTAAAAAATTCAATTTCTGGGAGTAGATCAGAAGTTAAAGAAGATATTCAGTGTGGAATAACAGTTAGCCTAAGATTATGCTTGATGTTTTTTTTCTTTCAGACAAGTGGTCTGTCAGTTTCAAGTTTGTTTTTTAATTAAATTGCATGCTAGGAGTAAAAAAAAACAAGCCTTCATGTGAGGTATTACCTAGCAGACAAGAGCTGTCCACATTGATACCCATCAGATCTGACACTGTAATCCTTACATTGTGTAATGTGTGGCAGTTGCAGCTTGCATACGATAGATTTGTCAGCATCAGTGAAGTGTGAGGTTCAGGCATGTTCCAACTCTGCTCATGCTACTGTGATCCGTTAAAGGGGGAGCACAGCTCATAGCCTGTGATGTTTATCTCCTTGCAGGCAAAACAGACGATGCCAAAGTGTCAGAGAAAAGTCGTTTCTCACCACAGATACCTACATATGAAAGCAAGAAGCTGCCCTCAAGCTCCGGCTCCCACACACCCACCAACACATTCGGCTTCAAGAAAACCTCCAGTACAGCAACAATAACTGCCAGCGGTGCAGTACTAACAAGTGGCTCTGCCACTCTGGGGAAGATCCCTAAGTCCATAGGCTTTGGCTCATCGCGTCTAGTGGGTAAGCAAACTAGCGTCGATGACGGGTACCTTCCGCCGAGTACTCGAACCACCCTCCAATACCGGAGTCTGCCTCGGCCTAGTCGTTCCAACAGCAGTACGGGCACTACCCGTGGTACTGGTCGCTCCATCGATGCTAGCCCCATTAGCAAAGGCACGGCCACTCTACCCAACCCAAAGAGCCGCAGCCTGGCCAGGTCCAGTGCCAACCAGACAGACCGGGAGAAGGGAGTGTTCTCGGACACAGACAGCCTAGCTTTGGGACCACTAAATAAAGCCAGTGGTGGTGCTCAATGCCTGCCAGGTAGACAGGCAGGAGGGAAGAGCTCAGATACATCATCCCCTACCTTGCGCAGGTGAGACTTTTCATCCCAAATATGCTACTCATATTGAACTTGCAGTTACTGGCAATTCCAATACCTTAAAATGGCAATGGTTCTTAAGCACAGGTTATCACTAAATTAATTGGCACTAATTGTGTTGCTCATCCGCAGTTACATAATGAATGTCAAACTCTTCACATTTCTCACATTTTTCACACATTTCTCTTGATTCAACTGCTACCACTTGATGAGCTTATAAGGTGTAAACAGTGGCACATAATAAACTGTGTGATGCTGGGACCTCTACATTCTTAAAAAAACAGGTTCCTCAAGGTTTCATTGGATAGTTAGGGTTCCCAGCTTCCTAAACAGATTCTATTTGGAACACTCTCTGAAAGGAAAACCCTCTGTTGTAGGGTTCTGTAACAGAGTGACAAACCGAAGAAGCCTTAGATTTAACCTTTAGTGATTTGGCATCACCTTTAATAAGTCACCACTATTTTACCCTACTAGATTTTTACTGTCAGTTTGAATGAAAGACAGATCATACCACCAACTGTAATATTCAAAGGCCATAAAAAGCATTGACCAAGTCAAATGAACTAGTAGAGTAGAAACTTTTAGGGTGCTTTTACCTATGCAGTGTTTAGTCAATTTGAATCGAACCCTAGTCTGTTTTCCTCTTTGGTGCCGTTCTTTAGACAGGTCACACACACTCAGGTATAGACCAAAATCTGAGCAAAGTGGTCTCAATCCACTTCCAGTCAAACTCTAGCATGGTAGATGCAATCTGCTAAACTGAGCCATGAGGCGCTGATATGCCATCTGTTTTGGAGATTTGGAACAATGAACAAAAAGAGAAAATAAATGGTGGTACACAAAATGTTTTAAACTAGATATTTATATAATTATCTAGCAACTTATTGAGCACTAGCTCTAGGTTCTTTGTGCTTAGGTGATTTTTATGATAGCTACAGGCATTTGGCAAAGGTTTGTTTATCCTTTTCCATTTCTTTATATCTGACCAATGAATGGAGGGGTTTTATAGGTGCATTTTCAGCTCTACATGCCCCTCGGCATGTTTTTATTTTATTTTATTTTATTTTTTTGGTTTGTTTAACTATGTGCAATGAGCCAACAAACCAATCCAAATAAGAAACAAACCAAAAGTAGCAGATTTTGCTCTGATTTGGATTCCAGACTAATAGGTGTGAAAGCGCCTGTAGAGAACTTTCAACATCCTTTGACTCGTTTAGATTTTTTGTCTGCTTAGGTTGGCGCGTGTTTAGTCAGCAGTGGAAGGGGCTGTGATAGAAGCTGAGAGTTGGAGTCCAGTATTTGCTTTGACTGATTACTTTGTGTATCAGCGGTGAACCAGACCTAAGATAGGCTGATATTATCGACCAGACAACTCATGAAGTAATGAGAAAAAGTGGTCGCTTTTTAACTTATCTGGCCATGTTGTCTTTCTGGTCTTATGTTTTACTTTGAAAGGAAATGGCCTTGTGTACGGTCATGTGCAGCCTGCATATAAAGAGCCAGAGAGACTTCTGGACAGTGTGTATTCCCTATAATACCACTGTACTATACCTTTAACAATTGTACTTTTACCAGTTTAAGTTCTGGTGATGCTTAATTTGAATGCTTAGTGATTCAGTTTCAATTCTAATATTAGGACATTCACTTAGCTGTCACATCTCAATATTTCTTCCATTCTTCCTCATCTACTCCTTGATCACAAGACTTTTTGGGAGTAAACCAGGCACCAAGCCGACCCCCATCACCACCTCTGAGAACATGAAGAACTCCACCATAATCTCCAACCCACACACAACTTCCATCCAGACCTGCACTCTTGAGGCACCACCAGTCAGTAGCGGAAGCACACGTGGTCTTCTGCATGGGGAAAATCTACCAATTATGCAGAACTCAACAAGCAGTGACAGCATGAAGGCGTCTCTGGGCAAAGAGGAGACGCTTATGACATGCTCTGACCGCACTGGCACCATCCGGACTGGCCAATCGGACAGGTGAGACTGGATCCATAGATTTGAAATGTGTTTTGAAGGTGCTTACATAACAACCAAAAACTCAGCAGCCCTCTACCACATCCATCAAGGATACTGAACAAGCACAGCACAGTGTACAGTGTAGGGATGTAACACAGTGGTACTATATGTATCTTTATCTGTTTACTCCACCAAATTTCCATATATATATATATATATATATATATATATATATATATATATATATATATATATATATATATATATATATATATATATATATATATATATATATATATATATATATATATATATATATATATATATATATATATATATATATATATATATATATATATATATATACAGTATATATCTGTATACATCATTCCTGTTGAACGATGTACTCAGGTACATCATTCAACTTCATAATTGGTCTCAACTATAGATGTGCTCAGGACTGTGTTTTCTTTTTAATCCTGCTCATGTTATAATTTTCGCTTGTACCTTCCTTTCTAACAAATTTACTTGGTTCTGTTTCTCAAAATATAAACAAACTAGTAGCCTGATTTAAACCACCATGACCCTGACCAGGCAGTTACTAAGGAAGAATGAATGAAAGCTGTAAACGCGTGGCATGTTAATGAATGTGGTCATATTTGGCCACTTGCTCGAAAGTAAAAAACCTTCTGCTACCGCGGCTTTTTTGTTTCATCCTGCGGGATCCCAGACCCATTGAACATGTCTAGTCTCAACCAGGTACCTTCTGAACCTTTCTGGCAAAAAAACAGTAGTGTACCTCGCATTCATATCTATATTTGTATCTGTTTAGAACAAATGATCTGTTCATTCTGAATAACGTATGTATATTCAGTTACATCCTTAGTACAGGGTATGTGTCACTATCCGACCATAGCACTATTATTGGCTGGAGATTTTTTGTTGGTGGTCTGTTTCTCAACCCAGCAGTGACGTTGAGGTGTTTAAAATCTGATCCGCTCATACCAGCAGCACACACACTTCCATATCATTTCTCACTGCTGTGCTGAGAATAGTCCACCACCCACATAATATTTGCTTAGCGGTGGTCCTGTGGTGGTTCCTTCCCACTGATGGACAGGGTGCACCTATATGTAGTGGTACCTGAAAGACAGGAATGCTTTTCTTATATGTCTTAGCCCTCATGGTTATTTGCACTATGTACTTTTAATTTTTGTTCCTCTTAAGTCATGTAATGGACCCCTATGACATATTATCTCTTTCGTTTTTCATGTAAATGTCTTTAATCTGTCTTTGTTTGGTCTGGGCTGTACATGTGGTGTCGCCGAACATAATGCTGCATATTCCGCACTAATGATCCTTTCAGGTGTTGGTGCAATGGAAAACAACTTATATCAGCTTATGATCTTTCATCCTCTTTTCCTTATTTTTTTATCATAATCCATCTGTTTTTTTCTTTATCTGACGTTCTTTACTTCCTTGTTGTGTCTACCCTTAGCCCATGCACCCGATAGCCCTTTCTCTTCTCCTGGTGTTAGCCCTAAATTGTTGTAACATCTTGCCGCAGAGGCAGGACAGGTAAAAGTGTTTGTGTGTGGTCATACCGGCCTGCTGCTCTAAAGGCTGCTTGTGTTTTATGTGTATACTAAAATTTGTGTGACCCGAATGTCTGGCTTTCTTGTTTATGAAGCAAACAGAAATGTGTGTTGTAGTGAAAATAGATCAAACAGAACAAAAAGCCCACTGCTTATGCATACTGTGGAAGTTGTGTCCCTGTCCTGGAGCTAGCGTTTGCATTTTTTGTTTCAGAGTATTTGAATATATGTATGTGAGACAGAGAGAGTTCTCTGTACTTAACCCAGCCAATCAGTGTGCTTTTTCATTAGGTATGCTCACCTGCCACAAGGGCGGGGCACAGAAGACTCACGTGATTGGCTGAACTGTCATCCCAATGGTGGAATTCAGGACTCACCAGGCTCCTCCCCCTTTTCACCTGCCTCCACCCTCAGCTCACCTTCAGCAACACGCTTCAACTTCACCACCATTGGTACACTAAATTTACACTCACAAACACACATTTAGAGAAATTTAATACTAATACTAATATTACTATATTATTAAAACATTTTTTTATATACCACCAAACATTTTCAGTGTGCTTCACAGAGGACTTGTACCAGATTAAAATACAAGTGGAGAAAGTGATTAAAGGAGCAGTTCGTTATTTTTGTTCTCTGTTGCCTGCCAGGTGAACTAAAGTTTAAGCAATAAAAACATTTAACAAGCCTTTCTTTACCTCCAACTGACCTTACTCTCTCTATTACAACTATGTATGACTCCTGAGTTGCCTTTACGGGGTTGAGCGGTTGTTCTGGCTGGATATCAAGCTCATTTAAGGGCAAAAAATGTAAATGAAAGCCTGAAACAAAAAGCAAAACAATCAATTGCAAGAATGCTTTTAAGTTTTTTGACCAGATTTCCGTTTGATAAACCGAAGGGTCTAGCAAGAACTACAGGACTATGTAAAAGTCAGAGACCACCTTTTTGTTTTTAATCAAATGGTCATTGTTAATGATCTGGTGGCAAACAAAAATGATGGGAAAATGTACAGTACAATTCCATTTCCAGTCAAACAGCCAGCCATGCACTTTGTACTTGTTTAAGCAGATCAATATCAAAGTTAAAAAATTACAGAAAAAAATATTTACAGATTCCATGCAATTTGTGACCTTTGTGTGAATTATGAATAACAATAATGAATAATCATGATGGGAAAAGAAAAATCTATTAATATTGACCTGTACAGAATATATATATATATATATATATATATATATATATATATATATATATATATATATATATATATATATATATCATATCCTAACACACAGAGTGAATTGTTGTCATCTCTGAACACCAGATATTGACCTCATACAGTTCTCACCACTACATGCAGTCAATAAACACACATTATTCTGGTCTATATTAATGAAGAATGATGCAATCCTTTTTGAAATTCAGTGTAATAAGGTTATTGGTATTGGACCTTTGAAACTCTACATCAGAAGTTTCCACTCAAGACATTTGGGATGTTTATGCTAGAAGGAAACAAAAATATAGACGGTCCAGTTGTCAGCAGACTGGACTGAGAACCTCTTTGTGTGAACTCTGACCTCTATGATCATCCTGCCCTTTCAGGCAGTCCCACCATGGCTGCGCAGATAAACCTGGCAACCCCGCGGCCCTCAGGCAACTCTGCCCATCAGGACGGGCCACAAGAGCAGCACGGCGACTCTCGTCTACGCAATGCCACACTCACTCTGGTGGAGAAAAACCGCACTATGAGCGGCTCCGGATCTTTCCGTGAGGTGCTGGAGGAAGGTCAGACCTGCCTTTAATCTACATAATTTAATCTACACTTCTTTATCTATAGTCAAAAAGAAATTTGTCTATACATAATAGTGACACATTCAGTTCATTTACATATATTAGTATACAAAATAGAGTACAATCTAGCAAGTATCACTGTGCAATTATTGAGCGTAATAATAATAATAATAATAATAATAATGATAATTTTATATAATTAAAAAAGAATACATATTCTTATATAGCATGTAAGTATTGGGTAATATAAATACAAACCCTAAAGGAATTTTCCAGCTGTTTTGACCTAATCTACCACATTTGCAGGATGTATGTGATTAGAATTTCACTTATAATGATATAATAGTAATTTCACTTATAATAAAGGTCTAAGAGAAGTCGTTGATCTCCATCTATACATTTTTTTTTTGTAATACGTCTCCACAAATTTACATTTACCTTGATATTTGTAAATGAAGCTTTAAATCTGTAAAATTTATTTGTGGCAATAATCTGTGCTTGTAAATTGCCAACATAATTATGAAAGTATGAACAGTGAAGCTCAATCTCAGAGTGAAAATTTAAAAAGAAAGATTAATAACTATTGTTAAATGGACAAAGGTTTGGACATTAACGTATGGCTAAACAAGATGACCTGTGCTCCAAAACTCAGGTTATTTGTAGTTGTGTTAATGTTTACTAAAAGTGCACTAGTGTATGCCAGCATAAACTCAGCTGTGATGAAATGGAGGCAATGATTTTTCACAATCAAATCAAACTGATGAGATAACTGTATATCAAGAGTAAACGATGAATTCCTAAGGACCACTAATGATGCTGGCTTATTTTTATTGGATCATCAAATAGCTGACAAAAAACTGAATGTTTATTGTTGTATTAAATGCAATGGTAGTATTTCTGATCGCACAGCACAGACCTGATTGTAATGGTTGTTTACATTGAGTCTGTGCCCATGGATTAGCAAACTCAGAGAGGCTTTGTCCCTGCATTCTATTTAGATTTAGCAGTGAAAATTACAAAGATTTACTAATGTGACCTAAAAATTTACTGCCATGTTAGCTAGCTAACTACTGAGGATTATGAATATTTAGGAATAACTTTTGATATCCTCTAAGAAATCCTGTCAAATTAGCTCATTTTAGCTAACTATTATGCAGACTTGTTATAATGACTTACAAATTCTCAGAGAAATCTTTGATTTCTAGTTAGCTAATGTTAGCTCTCTGGCAGAATTAGCAGTGAAGTCCATGAATATGTATGAATATGAATTAAATACGTTCAGAAATTCTGTCAGGTTTGCTCATTTTAACTACCTGGCTAGCCATAACAATGAATAGTACAAATATTTCTGAATATGACCTACAAAATTAATACCAGGTTAGTTTATGTTAGCTAGCTGGCAATAGCAGTGAGCTTATGTTAGCTACTGTTAGGAGCAGTTGTTATGAACATTTACAAATATAACTTTAAATTCCTCTTACAAATCCTCACATTAGCTTGCTGGCTAACCCTAGCTGTGAAGATTATGAAGACTTGTGATGATGACTTAAAAATCCTCTCAGAAATCCAGTCAGGTTAGCTCATGATAGGTGTCTGGTGGGATTAGCAGTGAAGTCTATGAATATGATTTAAGCACTGTCAGAAATCCTGTCAGTTCAGCTCATATTAGCTGTCTGGCAGTAACAGTATGCTCATGCTACAGTGAAGCACTTAAAACATTTATAAATATAACTTTAAATTCTTCTCAGAAATCCTCACATGAGCTAGCTAGTGAAGATTATGAAGCCTTGTAATAGTGAATCCTCTTACAATCCTTCCTAGTTACCTCACATTAGCTGTCTGGTAGCATTAGCAGTAACGTTTATGAATATTTATAAGAATGGCTTGAAAATCCTTTCAGAAATCCTGTCAGATTAGCTGACTGTAAGTTAGCTAAAATTAGCAGTGAGGTTTTAGAACAGACGCTGTTGCGTGATTCACTCCTCTGTGACCGAGGGGCTGATGGCAGGTTTGAGGTTTCGTTAGGTTGTGCAGATGCAGATGGATTAACTCCTTTCCAGCTATTCACCTCTCTGTCATTTTCTCTAATGGCTGAACAAATCCTGTAACTTGACTACACTGAACTACACGCTAACTATAATCCCTACTGATTTTTACTGATTGAACGACTCGACTTGGCCTACACACAGCCTGATAATAAACAGATCTGATTTCAGTTTGCTATTTTCTCATAGGTTTTAGTTCACTTTCTTGTTTCAGAATGCTGCCAGGACCACAACCTTATCCTCACGTGTTTAGTTACTCTCAATGAAACAAATGCCAGGCTTTAAAAAAAAATCAAGAGTTTGTGAAGATTAAATCTGTATCGTGGCTCTGCACTCTCCTGTCGCTGTGTCTCGCCGAGCTGAATGAGCTCTTTTGTTCTCTTCTTTTTATTAAAAGGTTTATCGGCTTGTTAATCTGTGTGGCCGTCTCTGAAGAGGGGATTTATAAACCCTGTTATTCCAGTCACTGGTCGATGATGTCATTTGGTCTGCTTAGCAGGTTAATTGGGAAGTTTCTTTTAAAGGGCCATATGACATCCATTTTCGCGATGATGTAAAGATCCCCCCCACGTACACAACACTCTCTAGATCATTAGTAAGATGGAATTTTAATGCACTATCATTTTCCAACCAGCAGCTGACTAAGCACTGACGGACATCATCACGCGTCAGCATGTGGTAGCCTCTCTTTAAACTCACTCATGCTTATTGAATTTGTCATGAGATGAATGTTATCAGGCATTTGGTCTTGATTCTTTCACTTCATTTACATTCGCTCTCTTTGTCTTTCAGTGCATGGCTCTTCTCTGTCTCTGGTGTCCAACACGTCTTCTGTCTACTCCACGGTGAGTCACGCTCAGGACAGACACTCCTGTAATTTCTGTCAAAACATGTCCTAGATAAATGATGATGGATGTGGTTGTATATAATGAGTAGGTTTTGTGCAATTGAAAACACAAGATATCTTTAGTAATCTATTACTTGGAAGAAACAATGAAGCGTGGGGTTATTTTTGTTTTGGTTTTGTGATTAAAAACAGCTAGTGTCAGATAATGTTCATTTTAAAAAAGCCTGACTACATGTGTCAAGGAGTTTTGTGTCCAAATGGTGCTTCATTAGTTTTCCACAAGAGCTACAAGCCAAATATTTGTAAAATGTACTGGAAGCGTATGACCACCGATTAGCATCAGCATACTGAAATTAGTAACCAGCATACTGAAATTAGTGACCAGCATACTGAAATTATCACCTGTTTGGTGAAGTGAAAGTGCCCATGTGCTGCCCAGTCCTGTGTTTTGGTTGCCTGGAAACCTAAATGACTAGGCTTAAAAATGGTAGCTAATATAATGTAATACAGTACGGTGAGCTAGTTAGCTAATTAAGTATATTAATACAGAGGCAAACAAATATATAAATTCTTGTATAGGCCACAACTCTGCTATAGCCAGTATCCTTTTTTAAGTGTCTGAGGTAGCAAGTCATGTTTATGTACTTGACAAAAAGTCAGTAAGTCCTTACATACACGTAAAAGACATTCAAGTCTAAGGTTGTATGTCATCTGTGCAAGCTAATTAATCTGACTAGTAAAAGTGGCAGAAACGAGTATTGTATGCTATTGGTGCGTCGCATCACCGTGAAATTCATTTTGTTTAAATATACATACCAGATAAACACTTTGGTTTTGCAAACGTCAATAGCTCTGGTCTGTAGCTCTGGTCTATAGCTCTGGTTGTTGAATGCGAAAAGAAAAAAAATGCTGGTGTCTGTTAGCCTACAGCCCCTACTTATCCACCAGGCAACTTTAAATAAAAAACAAATAGCACAGACGTGTAATTTACATCCACTTATTGTACTGATTTGTCCACGCAAGCACTATTTATGTATAAACCATTTTATAAAATATCAGAGTATACCTGCTTTTATAATCTTAAATACATATACATATACGTATACATTATATACTTTATTTAGGGTAAGGGAAAAATTGGTATAAATCAATAAATCAATAATTTAACCTATCCCTAAATGACTCTTCATAGGGTTCAGTCTTATAGGGTTAAATGTAACAGAATATCACTGCTAGTAATGTAATAAAAGAGATGTTTGTTTGTACATGTCTCCAGGGTGAAATTTAATACATTTAATTTTTTCGTTAAGTCTACATGATGAGATCATATAATAAAGAGTTATTCTACGATTTCATTAAGTAGGCCCAGTGGGCCGAAATTCAACTCTATAAATAATCAGTGTCTCACTTCTCTTTCTCCTCAAGCCTGAAGAGAAGTCTCAGTCAGAGGTGAGATCCTTAACTTTTTATTATTATTATTTATTTAATTACTGCTGTTAAACATTAGAACATTAAGAGCATTAGAACACTGTTTGTGCTTTATTGAATGTTAGTATGTCATACTCACTTTCTTGTAGCTGTGTGACTCTTTAATATCTCCCTGTTTATAGTTTCTATATTAACACTAGCTGACAGAAACTATGTGTTTCCTGGATTTGTGTACATAGTTGAAGTTATTTAAGCCCGAGCCAGCACGAGCCTCTAATCCTGACCTTATTATAAGCACAAAGAGACCATTAGCAGCAAGACTGAGGCCGTAGTAGTTTTTGTAACAGATTAAGAATATATTTGTAGATCAAATTGAATTAATAATAGACATTAGTGCTCAGAAGCTGTTGATTAATTGATTAACTTTATAGCACAGTGTGGTTGAATTCTCGAATCTGATTGGTCAGAAAGTATGGATTATTTTTGTATAACAGCTCGGGCCATTGTTCCAGCTGTAACATGAACAACAGGTATATTATTTATTATTATTAATATTATTAATTATATTATATTATATTAAATTAGATTACATTAGATTAGATTAAGTTATATTATTAATGTGCTCATTCTAATACATGATTGTTTTTATAGTAACAGCTCATACACAGGGACTTGTATGGCTGATGCTCCACATAATCTAAGGCTAATAATTAAGAGAGAGAGGGAATGACTGTTTATCGCAGCTGTTGTCTCTCAGACGTTCCATAACATTAAATCTAACAATAAACCATTAAAATGTGCGATATGTTGCTCATTAGTAAACATTGTAATTATTGGCAAATTGCTGTGATATAAGTGGAATAACAAGCTACAGCTGTTATACGAAAGTAACGCACTTCAGGGAGGTTGCGGCACTCCGTTGCGCGTTGCTCCACATCACACCCACTCGGTGTGCATTATTTCCATATAACAGTAGCAGAAAAATTAGACACAGAAAAACAGCAGAAAAAAATAGCTTGTTTTGTGGACAACATTGAATGTAACTAAAAATGGATAAAATTATATCAAAAATTATAATCTTCAGAAAATTGCCATGATAAAAGAAGAATCAAACACTATGTGACTTGCTGTTATAGGAAAATAGTCAGCTTAGGGTGGCTTCAGTAACTCCGCTTCATGTCAGGTTGCATCACACCACCCCGTCATTGATTATTTTCCTATAACAGCACACCACCAAATTTTACTCCATACATATCAAACATTTTGGTCCACTTGGAGATAATATATATTTCTGCCCATTTTTCTCTATACATTTAAGCATAGACAAGTAATATTTCCTCTACAATATTTGGAATAGCTCGTATCAGAGGCTTTTATTACAGAATCATGGCAGAATTTGAATTGTTTTTTTTTAAAATATTTTTTTAAATAAATTCCTTATGTCTCAAGTGCGCCAAGAGTGTGATTGATGATTTGGATGATTCACAATCTTGATCACACAAAAATGCTTAAGCTTTGGGTTTCCTCTGAACAGGACTGGAAACACTGTAGTATGCTATTTATATGTGACTCATTGGGTTTTTTTTGTTGTTGTTTGTTCAGATCCGAAAGCTCAGGAGAGAGCTGGAAGCGTCTCAGGAGAAGGTGTCAACACTCACCACACAGCTAAGTGCCAACGTGAGTACACACACTGCGATGCATGTATAAGAGTTTGCTGAAATCTCCTAAAACTGCATCATTATCTGATAATACACTAGGGGTTTTGTGGTCAAATTCAGTTTTTCTCTGTTTTCTAGAATTTTTTTTAGAATCTTTTTAGTGTTGTTGGTACCTCTGAGCTTCTATAGTACATGATGACATAATGGGCTAACATCCAATCAAGTACATATGCTCCGCAGTGTTAATTTGACAGTGTGTCACCACTGGTGGTTGTTTTGGGTTTTTTTTTTGGAGTAAATAAAAAAAATAAATAAATGGCTCTGTTTGTATGAAGAAGCAGGCATAATTTGTCTGGGTGTAAGCTAATTATTCATTTTGTTATTCAGAAATAAACAAACCTAGGGTTAGGGTTAGGGTTAGTTATAAATGTTGAAATGCCTCTTATCACCCAGGGCGAGAAGAGGAAACACGCATAATGTACTCAGTGTTACTTCTTGGCCTCGTCTCCTGGCAGTGTGGAGATCTGTAGGAGTTTGCTTTAGGTCGTCTGAAGCATGACACACACAAGCGTGCCTAAACACAACACACCTCTCAATAATGTGTGATAGGATTGTTGGTGTGTGAGTGTGTGCGTGTGTTTGTTTGAGATGAAGGCATGGTTGTTTCCCAAGTACATTTTACCCATTATTATGCAGCCCTTCTAGCATTTATTTATTTCTGAGCTTTTTAAACTTGTATATCAGAATGCATTAGTGAGTTTTAGTTGTGTTTCTGTAGTGGACAAATCATAAATTTAGTAGCTAGCCCAGTGGGCAAGTGGAAACTCCAGTGTGCTGCCCAGTCCAGTGTTTTGGTCGCCTCAAACCTAATTGACTAGGCTTAAAAAGTGACTAGCATAATGTAATAATGTATGGTGAGCTAGTTAAGTGCCTTAATACAGTGGGAACAAATGAGTATATGAATTCTCAGGTGATGACTCAGCAATAATCCTTATTATTCTCCTGATAAATTTTCTAAAGTAGCATAGTATGTTTGAGACCTTGAGAAAAAAAGTCAGCAAGTAGTTGGTGAACATCTTGGCTATAAGCTGTGGTGTTCTGTTCTTGCATCCCAAGTAAAAATGATAGTTGTATCTGGTTAGCTTCTTTATTTTCTCTTGTTATGTTAAATGCTGAGTTGACTGCTTGTTGCAGATGATAGCTTTGCGCTGGACTGGACTGAAACGAATCATTGAATCACGTCATCCATGCATGTTAATTAATCCACCTTGTAAAAACTGTTCTAACGATAATCCGATTGCGCTTCAGACAATGTGCGTAGTGTAGCAAGTAGTGGTGTGTTGATACCAATGACTGTATACAGTATATGGGTGCACAACATGGCGCCATTTATTTTGGGAGTATTAGTGGAGATATCGAGGTCAGCCGAACTTGTACACAATAGAACACTGTTCCCGAACATAATTTGTGGAGATGTAAGTTTGGCTTAAAATGTAAGTTTGGCTTGTTTTCCATTCACTTACATTGGAATGGGTGGGGTTAAAAATTGTACTCCAGCCAGCCACTAGAGGACGTCAGAGACATTTTGGCTTCACTCTTCCATTCCCGTTACGACGTCCACCCATATATACAGTCACTGGTCATTACACATTATATTTAAACATGCATACTAAATAAAAATGTTGTTTTGCAGAAGTCAATAAGGGTTGGGTTTTTTTTTCTGGTTGTTGAAACTACTTAGGGGAAACTCTGAATGAAAGACTGTTTTTCCCAGGCGCCCGGGCTACTGATGACCCTGTACAGTCATGCTGTTCGTGATTATGTATTGGCAAATATAATCCAACTGTGTATTGTTCATTGAATGAATGAGGTTCAAACTGTTCGAGGAACTGTTCAGTGGTTAGCATGAGGCTTTTGGCTGGATCTACTTTGTGGTTTGTATTTATTTTTCTTAGTGAGTAGAGACAGTTCGAGAAGAGTTTGAGGTGCATATGAAGGGCAGAAGACAGGACCTTGTTGTTAACATCGTCTGCTGTAATGATTATGAAGATATCTAAGATTAACGTTTATGAAGCAGCCCGGTTTTGAGAATTGAAATAAGCATTTTCAGGAGATAAAGGAATGATGGAGCACTGCTGACATCTTTTCAGATATTATCATTGATTCTGAAGTTTATTAAAAAAAAAAAAAAAAAAAAAAAAAGACAAAATCCTACAGTTGCACAGTGGATGTGTCCTGCAACAAGACCACAATCCAAAATATGCAGTTCCACACTTTCCAAATATTTGGAAACAAAGTTTTAACCATCTCAGTCTACAGACATCTAATAAGTTAATGATGATGATGGGGGAAAATATTAAAACTCACAGGTTCACCACTGTTCAAAGAATATGAAAGAGGATGACGTCAGTCAACAAAGAAAAGGGTGGACATGCAAGTTATTAGAGGTTATTTATATCACACTTATAAATGAAAACATTCTAGAGCATTCTATAAAGCTGTCAATTGGACACATTTTATGTACTTTTTCTTCATAAAACAGAGCGTCTATGAAGCAAAATCTCTTAATACTGGACTATCAGCATACTGGAGCTCATAATAGCAAGAAATACACACAAGATAGTTATAAAATGCCTGTTTATTATCTATGAACCACTTTAAGAACAGAATAAAGTGTCACAAACCTGGCACAACCTCTGCCAGTGAACCATCCTGCACCACTTTAAGTGGACATGAATGCTGTAATTTTGCTGACAGCTTAAGGCTGTTCATTACAAGACAAAATGTTCCATGCAGGAAGAGGACTGAGTGTGTGCTGGTACTTGCTCAGGCAGGTTGCAAAAGGTTATCATTTCCCAGCATGCTCCTGTGGCCAAACAAACCAACTGTGTTTGGACAGACAGGGATGAGTTGTTGTTGTTGTTATGTTGTTCGATGACAACAGTAATGTGTGTGTGTGTGTGTGTGTGTTCAGGCTCACCTGGTGGCGGCGTTTGAGCAGAGTTTGGGCAACATGACAATCAGATTGCAGAGCCTAACCACAACAGCAGAACAGAAGGTAACCGCGTTTTAACAATTATTAATACCACAGCACTGTTGAATTCTCAATTCTGCGATGTATTAGTTAGTATTTTGTGGAAGGAGTCTCCAGTGTCAGAGCTTTGTAACTGAGGTAAAACTATAAGTTTTCCACAATGGGAAAGTTTTCAGGACAAAGGGCTTTGCGCTTTGAGGTTTCTCAGTAGCATGGCAAGGTGTGTAAACAAATGTTTACAGCTGCTATAACGTAAAGCATAACAGGAACTAACATTTTATGAGTGTTAACAACATTAAACGTAACTGTAAACTGATCAAAAAAAATTACTATGTGTCAAACCACCCTGTTGGTGATTATTTTCCTATAGCATGATACCCTGGAGTGTGTTTTTCCTCACTTTATTGTACATGCATGTGTATGTGTGTAACAGTATATGTAGTGCTCACTGATAAAGCCCGAGTTAATTATGGCGTGTGTGTGTGTGTGTGTGTGTGTAGGACACAGAGCTGAATGAAATGAGGAAGACCATCGAGCTGTTGAAGAAGCAGAACACAGTCGCTCAGGCTGCCATCAGCGGAATCATTAACACACCAGAGACCCCAAACAAAGGTTTAATCCGATGTTGTAACAGTTCAGATTATTTAAAGAAGTATATGTTCTTTTTGTTTAAACAAATTCTCTCTATCTATCTCTCTGTAGACTCCTCCAGCGGTTCTCCTCTGTCAGCAGCAGCAGCAGCAGCAGATCAGCAGATCCAGCGCCAGCCCTCCTCTGACAGTGTGTCGAGCCTCACCAGTCACTCCAGCCTGGAGCTCGATGCCAACAGCAAGAAGAAGAGGAAGAACTGGGTGAGCCTTCATCACTCCTCCTGGCCCACAGCCACCGTTCATTGCATCTTGGTGGTTTCTATAATGCACATAAATACACATGCAACTACTGTGTAACTACAGAGGAAGTCTGTGCTGTACAGCTTGATCACAGTGTGTGTACATGTTGTGACTTGTGTACATGTTGTGACTTAAGCAAGTCTATATTGACTGAGTAATTACGTTTGCATGAACTTCTGCTACACTTTTCCATTGACAGTTGTTTGTGTATAGAAGTTACACTGTTTAAAGTTTTACAATATTTATGATAGAATATTACACATATCCTGATGCAACTGGAAAGAAAACTCTCATTAGAAAACCAGTAGTTTATACAAATATAATTATAATCCCCATGTTACACGTGTATTTGCATAAGCTGTAGTTACATGTGCATGCATCCTGTGGTTACATTTTATTATATTTATTACACAGGTATTAGAAAGACTATATAAAGTCTAAATATGTTCTCCTAACTCAGCTGTTTTGCAGTTTCATGGATCAGCAGCTCTGTTGTTAATTCTGATCTCACCATAGTTCAATGTAAAAAAACACCCACAATGCATTCTTCCATTATAACATAAGCTCTTAACAGCTCCAGCTAAATGTGGTATATTGAACTTTTCTCGTTTTTTCTGTGCTTACCTCTCATCGGATAGGTTTGTGAGGTAAGTTTTTGCATCTGGCTCATGGCACTGAGATGTAGATCATGATTGATTAGTCACCGTTGAGCTGTTTGTAAGTCCGACAAGTTTGGGCAGTTTTATGAAACACACATGAGTCTGTCTTTTATGTTTGTGATTACCTGCGACCTTTGGAACCAGTTTTTATGCAACATGAAGAAATTTACAGGATGTTGCAATAATAACATGCTTAAAGAGCCAATATTGTGCAGCACAATAAATCAATCAGTATTAACAGAGTTATTATTTCCACTCATTTAGGAAGAACGGTTATTTTTAACTCCTATGTTTAGGAATATTAGTTTGAGTTACAGAAACTCGGTTCCTCCTGAACACCAGTGCAGCTTTAGAATGAGCCGTATTTTCTCTCCTTCAGCTAAGGAGCTCCTTCAAACAGGCATTCGGCAAGAAAAAGGCACCAAAGTCGGCCTCGTCTCATTCAGACGTTGAGGAGATGGACGAGTCCTCTGTGCCTTCATCACCCAGACTACCGTATAGCTGCCACTCCACTGGGACATCACTGATCCGACACTCACACTCCAACTCACTGTAAGACTTCATCCTCACACATACCTGAGCTTTTCAACTTTCAGGCACAACTGTGTATGATCACAAAAAATCACTTTAAGTATATAACTAGTGCCCCCTAGTGCTCGACAACTTGTTATATAGTGCTCCACTATAGTGCTTTAGTGCTATAGGGGTTCAATAGCATGACACTGAATGTGGTTTAACTATAATGTGGTTTAGCTGTAATGTCATATATTATCAGTGTAATTTCCACCAGTGTCGATAAGTCTGAGGAACCCTAATACTGGCCAAGAACTGAGAAATGGTGTGTAATATACACAAATGAACTAATTAAATGTCAGATAAAAAAGCAGCATGGTCATCAGTGGTGATATAAAAATATATTATCAGCACAAAACTATATAACGTCAGCTAAAGTCTGTATATGTTAATATAACATTGGTGGTCCTTAATGCTCACCGTTGTGTTGTACATGCGTACGTGTATGTGTGTGTGTGTGGGTGTGGGTGGGTTTGTGTGTGTGTGTGTGTATGTATAGCCCTCTCCTTTCATCGCTCTCCATTTATGGAAATGGTTGGGGCTGTAACAGTGCTCCCATCAGGACCAGCTCTCTGGCACGGTAACAGAGACTAAAACAAAAAAATTTAAATTAAAATGAAAAATTTAATCACAACTTGATCAAAACCTGTCGTTTATAAATCATGAGAGCTGCTGCAGTATTGTGCCACATCACTTCAGTCATGTACTTCATGTGATGACACACTTCCCTGCAAGCTTGCGTAATAAAGCACTAGGATGTGCCTCCTGTTTTGGTGTGATCACATGACCTAATTACGACACTGCTAAATGTCCAGAAGTGAGCACATTTTAGAGCCGGGTCCAAAATTCTGAGTCCATTAGCAGCTTTAAGTCATAAAGATACTACAGTGTTATTACATTATTTTGGCAGGATGGAGTGAAAATCAGGTACATACTGCATGGGCGCTTCTCGTGTCAGCAATATATGACATTATGTTGACTAAGGAGCAATACTAAGGAGCAATATATATATATATATATGTGTTTTGGACTTTTTTTTGGAATTTTGGACCCTACTGTGTTTTAAAACCTGCTTACTGTGAAACAGTCTAATTATTGAAAGTTCAACTTACCTACTAATACATGTTGTGTTGATGATTTGCATAATTATATGCACTAATTATGTGCCTTTAATTGATTACTAACTGCAGGATGTGTAACATCGTGTGCTACGAGAACCTACTACACGGCTGCTGTATTGCTTGTGTGTGTTTGTATTTGTCTGTGATGTATCTTTGGTGTGATGTATCTTTTGTGTTGTGTGTGTGTATGTGTGTCTGTATGTGTGTACGTGTGTGTGATCCAGGATCTCGGAGTGTACGGACTGTGAGACGGAGACGGTCATGCAGTTGCGCAGTGAGCTGCGTGATAAGGAGATGAAGTTGACTGACATCAGATTGGAGGCTCTAAGCTCCGCCCATCAGCTCGACCAGCTCCGAGAGTCCATGAACCGCATGCAGGTTAATTAACTTCCTTATTAACTTCAAGAGAGGAAAAAAGAGAGGCTGGTGAGGGAACAGCTGTTACACTGTTTCACAATATTAAATGTCAGTATACATGGGGAAAAAGACTATGACGTCATACATGGTACCATCAGCTGTGGTATGAGAGGTGATAACAGTGGTAACAGTATCCGGTCTCACATTGGCCCATGTCATACCACCCTGTCATTGATTATTTTCCCATGACAGCACGCCCCCACATGTTTTATATTAAGTGGCAAAATTTATATTAGTATTGATGACTAACTTTTCCTATCAGTCAGACCTTTAAAAAGCAAGCCTTGGTAGTCTGAGCTCATAGGAAGTAAAATAATCTTAACCATGTGTGCTTTGTGGTGCTTTTATAAGTGTGTAGTGTGGTGTTTCGAGTTGGGTTTGTGTGTCGTGTTTGTGCAGGTGGAGATGGAGAAGCTGAAAGTGGAGAATGAGCGTCTGAGAACAACCAGTAGGGGGAGCTGCAGCACAACCACATCACAGGCATCTGTGTGTCCCTCGGGCCTCGGCCTGTCCACTCAGTCAAGCCTCACCGAGTCCACCAGCCTAGGTACACACGCACACACACACACACACACACACTCACACACATGCTCAGAGAGAGTAAATCAGTGTGGTTGTAAATGTTTTTTTAATACACTCTGACAGACTTTGTGTGTGTTTGTGTGTGTGTGTATGTGTGTGTGTGTGCACACACTCTCAGACATGCTGCTGGAGGACAGTGGAGATGGCGGCTCTCGTAAAGAGGGACACCACGTTAAGGTGGTAGTGAGTCTGGACAGAGGCCCGGAGTGGAAAGAGGTCAGACTTTTTTTTCATCTCTTCATTGCACACAGAGTTTAGTTTCTAAAATTCAGCACAGAAGTCCTAACACCATCTTATTTAAACTGTAAGACGTTTTTGAGACAGCATTGCCATCAGCAGCAGCAGTAACTGTCACTTTTAAATAATTTTTCTTAAAGATTAATCTGTAGCTGTTTAGCAAGTTAACCTCACCGGGTAACTATTTAACATCTGATGATTTACCATCTTATTTAAATGACTGATTTTTGTTTTGTTTTGTTTTGTTTTTTTTGCTTCAGTTAAATTTCTTTTTTGTCAGGCATTGTCAGTATTAAGAATTAAAACCTTAAATAATGTGAAATTGTATTAAACAGAATCTTGACCACTAGATGGTGCTGTGTATGTAATTTTCCCAGTTAGAGAAAGAAAATGGTAAAAAATATCAGAGCTGCATGTGTTCGCAATGTTACCCCAAAGGTCACCTCCATCTGGGAATGCTGGAAGGGGGCCTTTGTTCCTAAATAATTTTGCTAAGTGAAATGTTCAAATTATGTAATTCTAGTCTATGATTGATCAGATAATTACCCGCTAGATAGTAAAGCCAATCTGATTATCCCAGATTGAGAAATAAGACAATGAAAAAAGCAGTTATTGGCAGCAGTTTCTGGCATTGTTGCTAGTTGTATAATGGACATTAGATTAGATTTGTGTGGGAACTGAACTGATGGAGTGTGTGATCTACTGGTCTCTGTTTCAGCCGTGCTTCTGTATCTCGTCCTCACAGGAGTGCAGGCAGCACGACTTCCTGATTGGCTGCATCGGCGTCAGCAGTAAAACCAAATGGGAGGTTCTGGATGGTGTCGTCCGGCGCCTCTTCAAGGTGCAGTAAGCTCTTAAGAAACCTTCAGCATAATTAACCAAAAATTAATCCAACACCTTCTGACCAATCAGAATCAAGAATTCAACAGTAATGTGGTATGAGGGTGGATATAGCATTTAGGGAAGATTTTCCATCACGTTTGTGTGTATATGTGTGTATGTGTGTCTGATGTTGGCTTTGTGTCATGGCTCTCCTGCAGGAGTACATTATCCATGTAGACCCAGTCTCACAGCTGGGCCTGAACACAGACAGCGTGCTCAGCTACGGTATCGGAGACGTTCAGCGCACCAGCGAAGCCGACACACCAGAGCTGCTGCCTTGTGGCTACCTGGTGGGAGACAGTGACACCATCTCCGTCAGGCTGAAAGGTAAACTGAAAGAAAGGAAAGAAAGACAGCTCTCTCTTCCATCTACTTAGAATTTCTAGCACTGCAGATGCAACATGTATTTTAGAATACTTTATTTACCTCAATTATTATGAGTAGAAATCATATTTATGGAAATGGAGCTCCAAAAGCCTTTCCTATGGTCTCGGATCCTCCAAAATTTGCCTAAAGCTAAGTTTACCATCATGCTAGCTATATATATAGCTACACTGCCTCATAGCTACATATAGCTACACTCAAAGTTTTTTGAACACCCTCTATATTAGCATTTTATTTCAAATTATCTCATTTAAAGTACTCTAAATTTTGAAAGTCAATCCAAGGGAAATAATGTGTATAAGTCAGGGGTGTCAAACAAAATCACCTTGTGGACCAGAATCGAATTGAAAAAATAAAAAAAAACTACTGTCTATTATTCCACTAGAGGCCAAAATAGAGCAGTATACTCAGGGCAATAAAAACAGCTACTGACAAAATGTACTAATAAATGAAAAATGTAATTTTTCATTAACAAGCTACAAATTGTAGCAATCTCTGTTTCCAGAATAATTAATTTACAGCATTCACAGCAACGGGGATTAATCTTTTTTTAAATTTGTAAATGATTTTAAAAACTATATTATAACCTATAATATAGGTTGTCTTGTGTGGATTAATGCCAGAAAATCCTAGTTAAGGCCATTTCAGTTCCAGGTTGTAAAAAATACAAAATATGGAAAAGTTCAAGGGGGGTGAAAACATTTGCAATGCACTGTAGATATATATAAACTATAGAAGCATAATTTGGATATTGTGTTCTCTGTGTCCCTCTGTAGGTGTTGAGCAGCACAGTGAGGATGCGTTGGTGTTTGAGACGCTCATCCCGAAGCCCATCCTGCAGCGTTACGTTTCTCAGCTCCAGGAGCACCGGCTCATCGTTCTGTCCGGACCATCAGGCACTGGGAAGAGCTTCCTGGCCGCGAGGTTGGCTGAGCATGTGGTGCTGATGGAGGGATACTCACTGAACAAACAGTTCATCACGACTTTCAACGTGGATAACAAGTCCAGCAAGGTGAAACAGACTTAAAATATTTTTAAAAAAATATTGAACTATCTATGCAATCTGTGACCTTGCCAAATTCACCACAGATTTAGTTTTTTATGGAAATGAATTCAAATGTGATTGTGACAAATATTTATTTATTTATTTGAAAGGGTTGGTCCTAACCACTCCCTCCGTTCAGCTGTTGCACTCTTTCTGCATGTACCTGTATACTGCACTGATCTGAATACTACAAAGAGTCTGTTGTTAGATATTGGTGTAAAGCTAAACAGTGAAATTATGTTTTGTAGGAGTTGAAACAGTACCTGTCTAACCTGACTGAGCAGTGCAGCAGCAGCAGCAGCGGCAGCACACGGGCCGTGGAGGTGCCTCGAGTCGTCATCGTAGAAAACCTGCATCATGTCGGCTCTCTGAGCGAGATCTTCAACGGCTTTCTGAACTGCAAACACCACTGCTGGTCAGTAGTACCATTGTAAAAACTGGATCACACTGCTTTATATCCATTTTACCTACATACCTACACTAACACACACACCATGTAGGTCACTTTACTGGTATACAGTGGCACTGTGTTGCTGGTACGAGTGTATCAGACTCAGCAGCAGCATTGGGGTTTCAAAACACTGTGTACACGTACTGCTCACTTTATTACACACACCTAACCTATTAGACACTACAGATCATCCTTGGATTTATACCACAGCACTTTTGAAGTCTGGAATCTGATTGGGCAGAAGGTGTTGATGCATTTTCGAAAACAGCAGCTCTGACAGTAGTTCCCTTGGCAAGACAAATCACAGGCAGATCACATTAATGTGCTCGTTGTAATCATTCACAGCAACTTGCACAGAGAATGCACAGCATTATCTAAGTCTAATAATAAACAATTTTTTTAAATGTGTTCTTATTTAATAAAGAAAAGCATATACTTGATATGGTGAATCTTTCTGTAAGGAGTGGAAAGAGTCTCCAGCGTCAGCACCTTGTAACAGTTAGTGAGTTTTCCGCCACGGCAGAGTCTTCAGGACATCCCTGTTGAGGAAATGACTGTTTATAGCTGTTATAACATAAGTGATAACGGGAACTAACTTGCTTTGCAGATATTCCACAACATTAAATGTAACAATAAATGGGTAAAAAGTGTCATTCATGACATGACATTCATTAATAAATTAAATGTTACTCATTGGTCTAAGAGGAATGAAACACTGCAGGGTAGTAACAGTAACTCTGCTTCTCATTGAGCCTCATCACCCCATTCAATTGTTGATTAATTTCCTATAACTGCATGCTCCCTAATGTTTTATTCCTTACTTAACACCCAGTTCAGCCACTTGCCTCTTAATATGGCAGGGTGATTTTTTTTTTTTTGAGGGGGTAATATAATAATCAATCTCTGTGTGCTCACAGCCCCTATATAATCGGCACTATGAACCAAACGTCATCATCCACGTCCGCCCCGAATCTGCAGCTTCACCATAATTTCAGGTAGGATTTCTTTAGTGCACTGTTACTACACACATTCCACAGCCTGACCTTTTGTATTTGTTGCATGTCTATCCTTTATTCTATACTCTCCTTTTATACTCTATCACAGTCTATTGGCGCCTCTCAAACTCTCCACAAGAGGGCACTGTCCTGCACTGTTCTTAGCTTCTAGCTTACATCTTGGTCCGTACAGACTATTATTAAATGGTGTGTCAAAATAGCACACACCTAAAGGTTCCCATACAATGAGCAACAATATATGGTATACAATACAATACAATATATGGTATACTAATTTATCTCCTATCTTCTATTTATCTAAATAGATTAACAGAAGTGCATTTTACACACTGTCTGAACTATGAATTAAATTAATAATTATGAATTTAATTAATAATAATTAATAATGAACCTTTTAAATTCAGATTTACATAGTCTCTGGATAATGGTCACTGGATAATGCTTTAGCACTCAGACAAGATCTGGGCATGAATACACATAGACTCTGATATGGTTAAATGTGTCTAGAGATCAGCAATTATTCTGGATTCACACACATTTCCTTTTTAAAACGTTGAAATTTAAATGTTTTTACTATATAAATTGTAAAATGGGGTGTGCAAACTTTTGAAATGAATCGTCGGTCTTATAGTTCATTTTAAGCAGGTCTCAAACCTTGATGTTTTAACTTCATGTTTTTGTTTCAGATGGCTGCTTTGTGCTAATCACACTGAACCAGTGAAGGGCTTCTTGGGTCGTTTTCTGAGGCGGAAGCTTCTGGAAACTGAAATCAACAGTCGCGTGCGTAATGCTGACTTGGTGAAGATCATCGAGTGGATCCCATGCGTCTGGCAGCATCTCAACCGCTTCCTGGAGACACACAGCTCCTCTGATGTCACCATCGGTGAGTTCAGTTACAGCCAGTCAGATGAATCCTAATGTGTATAAATCAAGCCGTGTAAAGACACTGTAGGTCATTTTGAATGAATGTGCCCTCGATGACCTTCGCTCTTGAGTTTCTCTTGTGTGTAACACAATGAAATAGTAAGTGCAAGTCGACAAGGGTGCTGTAATCAGTGTTGGAATGCAGGTTATCTCAACTTCTTTCTTCCTCTGCAGGACCACGCCTCTTCCTGTCCTGTCCCATGGATGTTGAGGGTTCTCAGGTTTGGTTTACAGACCTGTGGAACTACTCCATCATTCCCTACATGCTAGAGGCAGTCCGTGAGGGTCTGCAGGTAAGAACACGCAACACACGTTGACACTTCTGTCATGTTGAACATCTTTTATACCTCATCATGTGACTGCAAATCTTTCTTTTAAGTAACTTAGCAGCATTAGTAAATTAGCCTGTGTGTGTGTGTGTGTGTGTGTGTGATGTAGCTGTATGGCAGAAAGGCAGCATGGGAGGACCCGTCTCTCTGGGTGTTAGAGACGTACCCATGGCCACCCGGGCTCCAGCAGCTCCAGTGTCCTGCTCTGCTCCAGCTGCGGCGTGAGGACGTGGGCTTTGACGGCTTCCCCAGAGAACCCGGGACACAGGGCACAGAGATCACGTCGGACGGGGCAGAATGTGATCCACTGGTGAGATTACAGCCTGCCTTTTACTCGAATTATCTAACATCCATGATGTCTAATTTGATGCAAATATTACCATATGAAATATTTAGCAACAATTAGTGGGACATGATTCAGGTCCTTGGGCTGCACAGAAATATATCTTCATTATGTGAAGATATATAATTATTCTCATATCACATCTCTCTTTAATTACTGACTCTGATTGGTCAGAAGGTGTTGATTAATTTTCTATAACAGCTGCTCTGACAGTAGTGACGGTTACATGACAAATCACGTGTTCTGCGGCGTTTCATTGTGGACATGCCGCAAAAGATATTTCTATAGTGAAGTTTTTTTATATACAGACGTTTTATTTATCATTTTTCGGAAGGAGTCTCCAGTGTCAGAGCTTTGTAAAAGTTGAAGGTAAAGCATTGTGGTTTTTTTGTCATTAACTTGAAAAGAGAGAAAAAAGAGAGGTTGGTGACAGGACAATGATTATAGCTGCTGTAACGCAAGTGATAACAGGAAACTGTTTTGCAGACATTTCACAAGATTAAATGTAACTATGAATGGCTAAAAAGTGGCATTTTTCATTAAAACACTTTAGGATATGCTGTTATAGGAAAATAAGCAACTTCAGGGTGGTAACTAGACTTCACCCTCTCCTTGATTATTTTTGACTCATCTTATAAATATAATGTCACACCTTTGTATTAGTTTTTAATGAAATTATTATTTCTGCATTGTTTTGTTGCGGATTACATTGACTATTTGACCTTTTGACCTCTCCTTATCATCATAGATGAATATGCTAATGAGGCTGAAGGAGGCGGCTCACTGCAGCGGCCCACCGAGCGACGACAGCGACTCCCAGCAGCAGCAGTGACGGCTAGGACGTCCAGGATCCACTGCTGGAATCTACACTGTGAACAGCACAGCAATATGTCTTAGTCTTCCATGAAGAGAAGAGTTTACTGTCAGTAACAGCATATAGAACAGGACAATCTGTGTAGGAAACATATGACTCACAAAAAAATAGGTCTGGATTGATATAGAAGCATTGGGCAGTTTGCTGATCTCACTGTGGACTAAACACTTCAGCACATGAGTCGTTGCTACTAAAGTTGGCCGTTGTTTTAAACACACCCTTGTGGACTTTCTGTAACAAATCAGAATTGTTCAATACCATGACCTTCGTGACTACTCGCAGCACAAAGATAGTATAACAGAAATCTTTGCCCTTAATATCGATTTCTGTAGCAATTTGCACACCCTGTTTCCTGTCAACTATATTTACACAAAGTGCCATAAAGCTGCCCTGCCTTTATAACTAGCCATCATGCTAGCTTGAAATTTAGCCAGCACAATAATGCTGCGTTCGACTTACCTCATAAGTGGAATTACGCCATTTTCAACCTCAGTGTTTCAACATATGAAGTGAAAGAAAAACATAGACACTTCTAGGTTTGTCTTTTGCTAGCAACAAACTAGCCAATTAACTGTAATGATTGATGTATATTTTCCTCCTTAAAACTGCATACTATTGTTTTAGATTTAACGAGAGAATATGTCTTTATGTTGATGATCTTTGGGTGTTTTCTTTTGCATTTCCTGGTTGGAGGTTGGGAATTACTAGTTGCGACCTCTAGTCGAACGCAGCATAAATATAAGGTGTGATGTCATGTATAAATGGAGGAGCTGGCTTTAAAAAAAAATTATAATAATAATTTTGAATATTTAAAGTCACCTTAAAGTTTTAAATCATTGTTTAAAAATTAAAACCTTTCTGGGGAATTCATTTGAGTGCACAGATTAGTCAAACTGCAAAAACTGCCACTGCAGCGGTTTTACCAAATGTCTTACGGAATATGTGAAAGTGAGGTGTTATTGCATCATTAATGATAAGAGCCAATCATGTTACAGTATGCAAATGAAGACTGCACAACACCCTGGTTTACCAGGTGAATGTGCAGGGTTATAGATTGTTTAAATTGCATATTCATTGAATTTTGATTTGCATATTCATAGATTTCTCAGTGGGTTTAGGGCATTTTCTACCATATCAGTTTTTTTTAATGCTCTTCAAAAGATTTTTTGGTTGACTTATGTATTTAATTTTTATACGATCTATCCACTTTTTTCAGTTTTGAAAAGAAAGTAATACGTCAGAGAAGTATACAGCAGTACTGACTTGATCTAACAAATTTCACTGATGGGAATCTCACACAGAAATGTTAACGTAAAAAATCGACAGAGGGTGTGTTCAAAAACGTATTGAAGTTTGAGGTTTAGTACTTTGTGCAGTTGCGCACTAGATGCCGCCATAACCGTGTTTCTTTCTCGGTGCAGTTTCTCAGGACTTCTTTGCACTGCAGCCTCTCACTATTTTCAGCCTCTCACTGTTTTCCAGAAATGCATTTCATAACATCACAGTGCAGATTTAAGGCCATTTTTCACTCCGTGTTTAGACTCAACTAATTTTTTACATACATCAAGGAAACTGTATCATATGGACTCTTCTATGAGCTTCTGTGCACAATATGGAACATCATATATGGTGCTAATGTTTCCTAATGCCTTACTACTTTTGTATGAGTAGGAATTATTTAAGTAGGAATCTTAAATGCTGGAAATGTTTACACCAGAATACCACTGTGTTAGCAACATGAAGTGGTATGTCTGAGTGCGACACGTTTGTAATCAAACCCAATAAGAGTAATATGAGTTCACTGAACATGAGGTAATCAGACTAGCTTTGTGTTTACATGACGAGTGAGGAAGTACAATAGAAGGTGCTATGTTATACCTCTCTAAACGGGGTGTTGGTATTTTAATGCTGGAATACCTTACATCATTAATGCTTCCAGTAGAGTGGTAAATTTCAAACAATTTCTTCATATTATGGTGCTTTAAAGGTGCAGTTGGTAATTTTAGATCCGTCTTCTGACTGTGATTTGCAATTTCAATTCCAATATTTACAAATCTTCTCCTCCCCCCTCAGCAAAGCTCACTCGTTTTGTGAAAACTTAATATACCTTGTGTGATGCGTACGTTGAACAGCTCTGGAGCCATTTTCTGGGCTGGAAAAATATAAACAGAAGCCCAAAATTTAAGAAAACACCCAGTTATATCAATATTGCAGATGACTATTTTTCAGACGTTCCATAGAAATGATATGATTATTACAGGTCTAGAAGCACTTTCAAAAATTACAAACTGCTCCTTTAATCTCATTTAATTCTCTGAGACAGTGATAACTGCCTGTTTTTACGAGAGTTTCCTTTGTTTGAATGGAGAGTGTGATTGCGTGAATTGATTATGTGAATTGCCAAGAGAGGAGAAAAAGACTTCTTGTTTTACGTCTCCATACACAGAAGCACTTTGAAGACACACACACACACACACACACTCAGTAGACTTTGGCACTCTTTTGCCCAATCTAAAGTCCTCTGAGCCAGAGTGATTTGCTTTCTCCAGAGCCGAGTGCTGGCGTGTCTAGTGGCCCAATCCGGAGAATTATCCCGCCGTCCACTTTCACGCAGTTTCAAAGGAGCACTCTGCACTGCTTTTGTTTAGACGTCTGCACTTTGTTCGCTCGAGAAATGAAGTTTTTCGAGCTTTCATGTGACGCACGACGTCGGACTTGTGATGCTGAGCTTTTCTCAACGGACCTTTTGATTAAAGAGACACTATGCAATTTTTCTGTCATAGTTGTGGTTTCTCATACTGACATTGTTTAGCACACCATTTTGTTAGTAATTCTTTTTCAAACACATTGTTTTTGTTTTTTTTTAAATAAATGTTCAGATGGTAAATGGAAGAGGAAAGAAACATGATTGCAAAAGTCTGTGAAATATCCTGAACGTTATAATGCCATATTTTTCTTTTTGTATACGTTCACTTGTACAATATGTGTGTAAATTTTAAACCTTGTTCCAGAAGTTCAAGATGTTGTCTAACAATTCTTTAAAGTAAATAGAGTAAATGATGTACAGTTGTCTTTTCTACTGCCTTGTACAGCTTGTTCAGTTTTATTTTTTCAACAGATTGTTGGTCCTTGGAGAATAAAGGTGATGACTCTCTCATATTTGTTCATTATTCAGTGACATTTGTAGCTTACATGATAATAGAGTATACCATTATGATATACTATGATAATAAAATCTGAAATATACTATTTATGGTTATACTGTAGAGGAATAAGTACGGTTGAGGTCAAAAGTTTACATACCCCTTTCAGAATCTGCAAAATGTTTATTATTTTACCAAAATAAGAGGGATCATACAAAATGCATGTTATTGTTTATTTAGTGCTGACTTGAATAAGATATTTCACATAAAAGATGTTTACATATAGTCCACAAGAGAAAATAATAGTTGAATTTATAAAAATGACCCCGTTCAAAA
>CM040460.1:25690246-25693465 GCA_022758105.1 Pangasianodon gigas | reverse complement strand
ACGGGGTCATTTTTATAAATTCAACTATTATTTTCTCTTGTGGACTATATGTAAACATCTTTTATGTGAAATATCTTATTCAGGTCAGCACTAAATAAACAATAACATGCATTTTGTATGATCCCTCTTATTTTGGTAAAATAATAAACATTTTGCAGATTCTGAAAGGGGTATGTAAACTTTTGACCTCAACTGTATGATGTCACCTAAAACATATTTTTAGGTGCATAATATACACAAGGATATTAAAAAAGTATTCTAGAGGTTTCCCTAAGTGAAACATTTTAAATATTATTTAATTCTATTCATTTTGTCAACTGTAATATTGGGGTGTGCTGTTATTATACAGTTCCATCCCTATATAAACATTTAATTAAGCACCACATGATCAGAATCCTGATGACTGATCAAGGCTTTTGGGAAACATTTTTGGACCCATCTCATATTCATATGGATGTGAATGATATTCTATGCTTCATTCTCCTATCTGAAGTCTTTAGAGCGCTGATTTATGATTTGTTTCAAATAAAATCAACAAAGGAAACATGAAGGTCTATCAAATATTCCTCATCTGACTAACCAGGGAAGTTGTCCCATGCTTAGATCGGGTGAGGAGCCAAGTGGATCTATTGGCACAGGGATTAGGACTATTTGATTAAAATATTTTAACAAGAAATGTTGTCATTTTTGGCCCAAGCCTAATTTGATTCTGACTGCCCATTCATATTTGCATATAATTAAATTTTATATTTATATATTTTTTTGCCAATTTGCTCAAAAATATATACAATGCTTTGGTGATTTTGCTGTTTAAAATATTTATTGTGTAGAATTTTAATGTCAAAATACCCACTATACTATTATCATTTTTATTATGTGTTCTTGAAGTAATTTGAGAGATGTTCAAGAAAAAACCCAACCTCATTCCCTTTGGATTTTAATATGCAAAAATATTTTTTCCCCAAGTATATACATTTCATCCTTACAAACATCAACATACAAAATAATATATGACTTTTAAGTTATACATTTAGCATCTACATAGTTTAGATTAAACATGGAAAATCTAAACAGGAAAAAATATCAGCAGGAAAGGCATGAATCTTGTTCGGCTATAAAACGTTCCATACAAAATATTCCAAATATATTCATACAAAGTAGTATACAAAATGTTACGGCTGCAAAAAACGCAGCCACAGTAAAGGCCATTAAATTAGTAGCCTGAATGTTTAATGTATATTCATCATTTTTGTTTTCTTTTTTCCATCATGTTAATTTCTGTATAGTGTAAAGATATAGCTAATTAATAGCTGTTCATTGGTAACATGGATGTGTCTCTGATTCACTATGAAGTACACTAATTTTTCTAAGTCCTCCCATTGTCACCTAATCACATCTTGTACAAGATCTTAAATGTACGGGACAAATGCAAACCCTAATCGATAGACTGCACTGCAAATTAAGCCAACAACGAAAAAAAATGACTCTGCCACGGTTGTATCACTTTAACATTTTAAAGGTATTCTTAAATCTTAACATTGATGCATGACATTTATTTAGCCATCTGCTCATGGGTGCCAAAACTTTTCAACAGGGGTTGAATGTCTCTCAGTTTGATTCAATCTAACCCCCCTGTAAGATCTTTCCCATTTGGAACAGAGGATTAATTCGACACAAATCACAGTCTGTTTTTTTTTGTGGCTATGATACGGTGATTTCTTCATCATCTGATGAGTCTGAGTTCTTGCTGGAGTGTGACGGAGACGTGAGGAGTGAATCGGAACCGTTTTCGAGATCTTTGCCTATGTGAGGATGGTAGAAAGCACCATGTGGGCTGTCTCTGTCAAGATTCTCGTACTTTATCCCAACGTCACTGAGATCTGGGTTAGGGTTCGTCTTCGTTGGCAGAGTTTGTTCTCGACAGCCACCTGAAGACAAAAGTTCCCTCTCTTTGGAATTCCGCCATTTCATTCTTCGGTTTTGGAACCATATTTTTACCTAGGAGGGTCAACATAATATGAAGGAGTTTAGATTTTAGATTTGCCTCAAACAACGTTGCTCAGAGAATTGGAAACACTTGCTAGCTAGCTAGCATCTATCTCATGTAGGACCTACCTGAGAGTCTTTCAGGCCGAGTTTCGCGGCTAGCTTCTTCCTGTCCGGTTTGCTGATGTACTTCTGCTTCTGAAACATTTTCTCCAAAGCTTTGCGCTGCACGTCGGAAAACACGGCCCGCCTCAGCATGCCTCTCCTCGGCTTTCCCCTTGCCGAAAGTGGCCATGAGAAGGTTCCCGGTATAGGAACCACTGAGTTTGAAGCTGTTAAAAAAGAGGCATCATTGAGTCCGTCAGATAGAGACAGGCAGATGTATACAAAGTCAATTCTTCCTGCTCTAACCTTATTGAAGGGGATCCATTTGAGTGGAACGAGGCAACTAATTAGCACATTTGCTTGGCTCCCCAAAAGCATTGGTATGGTAAAAAAGGCCGAGTAGCTATTCAGTCTCCTCCGGTGGAGGATACAAAGCGCTAATGAAGCGTGCACGGTAATTGTGTAGTAATGAACTAACTGAAAAAAGGCTTAAGACAGGCCACTAAAGCCATATATTATGGCGACAAAAAGGGGATTTACACTTCGAAACTAAACACAATTGCATGCCAAGATCATTTGGAGAATACTGATGGCAGGGATTTATTTTAGCCTTATACCAGCCTATTCCAAGCTATTTTCAAAGGCCTATTTGCATCAGCTATAGGCTGAGTGATATAGACCTAAACCTACATTGTACAGCCTCCAAAAGCCTGATGCTATGTTTTTTTTAACTATTCATTCGAATCAGCAGGCTGAGTATAATGTCCTAAATAAATCGAATTACTCAATTATATTATTTTTTTGCACTTCAAGTACTTTGAAAATGTGGTCTATGAATGTATGACCCTTTTTTAAACCAAAAATAGTCTGATTCTAACTAACTGGCTCCTTTGCTGACTTGCTAACTTGTTAAGGGAAAATCACAGAATGGACAAACTAGCCATAATTTATTTTAACACTAAATGCTTAAAAATGTTTCTGTCATAAACAGGGATCCCTATTTTCCTAATTATCTTGATATATTGTTACATCGAGCCAAGAAAGAGTAATTCTTTTGCTATGTTTCTTATCCAGCTTTATTTGTTAATACACATTCACAGATAGCTAGCAAATGGCTAATATTCTTAA
>CM040460.1:25625246-25685246 GCA_022758105.1 Pangasianodon gigas | reverse complement strand
GTTAAACACATTGTACTGGGAGATGTTATGATGAGCTTTTCCTAAAATTATCAATGTGTCGTTAACCCTCAAGCTGTTTAGAAAACGATGCACACAACACACACACACACACACACACACACACACACACACACACAGAGATAGAGAGAGAGAAATAAACATGAATAAATTAATCAATAAATAAATTCTGTGTTTTTTAAATACCATATTCACCATAAGAAAAATAACTTATTTTTTATTTTATATTTTTCTTAGTCTTGTCTGCTTCCTTAATATATTTATACATATTTTAGACATTTTGAGATATTTTAGACATTTTAGACATTTGCATATGTTTATTTATGGGTTTGCATACTACACAGTTCTACAATTGTCTGGAATTATACGAGTGAACACCATTTTTCCAAAAGATTTTCTTTCAGTTGATGTTTTGATGATGGCGTTGGTGAGCGCTGTCCACATCACCAACACATCTCTCCAAATTCTCCCATAGGGTATTTTATATATATATATATATATAAATATATATACATATATATATGATATTATATAATTATGTAAAGATATATAAACAATATCTTTTATTAAAAGCTACCAAAACCATTGTAGGGTTTAGAAAAGCATTCTTCTATTTGCAGTCTATAATGCAAATGCAAATCTTGGGAACTGAATCATAGGCTTAGTCCTAATCTGAACAACACAATGCAAGGAGTCTATAATGCATTTAGGACCCTTGTGAGACTGACTAAATGATAGACTCATCTACATGACACAGTGTATTTCCACTTGCAGGCTCTATGGGCATTTCAAAATGTCACCGTGTCACAGATCAAAATCCTTGACGTCTGTTCTTTAACTCCATATAGTTACCTACAACTTCTTTTAGTGTTATAATAATATCGTGCTTGATATGGTTATTCCACAAGAGCACAGAGGTGCTAATTTTACCATCATTTAAAAATCCATGTTTAGATATCTTATGAAAATTGGAAATGCCTTCACCTCTAAAAAACTTGACCTCGTTCCTCTGGTAAATCGTTGTTGCTGAGTCTTCATTTGCATATTGGAACCTGATAGGCTCATTGTTTTTACATTTTATGATGTAATAACATTAGTCTGTTGTGTTCAATTTGCAGCTCCCCAAAAATCACTGTGCTTAATTCCAATAAAATTGCTTAAACAATCAAACACACTTTATAAACTGTAGAAACACTTTTTAAAATTAGTAGTCTATCCTCTTCTATCCTTTTATATCACATAATCTCTGTGCCCTTATTATATCTGATATTTAATTAATGTCACATTAAGAGGTTTAAAAGGAGCCCTGATGTTTTCGCATCATATCTAAACTAGTCCTGAGAGTGCACAACATGCAAATGTCGCACACTAATGCAATTTTTCCCTCATTTGAATCTTCTAACGTTTCTCCTGTAGGCTTCATCCAAGTGAACACCACCTGGCAGGTTCTGGTGGAGAAAAAAAAAAAGAAAGAAAAAAGAACATGTAAATGTCAGCAGTTAAATAGTGTTTGGGGAAAGCCATAGCGTTGCCACGCAGTCTCAGAAAAGGAGAGATCTTTGTGGTTGTCAACATCGCTTTAAATTAAGGGCCTACTCTGAACAGGCGATCACTTACTGCAAAGAAAATGAACCCGGGTCATGCTAACCTGAGGCATTCTTCTTTAGTACGACTTTAATAGGGGTAGCATTTGGCAAAGCCACTCAATGAGAAATGGGACACACACACAGACACACACACACACACACACACTCTCAAAGTGCAGCCTTTTTGGAAAGAGAGCTTCCCTATTTAAACCTGTGAAGGCCTGTTTGGGTCCATCAGCACAATCTCCTGCTTTGTTTTAGACCTGAGCAGGGGGAAAAGCACCTTGTCGAAAGGCTGCCATTGAGGCGGGCTGATGGGTTGAGCGTGAGTTCGAGGCTTGGGGCGTTGGCGTTCGTGAGGAGGAGTCGGGCTTGTTCTCCTTGCGCTTGAATGGGGGGACGCCAGCGCCCGGTGGCTTGGCCAGCATTGATGCGTTTTAGCCGAGTAATCGGATTGTAAGCGAGCGGCGGCATTTGTGTCAGTTCACATTTCGTCAGGGCCATAATAAGCGTGGTCGCGGCTCAGGGACCGGCCATTGAGAACACGGCTTGCAATTCATTGTCGCAGAAAGGCAAAGCCTCATTTAATTCAAATATAATTCTCACTCGAGCATTTACAGATCGCTGTATTTGCATAACAGCGAAGAACTTTTGCCTTTTCAGGGTGTAAGCAGGAGAGTGAGTAGGGCCTAGTGAGTGTGTGTGTGTGTGTGTGTGTGTGTGTGTGTGCTCCTTTTCTCCACGTTCCCTTGCTTGAAAACTATATGAGGAAAATGTAAGCAAAAGTGGGAAGTAAATGGGTTTTCTCACAGGGATAAGCAAACAGGGGGGAGAGAGGGAAGCCACACAATAACATTTAGCTTCTTTCCCGCTGAAGGAGCAGCACTAAATGTGCAATGGCAGTGTAATTGGTCTTTAATGATGTGAACTGTCACACCATGCCATTTCACACACAGCCCACATTATTAGGCTTTGTTCGCCATTTTCAAAGTCTCTTCTGTGCTGAATTCATTCATGACTCTATTCTGATTCCAGGAAGCACTGATATTTATTATGACGTATGTATATTGGTTGTAATTATGTACTTTAGATGTTACTCTTTTTTTTTAAAAGTAGAAACATTTTTAAAGCTGCGTATGAGTATAGCAAAGTTTAGTACAATTATATTTTTATTATTTTGGACAGTTGGTAATCATTTTAAATTAATTCTAAAAATTTATAAAAAGAAATATATATATATATATATATTTTACATGCAAAATTGTTGCACTAATCTTTTTTAGTGCAAAAATGACAACTTTTTCCCTTTATTCTTCTAGCACACACAGACTTCACTGGAAAGTTCACTGGAAAAATAGCATTATAAATGCTCATAAATTGCTTCATAATATATAGTAACCAATCAGGTTCAAACGTGCAAACGCACACTAACACACATTTATAACGTGTTTATTAACCTTTATAAAAAAGGTTCAATCTAGAACACTTCAGCGTTCTTCGGTTGTTCGTCTGGGGAACCCATAAAAGTATTATGTAGAACCTTACAACTGAGTGTTTCAGAAATAATTCAAAGTAGGAGCTAAGAACCCTTAACTCTCCAAAGATCCTACGAAGAGCCATGTAGTGCTGGGAGTGTTTCCAATTTGTGTATTTATAGAATTTGAATTTCTTGATATGGGCAGAAGTAGAGATCCTTCTGTGCCGTTTTGTTGTATTTTTGTTCTAGATTGTCAATATAGAAAAGAGCAGGATTTTCAAAGCAAGATTTCAGTGACTTTAGGTAGCATCTCAATAACTTGCTGCCATATTATAAACAGTAGCAACCTGCAGCGTCGTTCTACAACACCACTACACCACTAAACCATATATTTATACTGTATACACCAATATTTACATTTATTATGACACACTAACTTGTATTTATGTTTACCAATAATTTTAACAGTTTCTTTACCAACAGATTTATACCTGTTATCTCTATACTTGCTGTGTTGAACCATAACACACATATGTCATAATAAAAACAGACTATTTAAAGCCTTGGTTATTTATAGTTGTGTATAGTTACATTATTACGGTAAAGTTATTCATAGTTAAGTGAGTGATTAACTGTATTGTATTGCTGTCTAAGTGAGGGTTTGTTTTTTTTACCATTGAGTTCTGTTGGGGTTTGAGTTCTTGTTTAAGACCAGTCTAACCCCAGACCACCCTAGAAGAAAGGATCCAGGAACTCTGAGGTATGTGGTCACTTGAAAAGCTGGGTCTGTGTGGTATACCTTTTTCCTATAACCCTTTAGTCCAAGGCTTGATAACTCAAGTCTTACAAAGGAAATGTGTAAGAATATCTTTAATAGATTAGCAAAATAAAATGAAGCTAATGAAGTGTGAATGCTGGAGCAGTTTTGTGGCTGTACATGTGCCAGACAAATATCTGGATACTCAGACCTTAGTATTATTTGATTCTATCTGACATTCAGTGTTAACCTCAATGAGAACCTTATAATACTAAAGTCACAAAATCTGTCAAACAGTCAAAAAATATCTGTCCAGATCCATGAGATATATGCTTTAAAAGTTGAATTGGCTTTTTTGTAGCAGGGACGTCACTAAATTATGTTGTTATGGCTTCCTAGGACTTTCTCTAAACTGAATATGAATGCTTTATGACCCCTAATATTCACAATTACTCAAACAGATGGTGATGCAGACAGCTGCCAGACTGCAGTGTCTGCTGCCAAAGTAGTTTCCCATCCTTGCTGACTGTAAAATAACAGGCCTTTGAACCTGGCTTTTGTCTTTGGACCAAATCTACAACTTAGACTTTCATTTTGTCCACCTTCGTCTTCAGTACTGACGGCATGGCTTCTCCAGTCGAGGAGTGAGAAACGGTGTTAATATCAGCATGCCGGACCTGAGATTAATCCTAATCTCCCCCTGTGTGTGATGTGCGGTGCGGGGTTGAAAGCCATGGGCCATTATCAGCAGGGGTGCTCTGGCTGCCTCTCGGATCTCCTGCTCTCGGGTCTCGGAAAGGATAATGCCGAATCCAGCAGGAATGCCCACAGCGCTATGCTTTCACACACACTTCCTGTAGAGGGCCTTGATATTGGCTTCCCACCCCTTCAGCTCTGGGGGGAAAGAGTGGCAACAAGCTGCTCCTGCTCCCCAAAGCCTTGTTTCTTCCATACATCAAAAGGTGCAGCCACTTCACCATGTCTGTGTGTGCAGGAAAGATTAATGGTAATCTCTGCAAGCAATATTTCCTCAGGAGGAAAGAAAGAAAGCTCAACAGGTGCATATGTGACCTTAATCATCACCAGTGTATTATTCACTAGCCTTGATTTGCTTAAAAAAATCACACGATACAAAGAGATCTCAAAGGTATTGGAATCATTTGAGCATTTTTGCAAAAGAATTTCCAATATTTAATTTTGCAGCAGGCATGCAGCGCTCTTTCTTAAAAGATGATTAAAAAAGAATGGATAAGAATAAAGAGTAGTCACATAGTAGAGTGAAGCACAATGCTTTAAAAGTGAAGGCAGAGATTGAAAAGAAAAAAGGAACTTGAGTTCTTTTCAGGGACTTCATGAAGTGAACAGCCACTTCGGACTGAGTGTGATGCTCTCCTGTCCACTGATGGTCAAGAATGAGGGCAGGAAGGTCTCCTAGATTTCAGCAGGACCTATTGAACTCTGGAATACGTTCTCAAGAGCGCCTTTGAAAGCCTACTATTTATTCAGACCCCTGTCAGAGGTCCTGATGAAAACTGAAGTGAAGTCAACCCAAAGAGCCTTAAAAGCATCTCAGTAGAGAACTTCACCATGGGCCATAGACAGAGCCGAGAGAATGCCACGGGCACCATTCCACTTGCTATAAGATGAATTTATAGTCCGTCTTAAGTCAGAGAATAGGAGAGTCGAAGGCCTTCGCATCAAGCTTTGCACAAAACCCATCCATGAGTAAAGAGGCCGTCATGAACACTTGGCCTGCCCAGCTGCCTTGAAGTGAATGGGGTTTTTCTTTTTGAGGCCATTCACTGCTTTCTGCCCCTCTGCATACAATGTAGGTGTTACAGCTCAAAGAGAGACAGAGCAAGTGAGAGAGAGAGAGAGAGAGAGAGAGAGTCACAGAAACGGAGCCTCGGCTTCTCGAGTGACCATCTCGAGGGCCGTTTTTCATTCTCAGTCAGTCATGAAATCATTCCTCCTTCAGATGAGGAGGGGTCCCGTGCACAAAGGGCCAAGGGGGCTCCCAATGACCCTCCCAACATTTTTATGGGACCTTTTCTACCCCAGATACTAAATTTGATTCTGAATAAAACATGGATCTCCCTCCTTTGCTATATCTGTGACAGTTTTGTGTATTGTGCAGATGTGTCAGGTATGAGCTGCTCTTTTTCTGCAGATGCCAACATTCAGGAAATGTCCCCATTTTTTTTTCATTAGCTACTTTTAGCTATTGACTCTCTTCCGTTATCACTCTGCAGACTTTTGACAAAAGTAGAGTCTTTGAGCAGTCTATAACCCTCACTGCGAGAGAGGTGAATCTAAAGACTATTAGTGGCAGGGGGAACACAAAGGGACTGATGGGGGAAGCTGTTAAAAAAAGGAAGACTTTCTCCCTCCCCTTCTCCCCCATGGCTGAGCAAGATGCAAAGATTGAAAACTTTCATTTTAAGACTTTGCTGTATTCATGGAGGGCAAAGGTCATCGGAATAGGGGTTGAAGGAAACCCTTAATAGTGCAGACACTCATTTTTTATTCTCTGGTTTGGAGACACGGGTTGCCTTGCACTACAGAAAATGGCTTTCCAGAGCTTTGGCAAGGGTGTCGTGATGGATGTCCCACGCTTAACAGGTGGCTTTATCTCAAGTGTGCACAGTTTCACTCAAAAAGGTGATGTTGGACAAAAAAAACCACTATAAATAAATTGAAAAAGAAAAAGACAAGGTGTCCCATCCTGAGAGTTTTCCCACCTCACGAAAAATCTTCCCAGGATATGCTCCGGATCCACTGTAACCTTGACCAGGATAAAGCACTCACTGAAGATGATGGTGATTAAAAAACAACAACAATCAATCCAGTTGATATCTGTAAAGTTAATTACATTAGTTAATTATAAAGAAAAGTATTGATAATTGACACTTTGATAATGGCCAATGCAAATGTACCATTACTGAAAATGATGATACCATTTTTGATGTTTACTGTATTAAAGGTATTTGGTTTGAGGTTTGGTTTGGGTCATTTATATCAGAACCTTTTCTTTGAAGATTTTAAGTTGTCTCTAGGAGATAGAGCTGATGAAGCTCCTTGTATGAGCAGCAGACTTACTAGACTTACTACGAGACTCTTCTGCAGTGGACAGGTTCCGAGGATATATCCCTCGACATTTTATCTTGTCCATTGGTGAGTGTGAATGTTATGGTGAGAGTTTCTCAGGTGATGTATTTTTTTCATCAATGTTGCTTTCAGAAAGACCTTGATTTGATCGCGACTGGGAAGACAGACAAAGTGGCTGAAATGATGCAGTCATCCATAAAGCAAATTTCACAAGCCAAGTTTAATAGACTCACCATAGATAAACGAAACCAACAGTGACTTTCCTCACAATATAACAGCTTTTGCTTAGAAGTTTGTTATTCATTTTTAGAACCATAGAGTGTTCGGCGTGACTTCCCTCAGATTTGAGTCGCACGCTTAACCTGCCCTCCATTCACCCACACTCAGCTTCAAATTAGCTTTGTTCCAAGATTTCACAAGAGCCGCAGTCACACACACCCACTTGCACAAAACGGCAAAAAAGGAAAAGGGGGGAACCTGTGGATATTTCCTGTGCACTGCACGCTTTTTTCGCGTGTTAGGCCCATTTGGAAACACGGGTCTGTCCGAATGAAAGCATCCGGTCGTCTCATTGCCTCCCATTGGCCAGTCTCTGCTTTGCTAAAACATGCCGTATCTGAAACATCCGATGAAGTCCAAAGGTTAGCAGGGGTTGAAAAGCAGCGCTCGTTTCGGCTGGTGTCTCCATGCTGATGGTGCGTGCCCTCCCTTTATGGCCTCCCAGCAGGAGGCCTGTTGTCCAGCCACATTCACGTGCCACCGGCACACATCGGAGTGCTTCACCTGTTAGCACTCCACCAATCGGACCCACAAGGCCTTTTGTCCAGCACCCGCTCGGGCCCTTTCACCAAAACAGACTGTAATTTCATCAATTTTTCATGCCTGTATTTGGCGTGAATACTTCTAAATTTCCATGTCCAAACATCAACAAAAAGGGAATTTCATGGCTCAAACACAGGCGGGATGGGACGGAAAAAAAGAATGAATGTATTCCAAAATGGCCAGAACTCATGTGAAGATGAAATCTAAGGAAAACTAGAATATTTGATCTAGTTCTGACTATAATTAATTGTGTACGAATGTTTAAAACATGCACTCGCATAGAAGAAAGGGTGCTGATTTGATTGGAATATACCTATTATAATCAGCCTAATATATCTATAATATAATATTAAAAAAAAAAAAAAAAAAAAAATCACAACCTGATTTTTAATATCCAACTATAGATTTGCTACAGTCCTATATAAGCTTCATTACATGAATGCCTACAAAATATCTCAAAATACTTCAGTTCTGTTAATATTTACTCTTTTCCTTTATATCGTTTTTAATTCACCCATCCATTCACTGCTTTCATATTCAACAAGTATTTCAAATTAAATTGCTCCATGTCATGCATGCGACATTCCAGATTACGGTTTTGTAGCAGAGGAAAAAGCTGCTACCTGTTACAGCTGACAGAAGGTTTGGCTCGAGAGAAGTGCCTCCATTAGCTTAGAGATAATTACTTTTACACCAAAGAGCCTGGGTGTCTTTGTTAACTGCTTTATGTGTGAGAATAGATTTGGGTATTAAGTGCCTGATGTCTGGTGGATGAAACACTCTTCCCAAACGGGTATCAGGCCGTATAGACAGACGGAGCGGCCCCTGCCTAACACTGTGCTTTTGCATTTGAATGCGTCAAAGAGCCCGGCCCCTGGCAGAGGGCCGCGCCAACATCTTTAATCCTTAAAATATTGTCAGAGAGCGTGAATGCCGCCAATCCGGCCATATGTGTAATTATTCTGTAATGCCCCCGCAAAATGTGATTCCTCTCATTCACACTGCAGGCCACCACCTCCCGGCTCTCCATTGTCATCCAAATAATTGTTACTTTTTAACAGTGAAGATTTGAGGCATTGGTTTCAAGAGACAGAAAAAAAAAGACTGCGCAAAAAAAGGACTGTATCGACACATAAGTCATAACAGGACCTAACTTGTTTTGCGGATGCACCACAACATTAAATGTAACTATAAATGGATAAGTATTACATGTTTTTCTTCAACACATGTAAAATTGTGATTGTTGGCAAATTGCTGCATTATAAGTGGAATAAAACATTTGGGTTGTCTTTGATTATGTTCCTATAGCAGCAAGCCCCATTGTGGGTTTTTTTTTCTTTATTTGAAAGCCATAGAAAGTCTGGAAAAGTTTTTAAAAAATCTGGGTGTAAATTTTAAATTACCACTTAATTTAAAAAAAAACTTCTTATGCCTTAAACCTTAAGGAACTTAAACAGATGATTCCTCTGCAAAGGAAAGTGTGTATTAAGTCTGTATTAGGAATGAGGAGCTTTACTCTTGTAGGATGTAATTACCCTGGAGCCAAGTTGCGTTCTTGCCATTCTATGTGACTTTACAGGAACCAAACACAGAGTGATTGAACCAAGAGACGTTTGTTTTCAGCTAATTTCCAACAATTTACTGTTGAAAATTTAACTAAGAATGAAATGAATGAACAAAAATGAAATGTACACAACTTTCCCTCTTATCCAAAAGTAGTCAATCAGCCAAAATCTGTTTGGTGTCCTAAGTTCCCTTCCTTACTTTCGCGACTGAAAAACCAGGAGTTGTTTACAAGCAGAGGTACTTACTGTACTTAAGTCTGTTTTTCTAAGTTAGTATTGTGACCGCTAGTTATTAGCGTTCGGCTTGTTTGTATCGTAATGCTAGCTAACATTTGAGAGATTAGGAATAAAGTTGTTGTTAGTTAGGATTAGGTCATTTTTACACACCTTCACTGGTTCCTTGGTGAAAGATGCACTAATTTACCATCAGGAACTAAAATCAGTGTGTGATTTGAGTAAAGAATTTTGATATATCACACAGTTTGGTATATCTTTTTATTTCACAGTTGAAAATAGTGCAACTTCATGCTTCTGCTTATTTAGCTATCCCTTACCACTAACCAAACCACACAAACATGGCAGACATGCTATCCTCTTCCTGTAACCCATCATCTCCTATACGTTGAATATCAACGTTCTGTCGTAAGCATACGCTGCATAGCAAGGTTTCAAACTTAAACTTGAATGCTCTGTATGCTCTGTAACTTGTTTTAATCTAGCTAACCTCTACCACTTCACTGTTTCATTAAGATCAATATATAATAAATTATTTTAGCTATTTTTTAACATATTGAGTGTTGCCCACTTCATGTGTAAAGTTTGTGCTTTTTTCACAACATATGATTAGACTTAATGGGCTTGTGAAACCTCTTCACTGCAAACACAATCAGACTTGCAAGGCACATAGTAACATGGTAGGGTAATGCGGGTATTTTCAAAATGCGAATATTAGAATTTTAGGCTGTAAATTTTTCAGGCTTTTGAGAATACAGAGACTTTCCGCATTTTGTTCCTGTTTGATTTTCGACAAAGGAAGCACTAAGTCGCAATTATGTGACATTAACAAGTCAGATAAAAAGTCACAGTTGTGTGATATTAACTTGCAATTGTAAGAAAAAACTCACAGTTGCAGGAAATGATAAGAAAAGTCGCAATTCTGAGATAAATCTGCATAGTATTTTCTAGTAAAAAATAATGTATAATAAAATGTAAAGACTGCTATATTGTATGTTTTAGTGATGATGTTCATCATCGCACTGAGAGTTTGGTGTTAAATTCCAGCTCATGACATGTCTCTGCACCTTTTAAGATGTCTGTGCATCTGTAGAAAAGCCTTTTGTTGTGTTCTTATTAATTCTGCACCAGTTGTCTCATCTACATCTGTCCGAATCAGTGGAATCTCCTCTGGAGGAATGAAACACTGTTTAAATCACAGCTATTGGACAGAGAACAAAGAATGTGACTCCTTTAGAGTGCCCTTGGCCAAAATCCTCTCCACAAACCCACACACACACACACACACACACACACACACACACACATAGGCTCTATATAAAAAGCCTCTCTGTTAATTACCAACAAGTGTTGTGTGAAGGAGGACTTTTAAGATGCTACATTCTTCTCGCTTTCCCTTTCTTACATTGGCAATAATGAGGGCAGAGGACATGGGCCATGGAGAGGTCTCACCGTTTTTAATTTGAGACCCACTCCCACCGAGTCGTCCATCCTAATAGGACCTTACACCAGCCTCACTGGACAAGTGCGGCTCTGAAAGTGCGACCGAACAATTCCCTCTCACGTCTCTCGCAGAATAAGAAAGGAACCCCAAATAAGCTGGGCCTGCTCGCTATTCCCAGCTTTAATTAAGACACTCGAGATGCACTGGGAAGCTTTCTTTCCCATAGAGGTGCTCAGAAGTGTGTGTAAAAACAAGTGTGAAAAGAGAGAGAAAAAGTGAGGGAAGGGGTGTTTGGAGAGAAAAACAGAGATTAATTAATGGGCAACTTTAGTTGAATGAGATAAGGAGGTGTGTGTGTGTGTGTGTGTGTGTGTGTGGATAGAGGGTTCTATCATTTACTTCAGTGAACCAGTGGCCACTAGATGCAGCAGAAATTAATCAGCAATTTTTTCCTTTGTTTTTCTGTTTTATTATTTTTGTGAAATAGGTTCCTCTTTAACACCTTTGAAAGTGCTTGTTTTGGCTATCTATCTATCTATCTATCTATCTATCTAGATAGATAGATAGATAGATAGATAGATATAGGTGCTAATTTAGTATCATCCAAACTGTGAGTTTTATAAAGTTTGTAAAAGCTTTTTATACCAATTATGCATAAATTTTCATACAATATGTATTTTAAAAATAGATATACAAATGAAACTGGGACTGTATTATTATGTGAATTACTTCTAATGTGAAATTTCATTTTCAGACTTTAGGCCAGGCTTCCTGAGTTCATTCTGCAATTTGCAAAACTGCTGTTTACTTTAATGGTACTAAACACAGTGTTACATAACCAATAGATATTCATTTACAGCTCTTCAGCTTAGCTGAAAATTGAAATTTAAAGCAATAATTCAGCCAAAATTTAAATGTATACAACTTTCTCTCTTACCTACCAGTTAGCTAACAGTTTAGCACTCTGCATGTGTAAATGTTCACACACTCACAAACACAATTGTACATCATAAAACAGCAGAATGAGCATTTAATAAATAAATAAATACATACATACATACAAATTTACTTCTGTTTTTAGGTCCACAACAGCCTTCTATCCAAGTATTCAAGCATTTATTTCTAGAAAGAAGCAAAATTATCTGCTAATAGAATGAGACCATTTTAAGCTTGAAATTAGCCAATATGTCTAGAAATAAGCTTAAAGGTCTTATATTTGTTATATAATAATTTCATACTGAGAACTATTAGATAACCTTTCCTTTACTTGTTCCTTTTTGAACAAGTATGAGATACTAAACAAATCAACAAAGCCGGTTTTAGTGAGTGTGTGATGATTTAGATTTAGGAGTGTGCTTTTCTGTCCTGTCCTTTCCTGTCCTTTTTTGTTAGCTACATTAGAACCTAGTATCTCCAGTGCAAAACTAAAAAAATAAAATAAACAGGGATTCAAAAAGGGATTTGAAAGGGATTCACTTTCCGACTTTTCTGGTATGGAAATTAGGAAAATGTTTTTCCTAATTTTTTCCTGAACTAACACAGCCTTGCTCATCATTTCACATTTTCCCTCACATGATACACTTAATGACCTTTATACTGTACCACAGCACTGTTGAATTCTTGATTCTGATTGGTCAGAAGGTGTTGATTGATTTTCAGTAACAGCATCTCTGACAATAGTTCTTGGTGCAAGCTTTATATTAATGTGATCTTTCTGATGTAACACATGGGACTTGTCTGGCAGATGCTCCACATAAATGCGTAGAAATGTGTAATCGTTGATGCGGTTTTTTCTGAGAAGATGTTTATATGACATTTTGGAATAAGTCTCCAGTGTCAGGACTTTGTACCAGTCAGAAGGGAAACGTTGTAATTTTAAATTTATACATTTCACAACATTTGTTTTTTACATTCCACAACATTAAAAGTAACTATAAATGGATAAAAAGCATGACATGTCATTCATTAATCAATAAAACTTGTTAGCGTTTGCAAATTGTCATGTAAGGTGTAGTATAAGAGGAATAAAACTCTTTTTGCTATATTGGTAGGCCTGTCGTTGATTATTTTCCTGTAACAGTACGTCCTGTCATGTTTTATTCCATACATAAAATCCTGAACATAAAAAGTCTGGAATTTTTTTTTAAAGCAGTCTGGATGTAAAGATCTGGATGTAAAACATATTCAAGCTATCACTTTAAAGTCTTATGGCTTAAACCTTAAACAACTTAAACAGACGTTTCCGTTGCAAAGGACAGCAGCTTGCACGGTGTGTAAATCCCGTCCCTGAGCACCTGGTGCTTTTATGAATCTGTTCTCTTCTGTCCTGTGTCTTTCCTCTCTCTTGTTGCCTCCATCATCCCTCTCTGTCCCTCTCTAATGCTCTGCCTTGATCTAGGCTTACTGAGCCTCTCTGAGGTTAAGAGACACATGGGGTCAAGGCCAATAATAATGAGCATGAAAAGCCGCTCTCCCTCTCTGTCTCTCATATTTCTATGGGACTTGTCCTAATCCTTCGCGCCACCCCTGAGTGACTCAGTGACAAGTCAGATTATGAATCAGTGGCTTTAAAGCACAGGCGTTCTGTGATCTTTGGGAGGGCCGAGCCTCTGCTCATGGTGTTCACTCGTCGTTTGAACAAGACTCTAAACTATCCAGAAATCTCTGAAAATAAGCACACATTTCTCAACTATTTCCAATTTTTATTTCATTCATTCTATGTTTTTACTGTATTTTTAACTCTTAAATCTTCTTGGCACCTGTACAATGAGATAATTTTAGTACATCTTGTCCTTGGTAAATAAAGGTTCTGATTCCCAAAATTATCTCCTCAAAAGGAACAAGCATCACTTTGAACACAAAATCTTTAGATTTACCTACTCCTATGTTTTTAATGAAACTGGCCCCTGATACACCCTTATGGAAAAATCATACACATTTGATCATGGGTTTTTCCACTTGTGTGACTATGTGAGTAATATGTGATCATGTGAAAATAAAAATCATGTGTAAAATAAAACCCTTATGACATATATGTGATAAAATCAAATGTGAAATTAAAAACAGATGCTCTACAGGTGTACATTTCATATGGGAATCATGGCATTATTCCCATGTGAGTATCAGATCCACACATTTTTGTTTCCCAAAATACACTCAAAGGAGGTCCATAAGTTCCATTGAAGTACCTTAAAGCATTCTTATAAATGTATTTTCCTCTAACTAAAATTTGTACAAATGGTAAAGCCCTTTCCCCTTGGGGTCAATAAAGTACATCCATCCATCCATCTATCTATCTATATGTGTCATATCTGGGAAAACCTTTTGGGTGTCACTGTGGCAAAAAGAACAGATTAAAAACACCAGCTTCGGCTAAACTAATGTACTTTGGCACCTCATCTTTAAGAAATCATAAGTATATGATCTTTTTTTTACTTTTTTATCCTTGCCTAGACTATCTTCCTACAAAAGTCATATTGTATAAGGAGTAAGTTTAACAAATGGAGTGGTAAAAACAGTCAGTGTGTTTAAACATGTCTAATACCTCGCTAGGATGGTGTACTTTCCTCACACGGTCAATGTCATGCTTTGATCAAGTTGCTGGAAAGGTCCATGCTGGATAGAAGAGACTGCACTCAATAGTAAAGGCCTGGTACATCAATAGTGATTAGAACCAGGAAGCGAGGTTTGTTGTATGTATTTGTAGTGAACCAAAGACTAGGAACAAGTGTGTTTGATTAGCAAAGTCATGTGATGGATCAGGTATAAAAGTCTTGTAGTTCATTATGTGGCAGAGGATTCTGGGAAGAGGAGAAGTTTGTGTTTAAAGACAGATATGACAATGTAGCATCATATGTTCCTTCACATACTGTACCTCACTGATGCACTGAAACTAGTTTTACAATGTAGAGTACTGCAAGTCTAATATAAACTAACAAAACAATAAAATTTGAGAAACAATCCACATAAAGATAGAAATTCAGACATGAAACAGCTAAAGTTTGTCTGTAATTACGAGCAACTCATCAAGTCCACATTTTTTTTAACTTCTGCTAGGTTCTGTTAGTTATGTGAAAGTTTTTTTTAAGGCAATTTCTGTCTTTATACTCAAAGATAAAGTCTTTATGTTTGTTCGGAGCATGTACAGTACTGTACAGTGCTTTTGCGTTATTGAATCTGTACAAAAAAAATTGATTTCCAAATGCAACTTTTCCAACAAAAAATGGATCTTATAAGTGATATATTAGGGACACACTGACAGTTTATTGTTTAACATATTAAACAATACACCATTTTTCGGTCAAAAAAAGATAATTGTCATGTTATACCTGCAGAAACAGAAGCAAGTATGACATTCAGAGTCTCAAGAAGGACTGTGGCAGATTCTCCAAGATGCTCAGTAAAACCTACCAGAAAGTTTCCTTATAAAATTGCACAAAGTATACATAAAGGGGATTAAAGGGTAAATAAAAGGGTTGTCATGTGAAATATTGACTTTGTTTGTTTTTAACATGTAGAAAAGTTTAATTTCATTATTTTTGAAGGCATCTTTGCTTTTCAGTATTTCTTTACATGTGCTTAAAACATTTGCACTGTACTGTATAAAAAAATTGAACAAGTTGGAAAATGTTCCAAACAAAAATGTCAAAGTGTCCTTAATATATCACTAACTAACTAATAAGATCATTAACATGGGAATATCATATTTCTACTGCTGTCTGTACTCAGTGATAAATTGAATTATTACCTCTGAAATTTTTCATCAAATCATTTTATTGTCCAATTTAATCCAAAAAACCTTGGATTAAAAACATGTTAGAACTGACAACATCATGGTGTCGGTTTCATGTGAGCTGTGCCAGGACTCAGGGTGAAAGCTGCTATTCAGGGTCGGCTTTGGCTCAGGAACGGGCGGGCTCGGCGGCATTAGGGAGCAGTCAGTGGCTAAATAATGGCTAGATTAGCTTGAGCAGATGGAGGAGTCACAGTCCAGCAGCTAAACACAGAGGCTGCACATAAAGCTGCTGGTTAAGTGGAGTTCATCGCCCAACACTGATAGTGTCAACATCACGCGTACGTGAAAAAGCGCTGTGTACCGGAGTTTTTCATTTGAACAATATTCAATGATCAATATCATTTCTACGGTAGCTTGTTAAGTGCAAAACACATTAACGAACCAAAAACACAACAGCAAAATCAGAAACATGTCAACATTAACTCTTGTTAACTCTTGTCTCATGTCATGTTTTCAAATTTCCAGATTTGAGTTTGAGAATGTTTTTTTTTTTTTTTGTACTTATGGGCCAACTAATCAACGGATTTGTTTCTTCGTGCTCATCAGGTTTGGAGCAGTCTGCTTTCAATGGGTCATTTGGTCAAGTAAAGAATCTGAGCTCTGTTTCCTGACTCTGGGGAGCCAGTTCATCACAGGGAACCATGCACACAGTTCAGACTTTTAGAATAGCCAATCCAACAATCCATGTTTTTGGGAGATGCAAGGAAACTGGAGAATCCAGAGGAAACCCACACATACACACTAGGAGAACAAGTGAAACTCCACACAGGCAGTAACCTGAGATCAGGACAGAGCTGGGATCTCTGGAGCTATGAGGCAGCAATGCACTACATCTATAGAAATTCTGTTCTACTAATGTTTCCCCTTCCAGCTGAGCTGAAATAGATCTGAATAAGCATCGGGTCACCACTATGAATAAATCTCCACTATGCTGTGTAGCTATCTCTGATCTCAGTGTGACACACATCCACACATCCTGAGGGATTTTGCCAAGCATCAGGCATCATTCCTTGGAACATCAAGTTTGAGTTAAATTTAAGCAGAACAGATCTAAAAGTATTTAAAATGCATAAATAAATATGTATATATTTTTAGTTCAGTATAGTCAGTTAAGCAGTTGTGAAAGGTTTCAATCAACAGGTATAATATGGCATATAATATTTCAGCTGTCTTTTAAGACTATAACTTGTCACACTGTAAGACATGATCCCAATAAAATAAAATGTAAGTGTAAGTGTGATATTGCTTTTATACAACAGTTCTATAAAGAAGAAATTAATATTGTGTAAGTGACATTTCAGACACAATGTGGCCAAATGTTCTGTTTATTTTTGCTCCACTAGCTAGATCCCAAAGAAGCTACACTCACTTTATAGCCCATTGGCTAGCTGGCTAGCTAGCTCACATTGATTTGTACATTCCCGTTAAAGGTGCATCTGGTAATATTTGGCCTCCCTTCTTCCTTTTCATCATCATCTGACAAGCTTTCATCTTTTAAGTCAAAAGTTATATCGTTTGCCAGGTCTGCCAATGATGTCTTTGGACTGATTGGCATTTCCAAATTGTCTGTAGTGTATGAATGTGTGTGTGATTGTGCCCTGTGATGGGTTGGCACCCTATCCAGGGTGTCCCCCGCCTTGTGCCCCGAGTCCCCTGGGATAGGCTCCAGGTTCCCCTGCGACCCTGTGTAGGATAAGCAGTATGGAAAATAAATGGATAGATGGATGGACTTCTTTAGAGACAGTAACCACAATTCATCCATTTCCATGAAGTCCATTAAAGTGGGTTTGGTCAGCGTTAGCTTTGGAAGGCGAGCTAAAACTCCTTTGACTTTGGTGATAATGGTTAACTTCTCCCTAACGTATGCTAATGATCCTCCTGTATGGCCCAGCAAGTTCTGCTGTCTCGCTGTGTTCATTAACAAGAGAACACCAACAAACAGGAAGCAAACAAACAGCGATGTGTTTCCTATAAACTCTGTAGCCTTTAAAAGGCAACATGGGCAATAATGAATGACAGCTAGCGGGGGGCCATTAGCATTGTGTAGCTCTCACTTGTTCCCAAGACCGTCACTGTTAGACGCTGTCGCATTTTTGAATGATGTGTTTGAACTTTTATTGAGCAGGTTATACTTGTGCTAGAAAATTTGCAAATTAAAATGTAAAATAATAATTCTAAAAAGTGTCCTTTTTATTACGAATTCATTTAAAATGCAAATTTAAAAAAGTAAAATGGGTTCAATGTTTAAATTTTGTGAAATATACACCTCACTGATCAATGAAAAAGTCTGGATTTTCATATAACGCATAAAATTTGATGCTGTCTTCAGGACAGAAGACTTTACAGATTCTTTTTTTGTTGGTAATATGATAAGCTGGTGTTTTTTTTGTCTTAGTTTGTCTTGAGAGAATACAGGAGAGGCTGGGGAGCGAACGACTGTTTACAGCTGCTATAACATAAGTGATAATAAGAGCCAACTTGTCATACAGATAGTTACATTAAATCTAACTATAAACAGTGGTGTGTAGTTTAATTAATAGAGATAAAAAATGGAATTTTTACCAAGTTGCTGTGGTATAAGTGGAATAACACACTATGGATTGTGCTGTGTGTTATTCCTTCTAATTAATAATATTTAATTATTATATAACAGTAATAACATAGTAATAACACAATGTCAGCTTAAATGTAATGACATGATAGAATTTTTATCAGTTATGAGAAATGTTTTTTTCTACGTGAAAAAGTCGTATTCATGAATGAAATTAGTCAAATGGCTGAACTAAAAGGCCGGATCGCTGCTTGTGTGCTCCATGAGCACATTTCCACCTGCACATTTCAATGAAATCAAAAGCACGGCAGTGCAAACACATGATATAAGTCATTCAGTTATTAGACACTCTGTTTGTAAATAATATCACAATTTTAATGGAGTAACCTGGGTGTAAGTTGTTGGACGTGTGTTTAGCAGGGTTTCTACCTGCAAGTGGAATGCAGGAGGAAGAAGATAGTGTAGCGTTTCAGTGTTCGTTGCTGTTGGATCTTAATGACCCTCTGCTTTTGTGTGTGTGCAGGGAGGGATGGACCTTTAGGGTTGGGGGGCTTTGGTTCCCCAACGGCCCCTCTCTTTTCAAACGCATCCCCCAAGCCGGGCCTGGGAGCCGCCAGGCGCTGCTCACATCCTCGGAAAATTCAGGGATGAGAAAAAGTTTATGGAAGCGAGTAGGAGTTTATTCAGCCAGCCCCGCCGCGGGCTCTTTTCACAGCCCTGAGAGGGCGACTGTGTAAGGGAGCAATCAAGCATGCGTTAGGAATGAGCTCGCTCGCCTTCCTACCTGTGACGGCCCCCCTCAAGTGCGCCTAAGAGAGCCACTGAGTCAGAAGGGGGGTGTGGGGGGGGGGTGAGGAAGGAGGACAATAGATGGAGGGAACAAACAATCCAGAGAAGTCTATCATTCTGTGCGCTGTTATCTTAGGCGCTGAATGCGAGAGGAGTCCCCCTTTTCTCCCCTGATGGTCAGCAGTGTTTTCAGGAGCCAGCGACACTCCTCTCACTCCATTCAGCGCCTCTCGACAGGTTCACAAGGGCAACAAGTGCAGTATATTAAAAAAAAAGGGGGAGAATAACTTCACTTGTCTGCAGTCGAGGACGCTCAAGTGAGCAGGCAGTCTTCACAAAAAAAAAACTTTGTTCTTCTGGACTCTTTTTTGCACTAGCCTTTTCAGAGATAAACAGTTAAATAAGTAAAAAAAATATAGATTTGTTTTGGGTAGGATGTGGATTGAAGATGTTTCTTTCTAAATTAGATGCCAAGCTGTAGAATGTACAAAATATCTAGACAAAAAAATTTGAATTTGTCAGCTAACTTTTCTTTTTTCCTTCACCCTGTCCATCCAGCCTTAGCGAGTGGTAAAGATGCTTCCTGGCCACCAGCGCTCTCCTCACAGACGCACTGGTCCCCCTGCCTGTGGGAAAGGGGAAACCATGACTTATCCGAACATATGGTTTCCCAATTCAAGTCAAAATGTCTGAGCCCTGTTGCATCTGGTGCCATTTTAGTTGGCTAAAAATGCCACACAGGGCTGTGACGAAAGGCGAAGAAGCGGAGGAAAATACAGTCGTTACACACCCATGGGTTCGGTTTCTCACCTCATTAGCCACTGGCCTCCGTGACCAATTAGGCTTTGTCACCGTTGCTGGGGTCATTATGCTCTCATTTCGCAGCGCGCTCATTCAGCTGTCTCCGGGATGAAAACAAAGGCTGGCGTGAAAAACGCTCGCTGGCAGGGAGGCGCAGAAAGGCGATGTTCCTTTTATAAATTGATCGAAAAATTGGACAGAAAGAGATCTCAAATAGTAATTAGAGCATTTTGTGGGCCATGTCATTGTCAGTTTGGGGGAGATGTGTGTGTGTGTGTGTGTGTGTGTGTGTCTGTTGGGTGTGTTACATGTCCATAACCGGAATTTCTGCAAACTTCAGTGGTCATGTGACCATAACACGTAATGGGTGAAAAGTTGCCAAAAGTTACACTCTGTAATAAGTTTGAACCTCACACAAACCAACACAAGTGATACCACCATGAGTACGGATTATGTTTAACACAGGCAGAAGTCAACTGAGAGGTTTAATTCCGTTTAAATGCATTGACGACTCTGCGCAGGTCAGCGAATGGCCACCGGGCCTAAACAGAGGCCGGAGGGAAAGGGTAGTGCCGGTGTCAATCACCGAGTCAGACAGGACAAAAGGCTGTAATTGGCATGGGTCCACCTCAAACCCCCTCCACATACACCTCACAGCACCCCTGCTGCGACTGACCACAAGCTCACACACACACACACACACGCATGCACACACACACACGCACAGCTTAGAGCCGCACTCACACACACTCACCATACAACTATGCTGCAGGGACCGTGGCAGAGACAGCATGTTACAACACATTTACAACAGCGTGGAAATGCAGCGCAGGTCAGTGTGATGAGTAATCGCACAGACACACAGCCTCAGAGAAAAACTGTCTGGTGCCCTGTAACAAAAAAAAGTGAGTTTGACAAAATGGTGCAAATGCTCACTGGTGTTTAGTATTAAAGTATTGTAAAATGTTATAGTCCTTTGTCATAGTTATTGACCAATATACATAGAGTGCGCATAGTATTAATTGCTGATTACCTCAACCATCAACTTGCCATAAAAATTTCCTGAAAGATTCAAATATGATAATAATAATAATAAGAAGAAGAAGAAGAAGAAGACTAAGAAGATGATGATGATCATGATGATGATGATGATGATGATGAAAAAGAACAAAGAAGGAAAAGAAAACAAAATAGGAAAATGAAATGGAAGAAATGGAAGAAAAGGATATAAAAAGAAGTAGATGAAGAAGAAGAAGAAGAAGAAAGAAAGAAAGAAAGAAAGAAAGAATAAGATGAAAAAGAAGAAAAAGAAGATTAAAATAAATTAAAATAAAAAAAAGAAGAAAAGAAGATGAAAATTAAAGAATAAAAAGATTAAAAATAAAGGGAAGAAAAACAAGAAGAAAATAGAATAGAAGAAGATAAAAAGAAAGTGAAAAAAATAATAAGAAAGGGAAGAAGCAATGAAGAAAAGAAAATGAAGAAGATGAAGAAAAACTTTTATGAATGTATAGCTACAAATGTTCTACTGGTAACACATGACATTTATTTAACCAATTATTATTATTATTATTATTATTATTATTATTATTATTATTATTATCATTGTTGTTGTTGTTGATTAACTCGTTATCATGAACAATTTCCGCATCACTTAAGCAGTTTTATTAGTAATTAATGTACCTGTATTAATTGATGTTTGTTTAAATGTTAATAAATAATGAAGACTTGAATCTGCTCTGATGTGAAGTGTTACAGTTATATCAGATATATCAAGCCACTTGTAATTTTATGCTTATGATAAGCAATAAAGAAATAAACTGAATAAGAAGAATAAGAAGAAAATAAAAGGAAAAGGCACAAGGGCATCTCATTGTACCATTGCTAAAATATTAACTTGATTTGGAATATTTTTTACTCCAGCATGCTATAGTATATATTAATATATATTACTATATACTATATATTATATATATACTATATAGAGAGCACTATATATAACATAGATATACTCTACGTCTGTCCTTCTGCCTGTGTGAATGCTTCTGTCTCTGAACCTGGCACATGCAGAGAAATATATTATATATAATTTATTATTATAGTAATGTTGTACATATTAAAGGTCCCATCTGACCTTTCTCTGAGTTTCATAAAACTTTCATTGCTTCAACATACTACCTTTTATAACACGTTTAATGAAATTGTTTAACATTTTACACACCACTTTTATTGCAGTTATTCTAAAATTGACCTCTGCAAAGTTACAATCAAGATATTTTCCGTCCATAGCCTTGACACGTAGCACTATTTCACCATGTATTATTAATTCTATAGTGGCAGATCTCTAAAAAAAAGATCTCTACAAGAGCCCAGCAGGTTCTCTCTCTCCATCTCACTCTGTCTTTCTCTCGCCGAATGAATGAATGATTGAATGAATGGGAAACCAGTCCTTAACAGCAGGCTGAACATTAGGCTAATTCCTTGTGTTTAATACAAAAGGAGCAATTATATGCTAATCAGCTCAACTCGGCGCTGGCTCGGCTCCATCCGTCTGTCTCACTGGAGGCTAAAGGACCAGCCTGCTTCCTCTTAAAGCGATATGCCACACACACACACACACACACACACACACTCACACACAGGGAAATCTGCTTAGATGTGTGTCGAATAAGAATTTGTTATGAAATGTCAATGTGAAACGCACACTGATGTGGCTTATCTGTGGTGCCTAGATCTCATTAAAGCTCACTGAGCTAATTTCCTTTTATGAATTGACAAATCTAGATAAAGATGTCACTTGTTCTCGATCAAATCTGGAGCAAATTTGTAGTTTTATCAGTGTTAAAATAAAGTGGTGGAAACAGTGTCCTTTATTATGTGCTACAAAAATGAAGTGTAGATATTATTTCGCTAAAAAAAAAAAAAAAAAAAAGCATCTTTACATATGAAGCAGTTTTAGGACTTGCCACCAAAAAGCTAACGACTTTAGGAGGAAGTAAGCATTCGATGTTAAGGCTAACCATTAGCAGGATGCTTTCTAAAAAAGCAAACACAGCACCTTTCACTCTTTGCCCTGTCCCAATTCACTGTCAGACCCCTTTGTTTTAAAATGAACTTCCCTAAGTGGTTTCATTAAGTCCAGAGTCCACCACCCCAAAGCCTCAGCTTCCCCCCCCGTTGAATCGGACCCCACCTCCTCCAAAGACCCCGAGAGTCTTTCTCCATCAAATGTACATTTACTAGTCGCTCGGCTTGAGACATCTGCTCCGTGCAACCAGTCAATATTGTTCCTCCTGCTCCCCCTCCCCGCTTCAAAGCAGCCAGTTCATTAGCTCTGTCGGCTTTACAAGCGCAGGCTAGCGCCTCTGAAAGTGAGCAGCCACAATGCAGGCCTCATTAGCCAGTGATTTATCATCAGGCAAAAGCCCAGGTTAACCTCTGACCAGCGCGGGCCTCCTTTCACCCTCTCAAAGACTCTATTGTCAGCTCCCCAGGGCTCCTGGCTCCCTGAAAGGAGGAGAAAGATGATCCAGTTAAAGTCACGTTATTCCACTAGCCGTAGCAGAGATAAATGGAGATGGGCTTTGATGGATCGGCTAGCGGACTTTACTTCACAGAGAACCCCTGCTTAGCTAACTTTTGATTACGTGAAACCTGCGCCATTATTAGCGATGGCATTTATGCATCTAAAATATGCCATAGTGTTATGCCATACATAGTACATGTAAGTGTATGTTTTGGGATTTAAGCTTGATGGTTAATTTTACTTGCAAATGTTTGTAATGTTTAATCACTGCAAAGGTCACATTAATAAAAAAAAACCTCATAATATTCACTACCATGAATCTTCTTGGTAGAAAAAAGATTATTGAAAATTCTTGTTATGTTGTTATGCTGATCAGTAAAACACAAATACCTCCTCCATCTATTCCAATTTTACAAACATTCAGATGATAAATAAAAGTTAGCACCAGCCAGCTAGTTAGCTAGTTTCCTGTAATGTGACTGCACTGTTGGTATTCAATGTTAGCCAGATCACTTTCTTATTTAGTTAAATATTCATTTGAATCCCAGGACAAGTTCTGAGTTATAGTAAACATACATAATGTATCTTATAGTAAACGTGCTAATGCTTGCTAATAATTAGTGAAAATTGGTACAAGAATGTTGTCATGTGACACGCTAATCTTCATGCACTGTTAGCCAAATCACCATTTTATAGATGAAATATCTACTATAATCTCCTTTAAATCTCATGAGATATCATTAAAGTAGAACTACACATGACCAGTTACGAGTTAAGTAAACATATATTTAATGTACAGTATATATTATAGGGGATGTGCTAATGTTGCCAGTAATGAATGAAAGCTAATGGATGGTGCTAAGCATGCTAGCTGTCAGTGATTTCCACTTATTTTGTAATGAATGAACCATCACTTTAACGCCTGTTTAAATTCCGGACTTGGTTATGACCTAGCATAGTATAGTGGGTATTGATTCTTATAACAAATTAAAACAAATAGGTGCAAATGAGATATTAGCTTAATTCTTTGTTAGACTTTTGCTTCAAACCCTGACGGCTGGAACAGAGCCATTAGCAGGTAATATAGTGTACTTATTATATAGATTTATACCTCAGTGCTGTTGAATTGTCTGAGGGGGTTGATTACTTTTCTACAGTAGCAGCTCTGACAGTAGTTCTGGCTTCAAGGCAAGTCACAGGTTCAGATTAATGCACTCATTCTAATACATTATCTTTTCTATAGTAACAGCTCATTCACAGGACACTTGCCATAAATGGATAAAAAAAAGCACTTAAATAAATTGCAGATTGTAACCCTTGGCTAATTGCTGTGGTATAAAAGGAATAAACATTTTGTGCTGTTATAGGAAACTTTGGTGTTCGGTAACTCCACTTCACTTTGTGTTTAATCATTTTCCTATAACAACACACCCTGCTGTGTTTTATTTCATACATGTGATATTAGCCTAAGTTAATAATTCATGTTTTTCCTTTATATATTTACTGATACAAGCGAGTGTTATGCATATATCCTGCATATATCATGAAAACTACTCATTTATAGTCACCAAAGACTTCATTCACAGCCTACAGTGAGTCCCATGCAAAATTCTGATTCAGATATTATTTTTTGATTAATACTATAATGTGTATTTCCATCATGACTATATACACACACTGACATTGTGAGTAAGTTAAGTGCCTGTCTGTCATTGCTAGGGTTTGGCAGTCACAGCGTCCGGCTGCATCCTGTGCTGCATTGTACGAGTCTTTATGCGTTAAACGCTGAATCCTTAAACTGCTGTCTCTCTTTGACAAGTCAAACAATGAGGATGTTGTGGCTTCCATATGGTCTTCACCCAACCCTCTGCTACGTATAAATCTCGCCATAGACCAGCGGGATAATGCATCACCCGTGATTTGTAAACTGTTTTGTTAACCAGCGCATTATCAGAAAGCAGGAGAAAGGAGGGGTCGCCGTTGAAAATGCGAACAGTTGGTGTGATGTAAGAAATGCAGAGCTGGGGTTTCTTTCCTGCTCACCCTTTCCCTCCCTCCTGCATACACCCACACCGGCGCAGGCTAACGAGGCATGACTGAGTCGTACCAGCTGCTCGGATCTGTCGCTCACGGGTGGTGCTGCCCCCTGCCAGACCCGGAGCGCTCCACCCACAGAGAGAGAGAGACAGGGGCCAAGGACCAGGTTTTCCGTCGTCAACATCCAATTTTACAATCAGTCAGGTTCCAGTTCCATTGTAAAAATCTTGTACAGGGTTAATTAACTCATGCGATGTTCAGTTAAAAGAATAATTCAGCCAACAATGAAAATTACAATGAAGTAAAATATAGGGTAGTTAATCAGATGAGAACATGTTTGGTAACATTGTTAACAAGTAAGGAAAGGCTTTAGGAAGCCAGTTTAGCATTCATTGTGCATTTATGTTACTAAATCATCAAACACTCATTTCAAAAGACATTATTTGACTAAGTATACAGTTTGTACATAAGAAGTTTCATAAAATCACAATCAAAAGCTGTATATCAAACAAAATATAATACAATATAATACAAATTAAATTACAGATATATTGTCATTGAAGTAGCTTCCACATACAATTATGCTTTTTATATTTTGGGCGGCAAGTGTACTGCGTGCATGTATGTCGTTCATATAAACACGACCGACAGCTAACTTTACTACGTACATGTGTTACAAGCTGTCGCTAAGTGATATTAAACTCTGTGCTAGGAAAGAAAGTGATTTCAGGCTCAAGATGGAACTATAAATGCTTTCAGGTGAAGGGAAATTTATTTGCAGGAAGGAAAATATTCTTTGGGTTAAAGTGGAAAATCAGTTATGGTGATAGAGAGATATTATTGGGGTAAGAGGGAAAATCATTTATGATGAGAAAAAAATAGGGTGAGAGAAGTTTTTGAGGGGTGACGGCAAAATTATTTGTGGTGAGGAAAATTTTGGGGGGTGAAGAAAAAAATATTTGGGGTGAGGGAAAATTATTTGGAGAGAAAGAAAATGATTTGAGATGAAGAAAAAATTATTTGGAGTGAGGAAAACATTGTTTAAGGTAAGAGCGAAGTTTATTTGGTTTGAGGAAAAGCATTTTTAGGGTGAAGGGGAAAAAAAGTGAGTTTTTTTCTTGCCGCTATTGCATTAACACCTTCACTGAATTAACTTGGACAGTCATTAGTGTTGAGCTGAAACACACTGTGTAAAATCGGTCCATGAAGCACTGTATAAAGCACTGTAGGTGTTAATTCAATAGTATGTGTAAGAATTTAATACACTCAGTGTCTCTAGACATGGAAACTTACAGTGTTGAATTGTCACCACATCTGTGTTCAGCTAAGACACGCTTGTATGTGTGTAAACTCGACATGAATTAAGCTAATTAAGTAGGACTTAAGACAGTTAAGTGTTCTTGCTTGCTTACAGCAGATGTGTTAAAGCAGGGTTAACACATGAGCCATGAGCTTTAGAGCTGGAGCTGGAGGACTGAATCATTCACAGACCTGAAATACAAACTACAGCTCTAAAAGCTACAAGCCTCAACTCTATGGGTGATGAAGTGAAGGGGATTTACACAGTATAGCAATCAATACGAGAAAAAAACAGTACAATCTGCCTGATTTAAAGCGAAATCCGCAGTGTTTATAACATTATTAGATACTATGTTAATTTAATAAGTGCTGTGTTGAATGAAATTAAGCCTAGAAGTGAAACACGATGTTATACTTGAACAGAGTAGTTTTGTTTTTTGGATTGCTGGTTTTGAAAAAAAAAGTGGACTTTAATAGTGACAAAAATGTATGATGTTTCAGCAAGTTACAGAAATCTTTAAAAAAAAAAAAAACAAGCAATTGAGAAAAATAATCCCCTTTTTAACACTTTTTTTTGGTACTGTTTATTTTTGATTCTATTTTCCTCTCAGATTGCATCATTTTTACTTTTTTTGTCACCATTAAAGTAAAAAAAAAAATTTGACTCCATATCTCAGCTGCTTTCATAACTTAACAGTTAAAATTTTACTGAACTGAGTCTTTTAGCTGACATCTGGTGGTTAAAATAATGGCCACCCTGCTCTGGTCTAATCACATTCCTCAAACCTTAAAGGATTTTGCTTCTGTTAAAAAGTGTTTGAACAGAAATAGAGGTGAAATTGGAAAATGGAAATTAGGGGGAAATGCTAAAACATGTTTAGAGAATAGTTTAGTAGATTATCAAAACAATGCAGAAATACTTTTCATTTTTTTATCCAAATATCAGCACTTACTATTTTTAAAATCCTGTAGTATATTTCAGGTCACACCTCATTTTGAAATATCATTCTTTAAATCTATATATTTTTTTCAATCTCATTTAGTTTAAACCTGTGGTTCTCAAAGTGGGGTCTAGGGACAGTGGTGGAAATCCTATATCCTATAGTTATTAGCCTGTTATTAGTCACATGAACTAAATAGATTTAATGCAAAGTTCAATAACTCTAAAACACATATCCTATAAACAATGTTAACTTGGATCTAATGTATTCTAGGGTGGAAAATTAAAGAATAGAAATCTCTATGGTTCTAATAAATATACTATTTATTTTACTATTTAAATAATGAGCCTAATATATGGGGAAAAATGCTAAAACTAAAAACAATTGCATCAACTTTCATTTTTTTCTGAACTGAAAAAAAACAGAAAAAAAATTTCAGGTGAGAAAAACTAAAAACAATATCTGCAACATTTTAAAAAATTGACAGAATTTAATTTTTTTTTTTCCCCCAAAGTTCTTTTTTTTGGTGTATCTGAATATTGGGATTATCTTCTTCTTCTATTATTATTATTATTATTATCATTATTATTATTATCATTATTATTAAAATAAACCTGTGATGAGCGAATGTAGAATTTATTGGTTCTGGTTTTAAACCACACATACAGTATGTTTCCAGAGTTTCATGACTTCAGAGTATTAATTCAGCTCCATCTTTTAAAAGTGAGCCACAGCTTCAGCATGAGCTCCAATGCGACAGTTCAATCAGCTGTTCAAAGGGTGAAAAAAAAGGAAAAACCTGCCATATCGAAGAAACTATTTAGTTGTAGTGTAAGCCTGTCAGTAATCCTTTTCTCCTCTGCCACAATTTCGAACATTTCCATTTGCTCTGAAGTACTTTTTCGGCATGTTTGATCCCGAAAGTGTCGAAATGAGATTCCAGAAATACGAGTGGGCCTTTTCAGAGTGTTTATAGGTTTATAAAAACGGCTCTCTCGCGGAGCTCAGAGTTGTGTGGTCCGATCGGGCCATTCTCTCGAGCATCACTTGAAATGTCCAGCGCGGTTTCAGCGAGTCTGTTGTGCTAAGACTTTAAGGCATTTGCTTTGTAGTGCTTAGTTTGGTTAGCATGCAGAAGATTTGGGACAAAAAAAATCCCTGATACTCTCTCTCTCTCTCTCTTTTTCTAAGACACACACACGCACACACACACACACACACACACACAAATGCACCTCTTTACAAAAGTCCCTCAGAGCTTAAAGAGGGACAGAATGAAAAGTTGTACGTCTGCTAAGCAAACAGAACAATCTAATGGATCCCCTTCTTCTCCGCCCATTGCAATTATGCTGAGAATATGGCTCGATTGGTTCACATCGACAAGACTAGCGCTAATCCCTCACATACATGTACATATCACATTCAGCAGCATGACTTCACAGCCACCCAGGCAGCCCGAGAGCTGGCGTGGAGACCTCCAGGAGGGAGAAGCGGCCTCCTTCAGCTCTGAATGAGCTAATGGAGGATATGTTAATGGAGCCGGAGATTATGGGATTACCACTCGTCTAACAGTTATTACAGATGTTGGTAAACGGGCATTAAGGGCTCGGCTAATGCTGTCCTATTCATATGATGACCGATCCAGCAGTGCTGGAGCTGCGTTTGATACTGACGATGGGGGAAATGATGTTTTTGTGCTGTGGTGGGTCCTCGTTCAGGGCTGGGCTGAGACACACACACTGGTGCGAATACACACACCAATGTATACACAGTTCTTCAATTGAATTTGCATGGAGGTTTCAGAGGCAGTTTGTTGACATATTAAGCCTTTGTTTGTGTTAATCTTGTCTAAATTAATTATTTACACCCACAACGCCTTCATCATAATTATAAACTGTTTGAATTATAAACTGTTTGAATAGTGACAACATCTACACTACAACATTCCCCATGTGTAAGAATGTCTGTTTCAGAGTAACTAATATCCCTCTTTGTAAGCAGTTCTGGTGAGTCAAACAAGTCATTAAGATTATCTCGGCACGACAAAAGAGAGGTTGGAAACGGCAAACAGAGGAGGCAAATCAAACAGCGCTTTGTCTGAGAGGCTTTGGTGTGTTAGTGAGGTCCATACCAATTTGGAGATTTATGAACTTTCTCAATCTCTCACTTTCTCTCTGTTCTGGGAAAATCACAGAGATCTGGCTTTCTTTTTTTGATGTGTTCAAAAGCATGATCCCTGGCTGGAACGGCTCAATTACTGTCAACAATTCTCTACAGAAATGTGTGTAACAATATATGAATTGAGCACACACACACACACTATGCACTCGCTAATGCTAATGCTAACACAACTTCACTGGCGCACACTGGGTGTCACCTGACCTGATACAGCTGTCTTGTCAGCTTGTATCACTTGTATCAGTGTCAGCTTTCTGTTAGCGATCTGTGCTTAGATTGTCTTCTGCCTCATTGTAAGTGACTTTGGAACACAACTAGAATAAAACATCTGACCGATACATACATGTAAACGCAAATCAACCTGGTCTCACACTTGCAAATTCAGAACAAGGGATAGGTAATGAACTTTTCATCAATAATTTTCACACCTCATGTCATGGTATGGCAGTCAGCTTGGCCAAGCCCATGGCATCAGTAGTTCTTGGTAAAGGAAAAGCAGCATCTTAGTGCTGGAACCAAACTGATTTTGCAGCTTTGTGTTATTATTTATTATTTATTATTTTAAAAAAATAATCAAAGGAGTTTATGGAGACTGAGAGCAATTTTAAAATAGTTTTCTTTCATTATTATTTCTTTGTGCCATGTCTAGAAGGTCTTCATATGCAGTTGGTTGGCATTCATCACCTCACATCAAGCCTAACTCATTAGGGGCATCTTTAGGGGTATCGATAATTTTGTCACATACAGTGACGTCCAAAAGTCTGACACCACACTGAAAATCTGGGATTTTTTTTTTTCATTTAAATCTGAAAATAAACAGAAGTTTTTAGAATTTTGAAATATTTAAAACAAAGAAAGTAAATATTCCATATTTTTAATATTTAATATTCAAGGTTCTGCACTATTTCTAGGTCCCTATTTATATGTAAGCAAGAGATCAGATTTTCCTCATGCATAATCTTTTCTATTGAAGCGTGTGTTCAGACGACACTCCGATGGATTTGATCTAAAATGGATCCCCAGGTTTTATACAAACCTGTGGAGTCCATGCTAGCTCGAGTGCACACTGTCATTAAAGCAAAAAGGGGACACACCAAATATTAAGAAACTCTGAAATTCATGTAAATATTCCAAAAAATTCTTCTTCTCACTCAAGATGTTGTCAATAATATAATTTGTAATGAAAACTGTTGTATTAAATTAGAAAAGAATGCAAAATAGAAGCAGTTTCATTAGTGCTCTCAGACTTTTGGATCCCACTGTATATTTTTGGAGAAAATGATATTATTTAAAAGATGTTGTTTTTGAAAATTTATTCTTGCTTGTTCAAGCAAGAGAACCTTTATGAATCTTTGTGTGTAAGATTTGCTGTATTTACCCATTCTTTTCAAGGGTGCCAATAATTATGGAATTGACTGTTATAGAGGATAAAAGGCCTTCAGTCACAAAATTTCAAATCCCATACCTAATTAAGGGAATTAAGGGTTAAAATACCTAATCAAGTGAGGGAATATGTTTCTTAAAAATGGTGTTCTTACGTCCAGATATATACACTCCTTGTCCACTTTATTAGGAACACCTGCAAAGCATCTCATAACACATCGAACCTTGAGGTGGATGGGCTACAGCAGCAGAAGAGCACATCAGGTTGCACTCCTGTCAGCCAAGAACAGGACTCTGAGACTACAGCGGGCACAGACTCACCCAGACTGGACAGCTGAAGGTTGGAAAAAGATCACCTAGATGCCTTCAGAATAAGTATAATAACTGAGCAGTAAACACTAAAATAGCATAAATTCTTATAGTTCCACTGTTTTCTAAGTAAATGGGCTGGAAGGTTGTTCCAGGCTGTCTCTGTGGGTGAAATGCCAGACAGCTCAGATGAGGGTTTTAAAAGAAATGAGGTGTAATACTTAATATGGCCCTTTATTTAACATAATACCATTTCTCCATAACATTGCTCTTTTTTTTTTTAAAGAAAATGACAAACTGACGCACTAATGCAGCAGGCATAAAATAGGCATGTATTACAAAATGTATATACAAAATGTAGCCCAAAATGTATATACAAAATGCCTGTGGCTGATGCATAGTTCACCCCCAAGGAAGTATGAGAGATTTAACTTTTAACCTCACTTTAAAATAAATACTTAAGATTGCAAAATTCACATGCATAACCCCCAAAAACTAAATTCTACACTAGATTCATGACTGATCAGTATATCTTCACGACTTTATAAGACACACCTGAGAACTGAGAACAATACATTAATATATAAAACAGCTTCAAAAGATGTCACTATTTGCAAAATGGCATAAAATGTTTTATAAGGTAAGGGTGAAAAATGAAATTGTATTGCCACTTAAGTTTAAGAAGATCAAAATCATTTACAGAGCTGTCATAGGCAGTTCCTGACTTATAAGCTCTGGATTACTTAGTAATGATGCTTTATTATAGTGCTATAAATGGAGTAATCATGCATCACTTAAGCTTAGGGCTATAAAGTTCCTAAAGAAAGCAGCTGAAACTCCATAATGATGACACTAAGTAGACACCAAATATCATCAAAATGGTATAGGAAAATAAATAAATAAATAAATAAATAAATAAGCTATTATGTACGTGCTATCAGAAGTACTGTGATTGTTCATAAATCTATTTATTTTGTAAAATATGTGATAGCATATCTAGACATCATATCTAGGCATGCATTATTATATAAATACATTATTATTCAGTGCTTATGCATGTGTTATGAAGTCATTATGTGGACAGCCTTCAAAGAAAGTCTTACCAAGTCATGTTATGTTGCCCTCTGCTGACAGAAAAAGAACATTTGTATATATATTAATGTTCAGTCATGTTTGATATTATATTCTAACAATATCCTCCTTAGAGTGTGTTGTAATAATCATCATCATCATCATCATCATTATTATCATCATCATCAACAGCGTATATATTTGTCATACTGCTCAGGTTTACCTGGTTTATCCTCCAAGTCCACCTTTAACAAAATCTCATTTTACATTAGTTAGTACATTAGTACAGTAGTTCATTTTATTTGTTACATTAGATCTGAGCATATACAGTTAAATACAATATCTTAAATACAAAGATGCTGGGGGTGGCACAGTGGTGCAGTGCATAGCGTTGCTGTCTCCCAGCTCCAGGTTCCCCAGTTCAATCCTGAGCTCTGGTAACTGTCTGTGTGGAATTTCACATGCTCTTCCCATGTCTGCGTGGGCTTCCTCCAGGTTCTCTGGCTTCCTCCAACCTCCTAAAAACATGCCAGTTGGTGAATTAGCGACTCTAAATTGTCCCATATATGGAGGGAGTATTTGATAAAACTGAGATGATCTGGCGTCCCGTCCAGGGTGTATTCCTGCCTCGCACCCAGTGTTCCTGGGATAGGCTCCGGATCCACCACAACACAGACCAGGATAAAGCGCTTACTTAAGATGAACGAATTAAAAAACAAATTTGGTGGAACATTTGTATTTGTAGTATTTTCCTTATTTAATCTCCATTCTGTAATTCTTTAATTTCCATTCTGTAAAGAAACTTTTCAGAAACTGAAACTCTACAAAATCTTTCTATATGACTGGAATAATTATCCAGATGACCTGTAATTTGGTGAAATATTTCATTATATTTTTATGTTTAACCATAATCTAATGCATGAATATTAAACACCTTGATCAGCAATTTATAGTAGGATAAGACTCAGTTTTCAAGAGAACGTCCTCAACCTTGGAGTTTGTTTTTATTAATGATACATTAAAAAAAAAAAAAACAGATAAATCAATTAATGCATCTGTCTGTGAACCTTTATTGATCTGATTCGTACACAGATTTAAGTCAACCTGGTTTTCAACGAGCTCAAACTAATCTCTTCTGAAATGCAGTTTTGTGCACATGATGTGTCTATAAACACTATATTCTGTCATAAATTCCCCTAAGGAATTTATACTAACTATGTAATACCAACTTCTCCACAATACACCACCTTAAAATCCATTGTGCTGAAACAAATCACCTAAATGTGTGTGAAGCTCAGATGTTTTCGGCCTTTCCCTATGATCTTCTTGTTCCAGGCTCCTTTTCATTATTTAAAGAAAAGAGAAGACAAGACTGGTGATTGTAATATTGCGGCACTGTGGCATTAGCGAAAAGCAGGAGCGATGGGAACCCCACTGAGTCCAAGGATGTGAGCTTTCTTTTGGTGGTGGCATCTATTTTGTGCTAATAAAACCATATTTAGGGTGAACTAGCGTGAGGTGAGCGTCGCCTGGATAAATGAGTCCTATTCATGTGGGTTTAAGAGTGCAGCGTGGGGCTGCGGGGGGCAGCGTGGGGCAGCGTGGGTCCCTGGCTGTGCTCTAATCCCAGTACTTGTGTTCGAACTAGGGCACTTAGCTGGTGTGTAGGATCCTTCCTACCACTTGCTAATGTGTTTGGAACATTCGATGCTTGGAGAAAAAGAAAAATGTCAAATGGCTTCCTAAGTAACCTGGCAAATTGTTTTATTTCCAAAATTTTGTTATCTGTTATTTTGATCAGTGAGGAAGTAACCATATTTGATTAATAAAATTTACATCCACTTGGTTCTATACATGGCTAACAAGCTAAGCAACTCACTAACCTTTTCCATACACCAGAGAAATCATTAACATTGTATGCCTAAAAGCTAGTAGAATCTAGCGTTCTTCCTAGATTGTACTAGCTACGGTATAAATGAGGCCTACTTTCAAAGAAAAATGCTAACAGCAGCCATTTTATCGTGTCAACCTGAAATATTGAAATACACTTCCTTTAAAATGGCTTTTTTAATGAATGCCGTTCAAGCGACAAACTGATCGACATTTTGCTCTCAAGATTCTTTACAATGTTTGAAATAGCCGTATGAGTGAATTATTTATACAAGAATAAACCAAACTAGCATTTATGTAGCATTTAGAAATGACTAGCATTTGGGAATAGTAAATATGCTACAGGTGTAGTGAACTAATTAACAAAAACGTGCCAGTAGTAAACTGCTCTTAGGTGTGAGTAAGTGTGTGAATGTGTGTATAGTGGCCTGCGATGGCCTGGCCTTCCATCCAGGGTGTATTCCTACCTCATGCCAAGTGTTCCCGGGATAAGCACCGGATCCACCACGGCCCTAACCAGGATAAGGTAATTACTAGAGATGATTGAATGAAAGATATACTAATGTTTGCTGTAACCCAAAATAGGATATAACCAACTAGATTTATGCTAAAGTGAACAATATGTAAACAGAAAATCATTTACATAATTGCATAATTGCATATAAACAGCTATTTTTTTGAAGACCCCAACACTATTTAACCCTCCTGAGTTTTCACTGTGGAGGGTGAAGTAGACTTTGTAGGGAGTAGGGAATAGGCATGATGGCGTCTAAATAAAATGCAACGATCACCCCTGTGATCCAGGGAGGATCCGCCTGTTGTTCACAGGGTTTGGAGAAAAGGGACGCGTCTCATACTCAGGTTTGGGCTGTGCTAATTTAACTGCGTAAAATCGGATTGAAAGTGAGCCAGCGGTGTTTATGTCAGTTCACATCTCGTCAGATTGCGAGGGTGTGAACTGAAGTCGACAGTACAGAGGGCTAATCCAGAACTAAAGCCAAAATAATTAGGGGCCCCATATCTAATCCCTCCTGCTCTTTCTCCTGCTCCTGAATCGCATTAAAATAAAGCAGTGCTGCCAGCTAGCACTTTCCCCAGAGAGCAAACTTTAAATGTGTAAAAAAAAAAGTGACAGCTAAGAAAAGTAAAGGATCATGAAGTTGTTAATAATCAGCATATAATCAGACTATATAATAACTGGAAGCAATGCCTTAAAATGTAAAAATGATACCGTAGTAGAGGATATCCTAGCCTATTCTTTACAATTTTGGCTCCATTTTGGTTCCCAGACTTTTCTAACATGTCATCAGATTCTGATCTTTGCTTCTAATATTTCAAACAAAAAGGATTTTTTGGAGGTTTTTGGAAGTTTTTGTGGAGATGCTTTAAGGATTTAAGGAGAAACTCCATATTTACTGTTTAAAGAGAGGGAAAAGTCAGAATACATAATTTTATGAGTAACATTTTAGAATTAGATATTAGCAATGAGGGGCATGGTGGCTTAGCGGTTAGCATGTTTGCCTCACACCTCCAGGGTTGGGGATTTGATTCCTTCCTCCACCCTGCGTGCATGGAGTTTGCATGTTCTCCCCATGCTTCGGGGGTTTCCTCCAGGTACTCCGGTTTCATCCCCCAGTCCAAAGACGTACGGTGTAGGCTGATTGCCATTTCTAAATTGTTCATGGTGTGTGAGTGTGTGTGTGATTGTGCCCTGCGATGGGTTGGCACCCTCTTCAACCCTGCCTTGTGCCCTGTGTCCCCTGGGATAGGCTCCAGACTCCCTGCAACCCGGTGTAGGATAAGCGGTACAGAAAATGGATAGACATTAGTGATGTTTGTATGTTTTTTTTAAAGTGAAGTTCATCTGAGTGTTGAGGTTGTTACTTTTAGATTAATAGACAACTTGAAATTGTACACTTTGCTCATGACATTTAGTGGCAAAGCTTTCCCAAACTGAATTTAGTTTGATGGACTTCCATAATTTAAGGATGCACACATGTCACTACATTCAGATAGATGAAAGGGATTCTTTGGATGATTAGACATTCACGTTCTTAGCTACTTCTCTTAGCTAACTTTCTCTGAACTCAGGTGTAGGGTTTGACATAAAACTCCTACAGGTTCCCTCAGATTAACAAACAAAGACTGCGTAAGGGTTGTAAAATTAATTTTTTTTTCTAATCATTCATTAGAAATTAATTGATTCATTTTCTGTCTGCTTTTCCTGCTGGGGTCATCTAGTCCTGGCCACAGGTTCCAGCTTCTCCTGGAGGATCCCCAGACGTCCCTAAGCCAACTCTGAGATATAAGCTCTACAAGGGATTCCTTATTGGAGACGATTAGTAAATTATGAACCTTTTACTATCCAAAGAACCAGTGAAGAGCCCTTTTCTGTGACCTGACGGATGCAGAGAGTTTTAAAAGGTGCAGTTTGTGTATTAAATATTCCTGAGCCATGCCTAAAAGAGAATACACACACTTCCTGTGGGTAGGACACGACTACATTCTGTAAGCGTCATGATATAAATACTAGAACTGATGGGTCGGTACTGTTGTTATTGTAATTGTGGTTGAGATGATTGTTGCATAATGCAACATTATTCACATTAATTGAAAAGGGAACGCTAAGTTGTAGATATTTGTCCTGGTTTGTAACTTGTTCCCCACAGATGTGGCACATTCTGTAAAGTAATACTTTGTTATAAATGAAATGCTGAGGCAGTGACAGAAGTCTAGTAATAAAGAAAGTGAAAAGGGGGAAATGTAGTCATTTTAAATGATCATTTATTGCAGTATTAATTATATTAATTCTAAGTTGCATTTTAAATTAATAGTCTGTATTGTACAAGTCTTTTATGGAGATGATTTAGGGATAAAATGAACCATTCTCCAAAAAATAATTTTTTTTTCTTCCTTTTTTACCAAAGTGATTTATTGTTAATATTTATATCTTTTTTTTTTATTATTTTCACTGTTTTGTTTTATTTTAGATTAATGCAGAGCTTGTGAAATTGCGCACTGTGGACGAGAGGTTTAGCAGTATGCCTGTGGCTCTGTGAAAATCTGTACTTGGTTTAGTGGATTTACCACCAGATGGTGAGCTTGAGTAACTAAAGTCTCCCAGCATCCTCAGCACTACACTAGAAACATGACACAGTCTACAATTCTAATGATTGTGAAATATAATTATAAATAAATTTATAGCAAAGCTTTATTATATCTCACTTTTCTTTTTTATTTCATTTATTTTTGTTTAGTACAGCACAATTCAGGACAATAATACTGGTTTCAACTTTCAACTTATTTTTCCTCTTATTTTACAGATACTCTAACTTTCAAAATTTATATGTGTATGGTGCAAAAGTTTGTATACCCATGCCGAATGAATGTATCTGGGAGTCTCTTTATAGCTCATTATTATAGAAACGGTATTACATGAGCTTCCCTTGGCACTGGGCATTTCGTTATTGCTATCTCTCTTCTTCCCACGTTCTTTTCTGTGCCTTTCAGTGCCAAAAAAATAGGACTGGTCTGTGAGTTGTAGTGAAGGAGGTCGGTCTCAGTGAAAGTGGCGTGGCCTCTGTGACTGTCAGTTGTAGTGAGAAAGGTGTGACTTTTATGTCTGTCAATCTCAGTGAAGGGCGTGGACTCTGTGTTTGTCAGTTCCAGTGAAAGAGGCGTGGCATCTGTGACTGTGAGTTGCAGTAAATAGGGGAAGGCCTTGGCACCTGTCAGTCACAGTGAAAAAAGGTGTGGCCTTTAGGTGTGCCAGCAACACTGAAGGAGGCGTGGCCTCTGTGTCTGTCAGTTGTTGTGAAAACGGCATGGCCTTTATGTCTGTCAGTAGCACTGCAGAAGGCATAGCCTCTGTCCCTGTCAGTTGTAGTGAAAATGGCATGGTCTTTGTTTATCAGTTGCTATGAAGGAGACATGGCCTCTGTTCCAGTAAATTTCAGCGAAGGAGGCGTGGTGTCAACCTCCTCAAAGCTAACCCTTTGTTTTGGTTAAAAAATGATCACACAATACTCAGTCACACAATACTGAATCATGCAATACTGAATCATACAGTACTGAATCATGCAATACTGATTGACGCTGTATTACATAATATTACATAGAAACAACTGTTTATCACATTTTACTGAATCATTCACTGCTCTGAATGTATCTTTCAAACATCACATTTTTGCTCACATAGTGAAATACTCAAAATATCATCTTACACAGCCCTGAAAGAAGGAAAAAAAGGGAAAAAAAAGAAAGGCTGAAAGACCCTTTGTCAAGGGAGCAACAGTGGAGGTCTGGAATTCTGGGATTTGAACTCACAACCTGTTACTAGCACAGAACGAACCACTGTGCTACCACAGCCACATAAATAGAATAAACTAAAGAGGATATGATAAAATAATATCACAAAATGTTAAAGAACAAATAGTAAGAAGTGGTTTTGAACCTGCTTTTAAAAAGTTATCTTTGTTAAAACTTAAAACATTTATGTTTTATGTTTATCTTTGAATATATTTATGTCTATATTAGAGATTTTATATGAGTAGGTAATGTGATAGGGAACAGTATAGGGAATAGTTTTTTACTGACATCTAAATTCTGCAGAAAAATCCATATGTGGATATTTATGTATTTCCTTGTGTGTGTGTGTGTGTGTGAGAGAGAGAGTATTAGACTGTTTATGCCTGGAACAGCTTTGGCAAAGCAGGAACTCAGCCCAGGTCAGGAATGTCAGGCAGGAAGTCCTCCGACTGCTTCAGAAATAGACTTCCTGCTCCCTGCTGCCCCTTTGGGTGTGGGTTGGGCTTCTTCTGAGGTGTTGACAGAGAAGGTGGGCCATTTAGAGCTACAACTGAGTAACCCACCATCTGGCACAGGATCTAGCTTAGGTTTGGCATAATGTGTGTGTGTGTGTGTGTGTGTGTGATAAAGCATCAGACAGCTCGGCAAAATGAAGGCGTTTCATTCATTCTTCATTAAGCGCTTTATTCTGGTCAGGGTCTCAGTGGAACACTGGGCATGAGGTGAGAATACACCCTGGATGGGTAACCAGTGGATTGCAGAGCACAATGCACAATATTCACATCTAGGGGCATTTTATCATAACCAATCCACCTACCAGCATGTTTTTGGGAGGTGGGAGGAAAACCAGAGAACCCAGAGGAAACCCATATGGAAGAACATGCAAACCTCCATACAGACAATAACTCAAGCTCAAGATTGAGCCTACTTTGCTTGATCACAGCTCCCTCTTTGCAAGAAAACAGTGAGAGAGTGCTTCAGTATTGATGTACAAATGCATTTGGAAGATTTTTCAGCTATGAAAATGGACATTCTGGCAGCTAATAGTCAAGTTCGCCCATCTGTGGTGCTGTGAATCCAGTGTACAGCACAATTCATTGATTTTCCTGTTCCAAAAGACCTACTGCACTTTGTCATTAATCATTAAGGGGTGTGTTAAAGTAATGGTCAGACTGTTCTAGACTCAGACACATAGGGCCACTATAGGCCCTCGTAGCTGGAAAAATGGTTGGTAAAAGCTCTGGCTGTTGGCTTGCATGACAATATAACATTATGTCTGGGTATAAAGTATGTATGAGGCCATACAAGTGCTCTCAGTGGACTTAATGATCAGGTAATAACAATAGCTTTGTGCCCTTGAGAATGAGATCGGCACTAAAAACTAGCCTTTTTCCTCTTCCTTATGCAAAGGGAACTGCTGCTTTCAACGGAAAAGCTCAGTTAATCTGTCACGGTGCTTTAATTAGTATGGCATTTTGCGCCGTCGACATACAATTGATTCCTATTTTGGGACACAATGTGGCCAAACAGGGAAGTTATGCCACGACATTCTCAGCTGGTGTATTCACGAAACACAATCAACTCTGAACAACATTTTATTATAAACAACTTGAGACCTTATTAAAGAATTTTACTAATATACCTGTCTTACATAAAGTATATACCGAAACAAAATAGTTCTATATTAATATGCCATTTTCACCTTCTTGACAAACACACGCACTTGTCCTCGCACCCTCTCTGCGAGAGAGCATCTAGGTCATTCGTCTAGGCATTGTGCGTGTGTTCTTCTCCAGGAAACATGAAGTAAACATAGACATGGGGTCGAGGTCAAAGGCCGCATGGATAAACAGCCTCCTGAAGCGGTCTCAGTTTTCAGATCACAATTGTGTTTTTCCCAGAGCGTACAGCTGTGGATCATCTTTTGTACATTTCCAAAGAAGCCCTAAAACTTCACTTGACTGTTAACACTACACCCTCAACAGCTGGGAGTCAAGATGAAATTTTAAATGGTTTGACCTCAGGGTGACATCATGATGTGAGTTCCTCTCATTATTTATTTACGTCTATCAAAACACATCACTATTTATAATGGATTGTAAAGAAGAAAATAATGGAGTGTAGCAAAGAAATAAAATAAAATTAAAATGTACAATTTGGAAACAAAAGGAAAAAATTAAACATCACAAAATTCAGCAATACATTTACGTTTACATTTCAATTGAAGTTAAATTACCAAGATTACTTAGGATATAAAGTGAAATTAGTGGGCATGTTTTTAAAATATTAGTCAAATATTCTCATTTTGGAGAACAGTATCAAAATTTATTAATTATTTAGTTCAAATTTGAGATTTATGGCACTTTGAACAGTATAAAATGCAATGAATCCCCTCAGTAAAGTAATTTAGATTTACACCGCTTACATAAATAGAAATTACATGAAACATAAAACAACACAAAAGGTGTGCTGTTAGAGGACAGTAATCAATGGTAAGGTGGTGTGATGCGGCTGACACGAAGCAGAGTTACTGTTTTTGCAATAACAGCACATTCCAGGGTGTTTAACGCTTCTGTACTAAAGTGATTATAAAACAATTACAAATATCATTTATTAAAGAATTACATGTATTTTTTTTTAAGTGTATAGTTACACGTATAGTATAGTTAATGTTGTGGAATGTCGGCAAGACAAGATAGTTGCTGATATCACTTACATCACAGCAATTATAAACACTTGTTCCCTCACCAGGCTTTATATTTTCTCTCTCTCACTTAAGGTTAATACCACACAAATTTCAGTTTGTCAGGTTACAGAGAAGCTGGAAAGTGCAAAATCCTCTGTCCTGAAGACTTACCCATGGTGGAAAACTGGCTGTTACAAAGCGCTGACAGCACTGGAGACTCCTTCCATAAATGTTACATAACAATCTTCTTACAGAAAACATCACTATATCAACAATTATAAGTTTTTCTTTGTTAAATAACAGCCCTTTTTTAATCTGTTTATTATTAGTCTTAGATTAGGTGGCATCTGCCATACAAGTTCTTAGTATGTAAACAATAATGTACTACAATGACAGTATTAATAGAAACCTTTGAGTTGCCATTTTAAAAAATTAATTATAGGCAGAAACTAATTAATCATGGCATCCCTGAAGCATTTCTCCAGCTTGTAGACGCTTTGACCTTGATATCATTCTGTAAGCTAATCTGAAACTGGTCATTTTGCCGAGGCTGTCTGTTTTAGCCTGAGAGACTGGCGTGAGGGCACAGAGTCTGTGTTGGATATGAAGTACACCCCCACCCTAACAATTCTACATCTGGATCCCTTCTGCTAACCGAGTCCCCTCCCTTTGTCCCTCTCTCTCTCTTTCTCTGTCTCTATCTTGCTCTGTCTCTCTTTCTCCCTCCCCCGTCCCTCTCTCTCTCTCTCTCTCTCTCTCCCTCCCTTCCTGTCGACCGTGGAGTGGAGGATGTGTCTGGAAGAGGGACAGAGGAAGGCTGGAGGAAGGCAGCAGAGCGGCTATGTACCCTCTCTTCTCTTCCCCCTGTTTTCTCTCTCTGCGTATGCTGCTGGCCCTCAGCGAAGGGCTCCTTCTTCACAACCGAGAAGACGACAGCTGAACTCCAACAAACCTGAACCTAATGTCACAAGGAAACGAGAATGGCTGTGAAAATCGTGAAGGTACAGCTCTACCTTTTCACTCACTATGCACTTTTATATATGCTTGGCAAGCCAGTGTTTCAGCACAAGTTGTGAAAATAAGAATAGCTAATGCAGAGAGTGATATGAAGGTAGAAAAGAGGGAAAGGTTTGACTACCTACCAGCATAATTGAGATTCAGCATCATGAGAATAGAAGACCAAAGGAGTTGAGAATGATCAGGAGACTAAGCTGAGTCATTCCTGACAGCAACAATAATCCAGTAAACTGTGGGGCTGGAGACACTGATGATGTCAAACCCTCACATGCTGCTTGAAATGATCTCAGTGTCATGACCAGAGTGAAGGATGAACAGGCTTATTCATTTAAAACACTCATGAGACTTAGCCAAGGTTCTTCTATTGCAACAGAGCATGTATATACAGGCTATACCTCAGTATCTCAGTTGTACGTCTAAGTGAGATGCACAGGTCACTCCATACATGTAAGGAATTCAAAACAAACCATGTGTAATCATGCTTTACTGGTGGGAAAACGACAGAGATGTTGGTTATTGTTGCAGTATAGATTTCAGTATAGATGCTTGATAAGAGGGCTTCGGCTTACAGCATGTCTCTAGGTGAAGAGTCTCTAGATGAAATGTTTTCCAATTCCTGTTGTAGCCAGGTTATTGAACAGGTTTAATGTCAGTATAGGTACATTTTTTGTTCACAAATGTATACAAACAATAGAAATGTACCATCAAAGGTACAGCACTGGTTGTTAAGTTACCTCAGTGATGTTCAAGATTACAAAAGGCATAGGATTGAGGGAGCCACCCTAGTAGTGATGGCTGCTTGTGATATTATATGGGAGTCTAAAATCTAATATGTGTATACCTCGATAATGAAACTATTAGGGTTGGACAATGCATTGCATCACTGGGACTCATCAATGGCATAAGAATGATGTGGGGAAGTTATTTTACACACACACACACACACACAATGAAAGGCACTCACTAAACTAAAAAACTGTCACTGAGCACTGATAAGCTGCATGAATCTATAGTCTGGGCTAGAAAGAAATCAGCTCCATTCATAACATTCTGTATATATTCAAATAATTGTTCCTGGTGCTGTGGCGCTTGGTTCCACAAAAGTCCAAAATTCACCTCAAGACATTTAACAGCAAACAATGTGCATACCAAAAATGAAATTATATTGATGCCTGTTTATCTTTAAAAGACATGGGGGCTTAGCACTGATAGCCCATTTACTGTATACTAGCCACCCTAGTAACAAGTGTACTTTAAAAGCCTAGTTTAGTACATTTTATTGAGAGCGTATATTTGTCTGAACTTAGGGGCATTGGTAGCTCAGTGGTTTAGCCTTTGGGTGACTGGGTAGGAAGGTTGTGTGTTCCCTCAACTGCTCAAATGTAGCCTGTCTCAAATGTAAGTTGCTATGGATAAAAATGTCAGCCAAATGAGGTAAATGTAAACCCAAAGGAATGCCCATAAGATGGTATACAGAAGAAACCACAAGAGTAGAACCCTCATAGTCTGGGTGGCACCAGTCAAAGGAATTATAATTATAGCTGGAAATTAAAAAGGATGGATTAGCAGACAGGTATATGAGCTGAATAAACCTTCTCCTTTGGGATGCTAGATTCCCCGGCAGCAGGTGAGGAAGTTTGGCCGGAATTGGAGCGGGCAGAATGCTTGGCACGGGGAGCAGCTCTCAAATGGGCTTCAGGTGTGTTCTGCCGCCCAGAACACCTCGAGAGGCTTGCACACTACAGGAAGAGGGAGAGTCAAAGAACGGCATCCATAAACTCAAGGTTAAAGGTACAGTTCATCTTTAAAATTTTTATTTGTTTCAACAATAAGTGTTTTCTGAAATTGTTTTTTGCTTGTTCCAGATTAAAAGATTCTGGATTTGAGAAGGGAGATGCAGTAGGGTCTAGAAGTCTGAGTCCATTAACAAGAATTGTTCTTGTTTCATCAGTTCTTTATGATGCCTACTCACAGCCACAGGGTTCCTGGTTCAATCCTGAGCTCTAGTTACTGTTTGCATAGAGGTTTGCATATTCTCCCCATGTCCATGTGGGGATTCCTCCAGGTTCTTTGTCTTTCTTCTGACTTCCCAAATACATAGCTGTGAATGTGTGTATGCCCTTTGATGGACCAGTCTTCCTAACCAGGGTGTATTGTACCTAGACCCCAATGTTCCTGGAACAGACTCTGGATCACCTCAATCCTAACCAGGATAAAGTGCTTACTGAGGATGAATGAATTAATGTTATGATGTCATATATTTAATTAAAACACTGAAACAGTATGCTCCTAACAATTATTGTAATCTTTTAACTGATACTGACTCAATCATGGATTATTGCTCTCAGTCTATAAGAATACATGTTTCATTTACAACAGTAAGAGTTGCTTGAGAGTAATAGTTCTTGGTAGTAGACTCATTATTTTGGACCCTATTGCATGTACATGTAGCACAACAATCATTCTTCATCTTCCTGATTAAGTGCTGCGGTTTTCTTGCAGTCAGTTGTCCAGTCCTATCTAGAAGGTGTAGACTGGGGACTGGGACAGCTCAGAGAGGCTCGTGCTGAGCTGAGAGAAGTGTCTCACGCTATGAACTTGGTGAGACTCGAATCCAGTAAGAACGCTGAGAGCATTAACGTCCTGGACACACTGAGAGAGACGTCCATCAATCACTGTCAACTGCTGGCTGCTGTTACTAACCTGCCACACCTCCACTCAGGTTAGGGTCTATTCTGACATTATTTTACATTACATTTACATGTATTTATTGGAAGGATATGTTTATCCAAGGCAAATCATGATAGGATAAAGCTCAAACATAGAGCTGTAAACCGCTGGGGGTTAAGGGCTGTGCTCAAGGGCTCACCAGTGGTTCTCTAGAAGTCTTGGGATATAAATTCACAATTTTCCATATAATCTTAGTGAGTCACATGAAGGATTTAGTGTACTTAGTGGTGCATTGTGAAATCCTAAACTAGGAGTCGGTCTGGGGTCTGGATATGGTACCAAGTACATGAAACAATACTGTAGAAGAGTCAATAAATGGATGGGGAAAATGGCTGTAGTTAGTTTTGTAGCAGATCTTCTTTTGTGGATCATCCAATCACATGCATTTAGGTAAATTAATTAACTGAAGGTGTTGGAAAAGACAGTAGCTACTGGTCTAGAGACAACAGAAAGGAAAGACTTTTCACATTACAGTGTTTTAATGGATTTTTCATTTTATTTACCTGCTCCGGTCTGAATAGCAACCTGACAAGTTGGCTTATTTTAAAAGACGTCAACAATGAAAACATACAAATGGACAAAACGGTTTTTCTTCCCAGCATCAAATTCGAAGCAGACATGTTCCATCTATTCAGAGTCTGTGCAGAACTCAAAAGTGGTAACAGTGGTAACCGTCATGGGAGTTGCTCATCCAGACGTTTATAAGCAAGGAATTTCATGTAACTGCATCTTCACAAATTTTTGATGAAATTTGTAGGTATCCCTGCCCTATATAACATTCTGTAAGAGATATTTTCAGCTCAATTCTAATATTACTTTAATTAACAGATGGAATGGAACCAGAACATGACATTATCTACCAATCGTGTTGTCATTATGTGTAATGGCAGTAGCATCAGATATTAGTAAGACCACATTACTGAGCATCTCATTTCTGTTTACTGCTAATGGCCCACCCGTTAAATTCCCATTTTAATGCTACTCAGGGAACAGCTGAGAGAATTTTAGATGTGATGCCTGCAGGAAATTAGTAATATGCTTGTCATAAAACTGGTTGTTCATTTTCCTGAACATCTGAATGCTAGAGTTGAACAAATGACTGCCACCCACTTAGCAGAGCTTGAAATGTAAAGCAATTCACTGGAAGTTTTATAGTTCTCCTTTGAACAGTCCTACTGCAAGAAGCTCAGCTAAATGACATGAAACATCTGCCTCTACTGAAGTGATTACTTTGCTTGCATTAAGCCAAGCCAAGGCAATTCATTTTTACTTGTTATACTATCTCTATGTGCATGCAAAGTGGAATGAAATATAAAGCCTTCAGGATTCATAAAGTGTGTGTCCCCATCATTGAGAGATCACAAGTTCAAATGCCATCGAAGCCACTGGGATCTGTGGCTAGAAATCCAAGACAGCATAACTGGCCCAGCTGTCTGGTTGGCCTTCTTTTCTTTCCTGTTGAATAGAGGGATGCTAACCAATCATATGCACCTGTTAGCTCATCTATATGGAACAGGCTTGTAATACAATGCTACTGCCTGTATCTCTATCTGTTTGGTGCTCCAAATATCCGTATGTGTATCTGTGTAATCAGTATGTCTCTCAGAAAAAGAGACAGACACAGGAAATTCCCAGAGGTAGAAATGCAGCATTGGCAACATGCTGTGTAAGATCTGGCCCTGACAAGCTCAAGTTCCTCAAGCTCAGCTACATCACTCGAGTTCATAATTATTCTTAACGAGAGATGCATGTGGAACTGTTTTTAAAATCCTGTCCATGTAGTTATAATTTTTTGTTTGCCTGCAATATTTTCTAACAAATTTAGCTAGTCTCATTTCCTGAAATATAAATAAACTAGTAACCTAATTTAAACCACTACTATGCAGTTACTAAGGGTGAAAGAATGAATGCTGTAAATGCATAACATGTTATTGATGGTGCTCTTTCTTTGTCCTACGAGCTTCATATCTGTCCTCTTGCCCAAATGAAAGCAAAAACCTCCCACTTGCATGACTCCTGGGACTGGTGCACACCTCTAGTCTCAACCAGATTCCAAGTGAACCTTTCTGGCAAGCTTTCTAAAAAAAAAATCCCGACTAGTGCATCTCCTACTTGTATCTGTATTTGTGTCTGTTTTGAGCACATTGATGTATTGACTAAATCAGGGACGAAAGAATCCAAGAAAGTGTCTTCGTTGCTTGCTACTTTAGTAAATTGCTACATTCATTCCATTGGCATGAGATTTTATTCAAAGCAACTTACAAATGTGGCACAATCCAATACAGAGCTGAGCAGATGATCCTTAAGGGCTTTGCTCAAGGGCTCAACAGTGACTCGATTCTGGGAACTGTACTTTTGTAACCTTCTGGTTCCTGGCACAGAATTGTGCATGAGATGTATAGGTTTTTCTTGTACTATTCGCACTGCAAGAAGTTCAGTCACATGACATGTCCACCATGTTTTTAATGATACTGTATCTATCTCATTGTGCTTCTTTATGTGTGGATTTTATCAGTGAAGAGCATGGTGATGGAAACAGAGCGCCTCGTGGAGTCACGCCGGTTGCTGGAAGCCCATGCTCGCCTCATGGAGCTGGAACGCTGGCAGGATGAGGTTCTTCTTCAGCTCCATGAACTCAGAGGCTCATCCCGAACCTTGCTGAGCCCCGAGGATGATGCACTGGTGCAGAATTATTTTTCAGGAGTGGGGCGGCTGGTAGAGGCCCTGGCTAAAGAGCTGTGGGCGGTGGTGGGGAGCGGACTGACTCTCTCCCTGCAGAACCCCACTCCGTTTGTGTCAGCAGTACGCATCGTGGAGCGCGAGGAAGCACTTGATCATTACTTTCTAGAGGAGAGGCAGTGTGCGTCAGGTGCAAGGCATGGCAGGCCCATGCCCCCAGGAAGGCCTCGCTGCTGGAGAGAACGCTTTTTTAAGGTTTGATGAACATTAATGATGGAATTAAGTGCAAGAAAGCAGTAAGACCCTTTTCCTAATTTCATTGTAATGTGATTTCAGTAATCAATAATAATAATAATAATAATACATTGTTCTGAAATATAATTTGTCAATATTACCATGCATTTTAGGTTTCTCAGTTCATTCTGTGTATAAGGATGGACAAATAATGAATCTATTCACTAGTGCTGCAGTTCAGTGTTTTAGTTGCCTGGAAACATAACTGCATAAACATAAAATAATTTAATGATATATGGCGAGCGAGTTTGTTAGTTGCTTGTGCATTCGTACACAAGAGAAATAAATGATTATATGATTATTATCCTCTTTTCTTCTTCTAAGTTTCTAATGTAGCACATCATGTTGTGCCCTCAACATAATGTTAGCAAGTCGTTGGCCAACTTTTTGCCTATGATTCAGTGTAGAAAGCAGTATGGTGGCCTTTATTTTTCTCTGTTTCGTCAGTGTTTCCACATACCTGCATGTTCCTCATTCTGAAAAGATCATTTGTCATCCATGCATGCTAAATAATCTGCCTAGTAAAAACAGGTTCCTGCTGGAAACTAGTGCAGAGAACCAATCAGATGGCAACCTTCAAGATTCTGATGTTTGTGGCCAGAAAAGTTTATAAAAGCTCTGGCTGAGATGAATCCACAGGCAAATCTGTTGGTTCTAACTCTGCAACTGTAACACTTTGAGCTAGATTAGCTGTAGGTTAGCTGTAGGTTAGCATTAGCTATCTAGACACCTACCTAGGAATTTCTGCTTTTTGGATTTTAACCATTAAATAAAATTACCTAGAAAATTAGAGACTTGTAGCTGTAGAAGGAACTAAGGGTTAACCTGTGGTCAATACGAGCATGTTCTGGGAAAGGGAAGTCCATTTTCGGTCTCAGAGATACACAACACTAATATACCAGTAAGGAGAATGGTGATGGAGACAAAGTGCCTGATAATTTCGTGCTAATGTGTTCTCTGAGGTAGTTTATATTTTTAATTGGTAAACTTAAAAAAAAAGTAACTTTAAATAAAGTCCTTAAAGCAACACCTAGATAAGAAATTGTGGAAATGCTCATGCTTGAAATAGTCTTTCTATATTGGCAGATATTTCTTCTAATTAAAAGCATTTATTTCTAGAAAGAAGCAAAAATATCTACTAATAGAATAAGATTATTTAAAGAATAAGAAAATCTAAAGCTTGAAATGTGTAAAAGCATCTAAAACAGGTTGAATAATATTATATTTGGTTTCTAAAATAAGATTAATATTTGTTATCTTATAATAACAAATATTAGATTTTGATATTTTGCCTGTATTCAAGATAGTTTCACTTGAAAAAATTATTTTTTGCAGTACAGTGAGTTAAAAAAATGGACAAACATCAGTAATAAATAAAACACTGTATTTAACACTGTATCTGTATTTAATTAGTGAAACAGTATTGTGTGTTACTCAGGTGTTGGAGGAGGCCGTTGCGGCTCGTTTCCGCAGTGCATCGTACTTACACACACGAGGCCCTGGACTCGCTGGCCACCTTTCAGCCCTACAGCACAGCATCATGGGAGACTTGGCTACAGTGCGCAACCTGCTGGAGCAGTGTGTTCCTCCACATTACCACCTCACCAAAGCGTATCTACGGGCATGCCACCGCTGCCTACAGGTCCATTTAGGCCAAATCATTGGCTGGGAGCTGCAAAGTGGGGAGATCTTCGCTGTCCTGAACTGGGTTCTTCACATCTACAACAGGTAAGGCTGTGTCTGTGTCTGTGTCCTGATCTGGACAGCACTGGGACTCATGAACTATTTCTGTAAATTGTCATTTTTATAGAATATAAATGAATAGTTACCAATAGGAAGAGCTGTTTTAGGCAAAATCATAATTGTCAGTAAACTAATTATATCATAGTTAAATATATTGGATCATTTTTATTTTCATATCAATTAACTGAGCCAATGAAAAGAGATTGTCCATGGGACACTGCTAATTAGTGAACAGAAAATTATTTTATAGATTTATTTCAAGAATAATGCACCTAAAATCTAGGATTTCTTTCACAGCAGAGCTTCCCAAGAATTTTTGTCAGATGAATCAAAAAGAAACGTTGCTAATGAAAGCTATTTGCCAAAAAGTGCACTTTTTTATCAATTAAAGCACAACACATTGTACTTTTTTATCTGTTAATAGTTACATTTAATGTTGTGGAACATCAGAGAATGAAGTTCCCGGTATGAGCATCTATACACAATCATTCAATCAGCAGCTTCTCATTTTTCCCTCTGTCATGAAGTTAATAAGCAAAAAAAAAAAAAATGCAACTTGTCATATTACAGAGAAAGTCCTGAAGACATTCCAGGCTTCAGAAAACATAACGTCACAGCTTTGTAAGCACTGACACCGGAGACTCCTTCCATAAATGTTACATAAATGTGTCCTTACAACAAACTTCACCATATCAACAATTATACACATTTTTTAGACTTTCATCCTCTAATGACAAAGTATCTGTTCATTTTGCAATCAAAAGGTTGAGTGTATTATATAAATTTGTTCAAGACACTCATTGTTTTCTCCTGTAGCTCAGAAATGATGGGTGACCCAGGCCTTGCTGCACATTTGGATCTGGAAGAGATGGGCCCTCTGATATCTCGGGAGGGTTTGGAACAACTGCAGAACAAATATGTTCAGTGTGTTCGGGTGAGACTGCCATTTGTCGTGTAAGGGAAATATTAAGTCACCATAAAACATCTGAGGAATGCAGGGTTGTATGACTGACCTCTCTGTGAAACTTCTTGTAGAAAAGCCTCTCAGAATGGATGCAGAAGGCACTGGAGGTCGAACTTACAGACTGGCAAAGGGATCAGGAGCCTGATATTGACCACGAAGGCTGCTACCATACCAGCCTTCCTACAATCATCACTCAGGTTAGTGCAGAGCTTTATTTAGCCACATATACTGACCATGAATATTAAAATGTGTGAAATGAACTGGCATCAGTTACATGGACAATTTTACATCAATATGTTTGGCAACCTAGGAAAACCATTTTCTACTATATGTACCCCTGAATAGAAATATGTTTCTATTTTACATGGATCTCAACCACAAGTTATAGCATTTTATACCACAGTCCTGTAGAATTCTCAAATCTGACTGGTCAGAAGGTGTTGATTAATTTACTAGAACAGCAGCTCTAACAGTAGTCCTGGCTGTAATTCAAATCCGCACTGCACCACGCTCCCTCTGATCCTCTAGCACTGCTCGACTGGTCCCACCATCTGTCAGGGTACAAGGAAGGCCACCACCTCTGTTCTGGCACCTAGGTGGTGGAATGGACTTCCTGTAGATGTCCGAATAGCTGAGTCACTGACTGTCTTCAAATGATGTCTAAAGACCTATTTCTTCCTAAAGTACTTAAAAAGACTTGTTGTCTGCATGCTTTTTACTATACTACCTCCCCAACAGAGTTTTTAGACTGATGCTATTCTTAGTTATTCCTAGCGAACCAGTATCAGAATGTATTTATTGATAGAGACCTCAAAGCACTTCTGTAAGTTGCTCTGGATAAGGCCCTCTGCCAAATGCCATAAATGTAAATGCAAATGTAAATAGAAATGTACTTGTTCTAATATATTATAATTTCAATAGTAACCACTTACATGGGGACTTGTATGCAGATACTCCATATAGGCTAAGCTAATCCTAATAGTATACAAATGAAAAACAAACATGTCCTTTAACAAATAAAAATGTAACAAAATCATTGAGATTGTGTTCTTTATAGAGATGTTTCTTTAACATTTTTGGAAGGAGTCTCCAGTGTCAGTGCTTTGTAGCAGTTAGAAGTAAAGCTGTAACCACTGGAAAGGGCTTTGTGGTTTCTTGGTAACATGACAAGCTGTGATTTTTGTATTATTAACTTCAAGATAGAGGAAAAAGAGAGGCTAGCGAGGGAAGGACTGTTTATAGTTGCTATAACGTAAGTGATAAAAGGAGCTAACTTCTTTTGTGGATGTTTCACAACAATTAATGTAACTATAAACGAATAAAAAATAAGTGTCATTATTTAATAAATAAAACAATTCATATTTTTGTCTCTGGATTGTTAGATGTTAGAGGAGAATGCACGCGTGGCTCTGATGATCAGTGAAAGTCTGCGGGATCAGACAATCCAGATGGGTCTGTATGAAATGGAGACCCTCCTAAGCAGGTTTGTGCTTTAATATAGTTGACAATATACAGTAGTTTCAGTGTCAAACATGCCCATGTATTGTTGTGGAAGTCCAGAAATATGCTCTGAGAAATAATGGTACCAAACTGTACCCTTCTTTGTTGCTGTAGTACCCTCAAGAGTACATCTTTTGCACATTCAGTATGTATTTTTGCATGTAGGTGCATGTAGTGTACCTTTTTAGAGTAAAGCTTTAAAACTACGTCAGTGGTCCTTAAGGTCTAACTATCAATCTGAATTTATTTTAAAGGTATATACTAAAAATACAAAAGATGTTCCCTTGATGGTACAATCACACTAATTAAGAGTTTGATACCTTTATTTCTAAGAGTGTAGTACTGGTCACTCCTGTTTCATGTAAATCTATCTTTACAGTAAGTGTGAAATATCAAACTAACCCCTGGGTCTTTCATTGTCCCTGTAAATCCCACTCAGATTTCGAGAGGCTATCATAGAATTCGGCAAAGAGCATCGAAAGGATCCACTGGCAAACAACACCAAATTCTACCTTCATTACCTCCTGGCCTGCATAAGCAACTGCATCATCCTCAAGTGAGATGGTGTCCAAGTATCTTTTTACAGTATGTCTGTGTTTGTGCTGCTGACATAACAAGCCTTAAGCTGTGCCCAGGAAATGGGGTTCTGCATGGATTTATTTCTCACTACACGCTTTAAATGTTCCTCCAGGACGTCCACAGAGACCCTTCATCAGCAGGTTAGCTCTCGTCAGTCAGTGCTCTTTTCCCGGATTCCCCCCGGGCCGCTGGCTGCTCTGGACCGGGCCGTGAGGAAAGCATGTCGCCTCATGATGGACCAGCTGCTCCTGGATCTTCAGCCCCACCTGCAGGGGCTCCTGTCACGTTCCTGGCTGGTCCAGGGAGATGTCATCCCTAAGGTGTGCAATGTCCTGGAGCGCCACTGTGAACTATACAGCCGGGTGCGCTCGCCTTGCAGAGAGGTTGGTGTTTACGCCGTTCTACAACCATCAGTCAAAATGTCAACATATAGCACTTTCCATCAGTTAGATGATATTTGTGGCGGTCTGGGAAAACCCATCAGATGTTGCTGTGTATTAATTCTGGCAAACGGTCAATAGTGTTGCCAAAATTATTTGGCCAAATTGTGTTTTTTTGACTATCATGTTCACTTTCATGAACAACCACAAATAAAGATCACCAAAATGACACGGAAATGTATTTATTTACTGTATAATCTTGCCCTGGCAATCATTCTGTAAAAACAAGGCTCTTCTTCAATTATAATGCTGATGAAGATGATGAAGAAGGCATCCATGATCCATAATTGTATGAAACATCACTCAGGCCTGCTGTGTTTATTGCCCAGCCCTTTAAAAAAAGATCTGAGGAAACACACCCACACCCAATGGAATATAAGCGCAACTCATGCTAATGCAATATTCAGTATTGCAACACATACTGTACAGTCAGTCATCGGGTTACTAACCAAATATAAAGGATTAACACACTTGTGCTGTTTCGAAGCATTCTTATTTATTTGCTCTAAGATACTGATTTATAGAATTAAATAATGCTAACGTGGTAGAGTTAGCCCACTTAGAGTGAGCTTAATACTGATGAATAATTGCTCTTAACTAAAATAAATGTCAAAACTACCTACAACATAGTGGTGTGTGTGTGTGTGTGCGTGTGTGTGGCTGTACAGCGGCTGCAGGAGGAGTGCCAGTGGCTGACGGTGGTGGAGTATGTGCGTGCACTGATGCAGAAGAAGCTGATCTGCCGGAGCGATGAGGAGAGGCAGCTGCTAGCGCAGCAGATGGTCCAGGATGCCCAGCAGCTGAGGGAGCACTTCCAGAGCATTGTGAGAATGAATGAAGCTTACTGCATACTGCATAAAAATGATTTGCAAACTAGGAAAATGTGTATATCACTGATTCAGACCTGATGAACAGTATGATCTTGTTTTTCGTGGCATTATTTTTGTGATTATTTGATTATGTAAGACAGTGAGTAGGTTGTAAATGAAATACGCGCCTCTTGGCCAACTGAAGCACTCGGATTCAACAGTAGTGCCTCTACCGTGGTTGAAAGCACAGCATTAATTGGGTGCCATTAGCTTTCATTTCCTTATTAGCCATTTTCGCATGCATGTTTGATTTTAGTCATACTGTTTCTTTAAAGATGTCTGTTTATCTGTAGGAAGTTGATGGGACAGTCAGCGAGGTGAATCCCACAGCTCTGATCCCTGTGCTGGCTGATTTAATCAAGCTAAAAGATCCTGGCATGCTAACACTCGAGGTGTCCGGGCTGATATCCAAGTACCCTGACATCAGGTAGGTTACCTTAGTGCTAACAATTATAGGTTAATGTTTTCTGAATGTTACATTTCTAGAAATGTTTCTTTTAAATAACATCTGTTGAGGTTTTTTGGAGGTGTTTCTGTCATCATTTTTATATAAAATTCCTGCATTGTTGTTGAATCATTTTAGTTGTAGGAACGTTAACACTAATGATTAGATTATTTTAACCTTTATCTAAACTGAATATAGAGAAACTGTTCGTGACTTCATTTTTCTTCTAAAGTCTCAAATATCCAAGACTTCTTACCAAATCTCAAATGAAAAACTTTGAAAAAGAAGGTTTTGAGGGTTCTTTGGATAATGCATTCTTAGCTTCCTAAAGGGGTTCAACTTAGGCCCTCAGTGAGGTGTGGTTTCACTAGAAGATGGAACCTTTTATTAAAAGTGTATGCAATGTGGTCGCCGGCATCTCTTTGGGTTTCAGAGGGTTTAATATAATAAGGATTCTTAAAAAGACACTCCGGGCAAGATCAAAAATGTAACCATTGATACATCTGTTGCAAGCGTGCCTACTCACGTCTTACAACAATGACGCCATGGGGTCTATAGCAGGATTTCCTAATTTGAAGACTTTACGTTTCTTGGAGTTGGAAGCAAAATTTCAAAGACTATAATGGCTAGAAGTGGATATTTTTGGAGGAAGGGGAATTGGAGACGATTCTCATTGGGCTAAAGTTAAAGCCAGATAGCTAGCTGGCTACTGCTACTAAGTGATCACTTTGCTTTCCAATCGCTGGTTTCTTTAGCATCTTCTTTGGTGGAGAACCCAGTAAACTCTGTTTTGAAACCTCTTTCATAGTCCACCGGTTCGAAGTTCATTTTTCGGTGGTGTTTAGACCCTGTTTGTTTGCGAACAAAATAGTACTAGAAATTTTAGTACTAGGAAAAATATCATTTGAAAGTTATGATGTCACAGATCTAGAAATATCCACCCATATTTGGTCTAAGACCAAACAAACACCTTTTATAGTGGTGAGGTTTTTTTTTTTCATAACAGGTAGTTGTTTACAATCTCCTTGTTTCTCTTTTTAAAGTGAGGAGCATGTCTCTGTGCTGCTGGACGTTCGAGGGGACGTTCCCCGAGACGTGAGAGGGACAGTACTCTGTTTACTAGAACAGAGCTCACCGCCACTGCCACCAGGATACCGCCCAATCTTCCCAGACATCCTTGTGCCTCCTTCCAGCACGCCTTTCTGCTTGCCTACAGCCAAGTGTGCTTGATGAGAGCTCTCCATGGAGCAGCCTGAGTCACACCATCCTGTCCAGCCAGAGCAAACAGGAATCAACTTGGCGTCAAATCTAAATTTAGCAACTTCCTTTCCTCACTGACCTCTGACTGGTGGAAGCTTAGTAGTTTAGGTTCTGTGCTTCAACATCCAGGATTGCCAGAGAGCAGAGCCACTGTTGAACCCATGAGCAAGAGCCTCTACACTTGGACTGAACTCTTTGGTATTATTTAGGGATAAAATCTCTGAAAATATACATGTGCTTTTGTAGATTGGTGAATTATACAATATTCCTGAAATAAAATATCAGAACAGGAAGCCAAGAACCCAAAGATGAATTGCTGTGGGTTATTTTATCAGTGTAAACGTGAGGATTAACTGTGATACACTGTGCCATGATGAAATCTTGTTGTATTGTGGTTTACAAAGTATGTGTATATCATGGCTTAATGTGTCCAATAAAGTCTTTCTACATTATACATGATGCACAGTGGAGTTGGTCCATAGTGAGCTGGTGCTCTGAGCACACAAACTGAGCCTCTAAATATACTGTAATTATAGACACATTGTGGAATTATTGCTATTTTGCTGGGAAATTCAACTTTTTTTGACAGTCATTTCATTTAAACAAAGGAGTCATATGCATAGTTAAAGTGATAACTGTCAAATACTATTCATGTTACTAAGTACTAAGAAATTTCATATGAAATGGAGTTCCTAGACTATTTTGTATAAAAGTCATTAAACTCAGTGCTCCCTTTCTGAATTTGCATCCTCTCAGGATTTCTTCATCCTTAGTGCTGTCTTAAGAGCTTTTCTTAAAAAAAAAAAAAAATTCACTCTAAAATGGAATAAAATACGTGAGCATAGGAAAACACTGAATTTATTGGGTCACTGAGATACAAAAAAAAGTTTTTTCAACCTTTTTTTTTAGCCATGGACCCTTAGCATACATGTTTTCATAAATCAACAAGTGTCAAATTTTCAGTTCAATATTAGATTTGATATACTGCCTGCTAATCACATTGCATTACCATCAACAGTGACATTCTAAATTTGTACATTAACATTACACACTAACATACACGTTTCATTTTACCCATCCATGAACTTGAAATTGAAATTTCTGCAGCATGGGGTCACACATTTCATTGCTAACATGACACTTAATTTGATTATCAGTCTGAATCATCATTTGTGGAGGGAACCGTGGCTTAGTGGTTAGCACTGTTGCCTTGCACCTCTGGGGTTGGGGGTTCGGATCCCGCCTCTGCCCTGCATGGAGCTTGCATGTTCTCCCCATGCTTCGGGGGTTTCCTCTGAGTACTCTGCTTTCCTCCCCCAGTCCAAAGACATGTGTTGTATGCAGTTGTATTAGCATCTCCAAATTGTCTGTAGTGTGTGAATGGGTGTGTGTGTGTGTGTGCAGTTGTACCCTGTGATGGGTTGGCACCCTGTTCAAGGTGTCCCCTGCCAATTGTGCCCTGAGTCCCCTGGGATAGGCTCCAGTCTCCCTGTGACCCTGTGTAGGATAAGTGGTACAGAGGATGGATGGATGGATGGATGGATCATCATTTGTTTATTAAACCCATCAATGTTGGACACAATGCAGATAAAGTTGGTGCTATGTGCACACGGTGAACACAGATTGAGGGCGCTCCAGAATATATGTTAATTTAAAAATCAAACAGTACGTCTGTGGCTTTTCTTTAATGGGCCTAAAAAATGTATTTAAAGTATATTTTGGAATATTTAACAAAAATAATGCTTATACATATTTGAAATATTTTTTAGAAACAATCCGCTGAACCCTCTGTAATTATGTCACTGACCACATGGGGTCCTTGGAGAAACAATGTGCTAGTGCAAAAATTCCACAAACTATAATTTTAAGTTCAAAGGCATAATCACATGATTATTTAGTTTTATTGATGCCAAATACTGAAAAATACAGGGTTGATGCTCTAAAAAGTGTTTTTGAGAAAATTATGTATAACTCTATTCCATTCTCATTCTGTCTTGACCTAATAGAAAGACACACTTTCTATACAATCTTACATTTAAGGTCATTTTTTGCAACTTTTTTGCAACAAGGACCAGAATTCTGTAGTATCCCTCCTGTTTCTGTAAATTGTCATAGAAGCATATCTGAGCCTAAGATTTTTTTTAAAAGATTATTTGTATTTATCCACAGGCTCTCTTAAAATGGATGCAACAGGAGTCAGGAAAACGGGGGCATCTTCTCTCATGGGATTAAAGACGGTCTTCTGCCAGACACTACAGGGGGAGAGAAAGATTTTGGCTGCACTTTTTTTAACCACTGTCCTGTTGTGCACCATATATAGGGTCATTGACTCACACACACACACACACACACACACAAATCTTGCACTCTATAGTATGTTTAGTAATGATTAAGATTAACCTGAATATGACACCTGACCTCTGATTATGATGGAACAGATGGAAAACTGTTAACTGGATGCTTGGTAGCAGTGAATTGAATTAACTAATACGCATGTTTTCTGTAGTAGAGCCCAACACCTGACCTTAACACGCTTGCAGCATGGTGTACCAGCACCAGCTGAGCAGACGCTCCCTGCAGTTTTTCTCTTCCTGCCAGGTTTCACATCAGCAGATGACTTTCATTCAAGTCCTCAGACGCAGGAGACCCTGTAAAGCAGGGCACAAATGCAACATTGAAAATGCATCGCAGATTACAGGCTCTTTACTCACGGGGAGCATTAAATTAGCATATCACTTTGATTGCATGTGTATTATTGATTGTGTGGTTTGGTTGTGGAGCAGTTAAGGATGCTGTCACTGCCTCCTTCATGTAAGCACTGAAACACAGCGATAAGACACTATGCTATATTAGATACTGTATGCTACACTGATTCGTGTTGAAAAATAATTTTTCAAAATAAACTTTCATTTTTAAGAGGTACAAGAGTTAAGTGTTATCATAATCATGGAGTTATCCTTTTGCTTTTATACTTTTTAACTGCTTCAACAGTTCTGGACATGATTCAAGGCTCAGATCGACGTTAGATTGATTAGTTGATTGATCAATGTGTGTTTAGTTAGTCTACTTTTAGTTTCTCCTTCTGCTCTCCGGACCTGCCTAATCCATCCGGAAGCTCTACTTCTGTTAGGAGTTTTTGTCACCTGAAAATCACTCGCTGCTGCTAAGGATGGCCCCACATGGACCACGAATCTCACCATGAGATTACTGTGGACGGTGCTGCATAGAAACCATAAAGATGGCTGTGGATGTTCTTCCTTGGATAGCCTTAGGACTGCAATTGTTTAGAACGGTTTCCACTCAAGTCTCCACTTCAGTTTGATACAATAGACTTAAAGTTAAAACTATAATGAATTCAGAAATGACTCTGACACTCATACTCAAGTTCCTGTTAACACAATTAGTACTTTTGACTATATAGTATAAGTTATAGAAAAGAAATTATTGATAACCGCACTATCCAGTGGGACCCAGATGAGTCTGGTTCCTCTCAAGATTTATTCCTCATGTCGTCTCAGCGAGTTTTTCCTCACCACCATTGCCTGCTTGCTCATTAGGGATACATTTATAAATTAAAATTTTTTACCCGGATTTCTGTAGAGCTGCTTTGTGACAATGTCAATTGTTAAAAGCGCTATACAAATAAAATTTAATTTAAAATTAATTTTATAAATTTAATTAATTTTAATTTAATAAAATTTTATTTTATTTGTATAGCCTCACTTCTCACTTCTTCAGACCGTTCTCTGTGTTTTACTTACAACCATTAATGGGGCTTTTGCACTTGGTTGAGGGATGGGTCATTTGACGAAAACATATCATGATATTTCAAAGCATTTATACGATACACAGTATGTATCACAAACATTTAATAATGCTTAAAACATTTAACATTTAAAAATGTA
>CM040460.1:25578985-25625146 GCA_022758105.1 Pangasianodon gigas | reverse complement strand
AATTGAATTGAATTGAATTGAATTTATTGCATGTTTATTGCCTAACACTGAAACAGTGGGAAAGTGTTTTAAAACTTAAAACACTTTCCCACTGTTTCAGTGTCAGATTAATTTTATAATTGTAAAATGTAAAAACAAAAAATAATTTTACAGTTTTAAAGGTTCAGACAATATAAAACTATCCAAAAAAAAAAAAAAAACATTTAAAAAGTTATCATAAGACCTCAGAAAAGTGTATTGTAACATAGTTTATCATGATATGGATATTATATCATCATATTGCCCTTTGCTTCCACAAAAACAAAAAAACAAACAAACCAAAAAAAAAAGATTAAATAGCAGGACATAATCTGTAGTGGATGTCAAAAATAAAAGTTTAAATTTATATAATTAATATAATTAATTATAATAAGTAAGAATCATCAAGAATATGTTGTCTTAAACTGTACCACAAGGGATATATGCTAATGAGGCAACACTACTGTACACCACTGCTGTGGAGGCAGAGCTGGTCACGTGACCCGAGAGGGCGTGATTACGAGAAACAATATGGCGGCGCGCAGTGTAGTCACATCGGATTAGTACAAAATCCGTTATAAGCCTCTGATTATTTGTCGTATCGGTATCATTTGTGATGTTTTGCAGTAGTGGGATGATGAAGACGTTTTGTGGTCGTGCTAACCCCACCACGGGCGCGCTGGACTGGGTGGAGGAGGGAGAGGAGTATGATTATCATCAGGAGATCGCCAGGTGGGTGAGAGAGAGAGAGAGAAAGAGAAAGAGAGAGAGAGAGACTCGTGGTCTAGGTTCAGGTGGTGTGGAAACTACTACACACTGAGCAAAAAGCCTTTTCTTTCACTGTGTGGACTGGTTTTAATAGTTTTCCTTCCTAGCTGGAATGAAGCTGGTGGACATTTGGTCCAGAAGTGCATTATTACTCAGCATTTCCATAAACACAGAACCAAAAGCTGTCCAGTTTAATACACAAGCAATGATACATTTATTCAACTACATGAATCTATCATTACAGACAATTCTGCTCAGTTTGACCTCAATAGACTGCATGTGAATTTAGTTTATTTCTTGGATTTTAGTTCTTAACATCTAAGAAATCTCATTGTTTTTACCATTTTTTTCAATTACTAATAACTAATATGCAAAAAACAAATAAACTGATGATTGCTCAGTTAAGGACAGTGATGAATTACACCATTGGTTTTATACACAGGTTCAGCATCATAGATTTGACTTGCAAAGTGAGCTTGCATGTTCTCCGCATGCTCTCCGCATGCTTCAGGGGTTTCCTCAGGGTACTCCAGTTTCCTCCCCAGTCCAAAGACATGTATTGTAGGCTGACTGGCATTTCCAGATTGTCCGTAGAGTGTAAAAGGGTGTGCGTGTGTGAGTGTGCCCTGCGATGGGTTGGCACTCCGTCCAGGGTGTCCCCCGCCTTGTGCCCTGAGTCCCCTGAGATAGGCTCCAGATTCCCCCGCAACAATGTGTAGGACAAGCAGTACAGAGAGTGGAATGATTGATGGATGGATGTTCCAGATATACAATATAATATCCTAATATATTTTTAGGAGATGCATTGTAACTCGTAAAATAATAATAATAATAATAATAATAATAATAATAGTAGCAGATCTGACAGTACTTCCAGCTGCAAGGTTTCTATTAATGCGCTTGTTCTAATATGTTATCGTTTCTATAGTAACAACTTACACAGGGACTTCATGTGTAAGGTGGACGCTCCTCATAAACTGATTGAAAACGTGTGTAATTGTTGATATGGTGAAGGTTTCTGTGAGGAGACGTTTATTTTGCATTTACAGAAGAAATCTTAAGTGTCAGTGCTTTGTAACAGTCTGTAACCTCAGACATGGGAGAGTCTTCAGGACAGGGTTTTGGTCTTTCTGGTTTCTTGGTAAAATGATAAGCTGCATTTAAGAGAGAGAAGAAAGAGAGGCTGGTGAGGGAATGACTGTTTATAGCTACTATAATGTAAGTGATAATAGGAATTAGCTTGTTTCAAGGATATATCACAATATTAAATGTAACTGTGAACTAATTTTTAAAAAGGTGTAATATGCCATTCTTTGATTAAAAAAAAAGTGTTAATTGCTGTGTTATAAGAGGAATAAACCACTTCAGGATGTGTTGTTATAGGAAAATAATCAGCAGTATCGCTGTTTCGCTGCATCACACCACCCCTTCATTGATTATTTTCCTATAACAGCACGTCCCGAAGTATTTTATTCCTTATGTATACATTTACATTATGTTTAGAGATGTGTGTCTGCTCATTCCTGTGCTTTTTTTTTTTTTTTTGCTTGTTGGTCAGGTCCTGTTATGCTGATATGCTGCACGACAGAGACAGGGTAAGTTTCATTTGTGCGAAACATTTCACCTGAGCGTCCATACAGTTGATATTCTTCAGACCAGGTTTAATAAATATTTTATAATCATGGCTTTTGGATTAATCCATAACAGTTAGGTCTCAGAATTCAGTCCAAACCAGGAGTCTGATCTCATGTGTTCAGAACTGTCACTGATTTGTAGTATAATTTGGAAAACTGTGCTTTGTATCCATTAGAATGAGAAATATTACCAGGGCATTCGAGCAGCAGTTAGCCGGGTGAAAGCTCGAGGCGAGAGAGTCATCGTTCTGGATATCGGCACAGGAACTGGTCTTCTCTCCATGATGGCTGTTACTGCAGGAGCGGACTACTGCTACGCCGTAGAGGTGATCTCTAAACTCTAGACTGAGATCTGAAGTTCTTTGACTGCTGTAAAATTAAAAAAAGGTGCCCTGGGTAATAAACTCTGTGCTCTTTGCTCTGTGTGTTGTACAGGTTTTTAAGCCCATGGCCGAGGCTGCAGCTTGCATCGTAAAGAAAAACGGCTTCTCAGACAAAATCAAAATCATCAACAAGCACTCGACTGAGGTTACAGTCGGTCCAGGTTAGATCAGCAGCAGTTCCTCTAGGACAAACTTAATTTGTGCTTGAACAAGCATCTTAAGATTCGATTCAATTCAATTCAATTTTATTTGTATAGCGCTTTTAACAATGGACATTGTCACAAAGCAGCTTTACATAAATAAATACATTCAAATTAAATTAAATCAAAATAAATTGTAAATGTGTGAATTTATCCCTGACAGTTTAACAAATTTAAGAGTATTTTTTTTTCAATATATATTTTTATTTTTAACCTGCCACCATTCCCCTCTTCAGAGGATCATGACGTCTTTCTTAGCATAATATAGAGTTATATTTTCAAAAAGAGCGAGTCTGCTCAAAATGTAGCAAATGTAAAATATATATGTATTTGAATTAAAAAAAAGTGAAAATGGAGACCAGAGTGAGTCACAAAAAGAGAGGAAACCTCCTTTTCTTATAAAACGGTAATTCTACTGGTAAGCTATGAATTAAATTATGTCTAATTTTATGCAGAGTGACACAACAACTCAAAATAATCGGGTCAGAGACATTAAACTCAGCTCAGATTAAATAAAGATGAAGCTTGTAACATCTCAGTGATGCCTTCTAGGGTGAATTTTGGAAGATGCTGTAATGACTGCTGGCTTTTTTTTTTTATTCAGATGGAGACATGCAGGAGAAAGCAAACATATTAGTGACAGAACTGTTTGACACAGAGCTGATTGGAGAGGGAGCGTTACCCAGCTATGAACACGCACACTTACACCTGGTGCAGGTACGAGCCATGTCCGTGAATAAACTGTTCTTTATTCTGCTCTCTTCCTAATAGAAAGTGAGCAACACACTTCAGTCTACTCCTCTTATCACAACTTTAATGCAGAGACTGATGACCCTAGGGTTTAACAACGTCTGTTCACTTATCTTTATTGGTTTTATTGTTTTTATTCCTTAAATGTCTTAGTTACCACTAAAGACCATTGTACTGAATATTGATTATAAATTCAGAGTTATTATTATTATTATTATTATTATTATTATTGTAGTTTTTTAAATTAATTTTATATTTTTGTTTTAAAATAATTTTTTTTACAATATTTTCTGAGTAATTTTCTCCTAAATGTTAGTGCAAAGAATTTTCTATTACAGCATTATGATATACAGTATAAATAATTTAAAATGTAATTTTATAATATATATTTTTTTTTATTTAGCAGAATAAGGATTATACATTAAAAATTTAAACATGCTCACTTTTTTCATGTACAAAAATTTCGCTTGCTGAGTTTTAAACACAAAAAATATGAAAATATTCTTATGAGACATAGGTTGATGATTATTATTGCTGTTGTTATTATTATTATTATTATTATTATTGTAGCAGTAGTAGTAGTAGTCGTATTATATAATTTACTATTTATATTAAAAAAGGGGGAGAGTGGGTTAACTGTTAGCAGTGCAGCTACTATGAAACTATCAATGATATCAAATGTAATTTTTTAGAGATATTGTTGATAAAACACTTGGTAAAAGCTTGGGATTTTGGGACTATCCATTCATTTGGGCTGATACTCGAATCTATATGGAACGGAGTTATTTTCAGTATGACAGTTCTGCACTCCAGGAGTTTCACACAGTGGAAGTAGCTCAAGGAAGCGAGTGCGGGCTTCATTTTTCCGGAATGAAAGTGTCCTCGTGTTTGCGTCCTTCCTGCAGGGGGTCTGTGAAGCCGTCCCTCACCGTGCCACGGTCTACGCTCGGGTGGTGGAGTCAGAGCAGCTGTGGAGCTGGGCACAGATTCAGCCCATCCAGGTGGAGGAGTACACGCTGCTGCCCCCTGCTGCAGTGACACGGTGCGCTGGAGTGCCATCTGTCTGTGATATACAGCTCAGCCAGGTGACCCCGAGTGCCTTCACCAACCTCGGACCCCTGTGTGCCATGTTCAGGTGGAGTTAACATGTACTATTTATTCATCTTATTTACTTATCTCATTTGTCTTTTTGAACTTGTGGATCATTTTGAACCTTTTCTACAGTTTACCCAATATTAGCAATTAAATAAGGATAAAGATTTTACACGAGATTTTCCATCAAATGCTTAAATCTTTGTATTATGTGTAACTTAAACAAAAATGTTAATACATGGAGTTCAAAAGCTTTTGACTGGCAGCGTATCTTTATAGTAATAAAATATTTTGTGAAACTCATTTACAGAAGTTAACAAGTTGTATACCAGTTTAAACATTTAGGTTTGACAGATATTTATTCTTTATCATATATAACAGGAATGCTTAGAGAATATATAAGATTCTTCAATTACTTGTCTGGCCAGCCTTTGCTTTTACATGTAGGGCCTCCAACCTTCTTCACCTCCTTTACCTCCTTTCAATCATCTCAGTTTGAATCCCTTGTTTCTTCATAATATCTCATGCAAGCTGTGTCTGATCTTATACACTGCCTTCTTCAAATTCAAAGGTCTTTTGTAAATTGCCATCTAAAGGTACATTTCTTTCTATTTTTTTTTGTTTAAACCCACTTTTTAATGCAAATAGACAATTTGGCAAATCAAACAAATATTCTCTCTCTCTCTCTCTCTCTCTCTCTCTCTCTCTCTCTCTTACTTTCCCCTCATTTTCATTAATGCTTTACTGGCAATATTTTGTCAGAGTGAGTCACAGGTGTATGGTCTGTGTATGGTGTTCTGTACACACTGGTGAAAACAGGTTTGTGTCTGTGTGTTTAGTGTGGACTTCAGCAGGCCGGTCAGCAGCGCTCCTCAGTCACACTCATGCAAGTTTGTGGTGGAGGCCAGCGGTCGAGCTCAGGTAGTTTTGTCCTGGTGGGATTTGGACATGGACCCGAGCGGCAGCATCGTCTGCTCCATGGCCCCCAGCTGGACTTACTCCGACCTGCGAGAGTATCCTGTATGCCAGACACAACATATCACACACACACACACACACACACACACACACACAACTGTAACGTGCAGCAAAACCTCACTAATGAGATTACAGGATGAAGAAATATCTAATGTGATTCATGATTTGAGTGTTGTGTTGTGTTTTGTGCTTAGTGGAGGGATCATTGGATGCAGAGTGTGTACTTCTTGCCTGCTGAGAGGAGTGTGTGTGAGGGAGAAGAGCTCAGTCTAACTGTCTCACACGATGACTACAGCTTGTGGTACAGCCTCTCTGATAGGTAAATACAGCTTTTTACAGTTTGTAACAAAACCTCATTCAGACAACAAGCAAAGATAAATATAGCTGCATAGCTGTAAGCAGAGCTTAAGGGGCCAAGCACTTTCTGGCCCCACACCTTAGCGATGGAGGAAGATGTACTAAATATGATGGCAATACATCAAGCTGTTACTAGGATATATGGCCTCACTTCCTGTTTTTGGTAACTTTGTAATCAAATTTTTTTTATCACAAACTATCAGAAATTGAATATCAGAAATTCGCCTTGAATATCAGAAATTTGAGAAGTAAGTTTTGTTCAGTATGGTCTGACAATCCAATGGTTCACCTTTCATAAAGGTTAGATGAAGTTTCTAGGTGAAAAAGCAAAAAAAAAAAAGGGGGTTTGCTAAAATTTAAAAACTTTTGCAAGTCACAAAATCGCTATATCACGAATACTCGGCACCTGCCCTGTGCAGAAGGTGGATTTGTGTTTGTATGTGTTATCAATGCGGTGGACGGGTTATCTTTATAATTTTTTTTCAGTGACCAATCTGATGTGGCCGCACCGTGTTGTACCTGTCAAGCCCACCTGCTGTGGACGCGGCCGCGCTTCGGGGAGCTTAATGACCGGCGGAGACGAGAGTGTTACCTCAGCGCTCTCCGCAGTGTAAGCACTGTTACAATCTGACACATGCATGAACATACACATGCTTAAGAAGTACATTTCTCAGCTGTGAAAAAGTCTTACATCAGGTGTGGTGTGAAAATGCTTATCAAAGTGTGTATGTAAATAAGTAAAAATATTTTATGTTTAGTAAAAATACAAGTGTTCCATCAATTCCTAAATGCTTGTTTTAGGGACTTTTTCCTCCTCTACTCTCAGAGTGTAATGACACACTAAGTGGGTGGTTTATTAAAGACAGGCACACTTGTTTGATGAAGCAATTACGGCAGCCATAATACTGAGATTTGTCTTACAGTTGATATTAGACAGTGTTAGTGTCAACTGTAACACAAATATATGTCATGTGCTACACGTGTATAATTTCTCAACTCGCATAGCCTTATTTCTTACTTAGACTTTCTAATTCTAGAGGATTTAACTTAAACCATTTCTTAACCAAAAAATGTTACTAAAGGGTGTTGAAATATATTCAGTGTGAGTGTATAATTCAGTAATAAAAATGTAAATATTGTACATGTGTGTTTGTGTTCCCTGTAGATTCTGAGGCCGGACAGTGTGTGTTTATCCGTTAGTGATGGCAGTCTTCTCCCCATCTTTGCACATCTACTTGGAGCTAAAAAGGTGTGTATTTCTTTTTAGATTTGTCTTTCTATTATTTAACTACACTATTATTTATTTTTATTCTTTAGCTTTTAATTAATTTAAATGTACTGTTGTTATTGTTGTCTTTGTTGCCATTATCTCTGGATACTATATTTATATTTCTTATTGTAAAGCACTTTGGGTCAACTTTTTGTGTTAAATATGCTCTATACATAAAGTTTGACTTGACTTGACTTGACTACACTGTCTTAAATTGTCTAAGTTCCCAGTCACTTCCAGAAATAAACATTTTTGTCTAATTACGCCTGTCTCGCAGGTGTTCAGTTTGGAAAACTCCGGAATATCAAAGCGAGTGATCGAGCAGGTGAGACAGAGACGGAAGTGAATGTCTGAGGTGACAAAAACAGAGACAGTTTTTTAAGCATTTCTTGTTTTTTGTGTGTTTTTTGTTCAGTTTTTGGAGGCAAACTCACTGAAAAACAGCGTTCAGCTGCTAGAGGTTCGGCCAGAGCAGCTGACATCAGCTGATGTGGAGGGAGAACAGGTACAGCTCAATACAGCCTCAGAGATTTATCAGCTATAAAATCCTACCTCTCATTTTACTCAGTTATTTTCTTTAATGAATAAGTGAAACACCATTACTTATAGTGCTATTAATTAGTGTATCATTGTCTGTTTTTCCTATTACCTTTTTTAAAATTTCATATTTCATCCTTTTTAATGTTTTCTGTTTATATTGTACTTATTTATTTACATTTCATTTAACTATTTCAATTAATTCTGTTCTTTTTTTAGGTTAACTACTGATAATGTTCATTATTATTATTATTATTAGTAGTAGTAGTAGTAGTATTGATAGTTAATATTATTGATAATATTTATATTATTATTATTGAATTAATATTTAATTTAAAATTTCACTCAACTAATCACAGGTTAATAGCTAAAAAACAATATTGCTGACATTTATCAGACAATGTCCTATGGTGTCAGAATATAATCAAGTATTTATATTGACTATTTTTTTCGAAATCAGACCCCAACTAACACAAGGTCACATTATTACATGTATTTTTTTAACAGGTTCCACAAACATGTATATGATGTGTATATATAATAAATAAAATTTTAGCTATTTTTAATACTGTATTTTATTTATTATAATGTTCAGTTGTTGCAGTCATTATTATTATTATTGTTATTGTTATTATTATTATTATTAAGTGTATGGGGAGTTTATGTGTAAGTTGATACAGTTGTATACAGAAGCCTAAGCTTGATCTGTGTGTCCCGCTGTTAGATCTCGGTGCTGATTGGCGAGCCGTATTTCAGTACCAGCCTGTTGCCCTGGCACTCTCTGTTCTTCTGGTACTGCCGTACAGCACTGAGCTGCCTCCTCCGGCCCGATGCCACCGTCCTGCCTTCCTCCGCCACACTCTACCTGATCGCCGTGGAGTTCCAGGTGCTTTAGCTTCTCTACAGAAAGCCTCAGCCTCTAAGTGTAGATACTTAGCATGACTATAACACATAAATACAAACATTAAAACAACAACTCAGAGCTGTGAATATACACCAGGCTGCACTATAGCCATCCTATAAATCATCCTATAAATCATCCCAAAAGTTTTTGCACTCCAGTGCACTGAACAGCCTGAAACTGTCACTTTAACACCAGGTGGCATTATTTCCCTTCTCTCTCTTCCAGGATTTGTGGAGAATCCGAGCCCCATGCGGAACCTGTGAAGGATTTGATGTGAGCCCGATGGATGAAATGGTGCAGGTACACAAATTTCTTTCAGTCTCATAGGAAGGTCATGAGTTCAAATCCCAGCACTGCCACTGCTGGGCCCCTGAGCAAGGCCCTTAACTGCTCAGTTGTATAAAAATGACATAACTGTAAGTCGCTCTGAATAAGTGTGTCTGCCAAATGCCGTAAATGTAAATGATATACACGATCTTGCTCTTACTTGAGGACATTTGGGGTCTGAGCTTATTTTTCAGTCTCTGGCCCATCCACTCCCATAGGGATTCTTACCAATCCTGGCCACTCTAGCAGTTATTATTTTTGTTTGCACCTGCCTGTGATATATTCTAATGAAATTAATAGGTTGTGTTTACCAAAATATAAGCGATTCATAAATTAAATTAAATTATTATTATTATTTTTAGTAGTAGTAGTAGTAGTAGTAGTATCCCAGTCCTGATGCACACCTCTATTGCAAGCTCCCATCAGGTTGTTCATAACATGAACACAGCTCTCCTATAAAACATTTAAAGAGAAGTTATTAGTGATTTGTGTGCTTCATGGATTTCTGCTGATACAAAATCCGAGATTTTGTGATCTCGGAGGCATCCGAGATTTCTAGATTCAGTTGTGCACCTGTAGCCTAACCCCTGTTTTTAGTGGGTGAATTTTGGTGGCGTTAAATGACCATCATCCATATCTTCATGGAAGCTCAATATTTTTCAGTGGTTCAGAATTTTACAGTCTTTTAGAGCTGTGTGTAAAGACTGAAATAGCAGTGAGTCATGCGTGACGCTTCTCTTCCTCAGCGCTCTCTGGACTTCCGGGAGTCTCGTGAGGCAGAACCACACCCCCTGTGGGAGTACCCCTGTCGAGCCCTGTCCAAGCCACGCTCCGTGATGACCTTTGACTTCCAACAGTGTGTTCCTGAGCAGCCAATCAGCAGTCAGGGAACAGTGCCTCTTACTGGGTAAAAAAAAAAAAAAGCTTTAAAACTTGAATCAGGTCTTGAGATTTAATACAGTGAAGTATTTACCATAGAGTAGGAGTGGCATAAAATAATCATTTTAATCAAATAATTCCTGAACAAAAACTCTGGTGTAGTATCTGGTGTCACCCTTCTGATGATGATTTTGTTCTCATGTTTACTCATTAGAGCTCTAGATTCAGAGCTGGATGTCTGTATAGCTGCACCGTGCTGGGGTCTATTGCAAAAAATGCCTTAAAAATAAATTGATTTTGATTGGCCTATACAAGTCAGTGTAACATTTTTGATCACAATATATTTTTATCACTTCAGCTTATAAAACAGGGCAACATTAGATGCCTCATAACACTGCTCTTACTGTCACAGGATTCAATTATTCAGTTAGGAAGCTGCAAATATTTTTAGTATTACTAGAATATTAAAACCAATTTGTAAAAGTGATGTTTAAAAATTTTTTTGTTACTGAATTTTGGCTAATAAATATGTTAACCTGTTTTTATATTTATATTCTTTTTAGTTTAAAATTTATATTCTTATTAGTTACTAAATAATAAACCTGAAGTGTAATGCAGGGTGTACATGAGGAGACTTTTCTCCTAAAAATTGAAAAAATTTCTAAATTGCTTAGTGCTCATCAGTAATGATAATGCGACGAGTCAATCTTGAGTCTTCTTGGTCTCGATCCCGAATAATCAGAGGTCTTCAAATATTTTTAAACATGTTTTTGTATTGAAAATGTGCGTGAGGCTTGTAGTGCGAAAAATAGCTAATAACAGTTAAAAAAAAATAAATATGGAACAACATTAGATTTCTGTAGCTCTGAAAATCATATCCACTTTTTCACAACCACATCTTGTGTTTCAGCGTTTTTGCTTCTCACACTCCTAATCTGTGCAAATAAGGAAAACTCATAACTTTATAAAATGTTGTTTTCACCAGGAGAGGGCGCTGTCATGGCGTGGCTTTGTGGATGGAGTACAGCCTGACTGATGACATCAGCGTCAGCATGGGCCTGACTGAACCCGTCAATGACGAGGTATTTCATGACATCCTTTACTTCCTGTAAACATTACCTATAGATGTAGAGGTGTTTCATACATCTGTGTGTTCCTGCTCCACAAAAGAACCTGAATATTAAATGTATGATAAGCTGTTGGTGACCATGTTCTTTTATACACTCGTATTTCAACAGGGAGTCTGTGTGTGGAGTCCACACCGAAAACAGGGAGTGTATTTCTTACGGGATCCGTGGGAAAGCTCAGGAGACGGACGGGCAAGCATGTCCTACAACTTAACCTTCGACCCCAATATCGGTGACATCAAAATGGACTTTTCGGTCACTCGGCCTTGACCAAGTGAAATGTACTGATTCACTCAGCAGGAATTTTTTTGGTTTGTTTTTGTTTTTCTAGATCACAGAAAATGCTGTGATCCAAAGAAATACTTACACCAGATGTTGTGTAATGTTGACTTTCTCACAAATCCCTTTTGATCTGACAGTTCAGTGGTTTTACTAAAGAAAATTTACTGTTTTTTTTCTTAGTCCAAATGCAGTCAATCAGCTAAGGCATGTTTCATGTCTGCTTCTTTATTTTTGCTCTGAGGCTGTGAGATTAATGTAACTAAGTAATGAAAGTTTATCTCACCCAAAATCTTTTCTGTAAATCTCTGCCCTTAACTGTATCTAGGTTTCCAGAAATGTAATTTATTTCTTTCATAATGATGTGATTTAGGACTCAGTGGGATCACTGAAATCTATAAATATGTACAAAACATCACAGTGTAACTGAACTGTAATGTTATGGGCAGCCGTCTGTTTTTGTAGTTATGCAGATGATATAGTTCCACTATAACTTATATTTGTAGATACAGAATATATCTACAAATTAGTTTATTTAACAGTGAGATGTAGCTTAATGATGTCATTTAAATTTAGTACAGAGCTATTTTGTGCCTGTATATAGATAATTTTGGGTAAGAAAGACCTCCATTTCTTATTAGCTACATTAGTGTCATAGCTCCAGGACAAAACTAAAAGAAGCAAACGTCAGACATCAGATACACCTTAGCCACTACATTTGAGGTTAAATGTATGAAATTGTGTAGATTTGTCATTGAACTATTCTGTTTAGATGCATATGATTTCTACATGTTCTCGTATCTCTGCATTAAATAGTGAAAAGTTTGTGTGCAGTGATGCTTATAGATTTGTTTGATCTTCTTTGGTTTTGTATTTAGCCTTTTAACACAAATTAAATGCAGTGGAGTTCCTTTGGTTTGCAGTGCATCTGAATGTGTGTCAAATCTTGGGTTACTGTCTGTGTGGAGTTTCACATGATCTCCCAGTGACTGTGTGTTTCCTTTGGGTTCTTAGTTTTCCTTGTACCTCCCAATCTAAATTGCATCTAGGTGTGAATAAGTGTGTGGATGTACTAGCATCCCATCCAGGATGTGTTCCTGCTTTGTATGGACATACACTGATCAGCCATAACATTAAAACCACCTGCCTAATATTGTGTAGGGTCCTCTTGAGCCACCAAAACAGCTCTGATCCGTCGGGGCATGGACTCCACAAGACCTCTGAAGGTGTGCTAATCTATCTGGCATCAAGATGTTAGCAGCAGATCCTATAAGTCCTCTAAGTTGTGAGGTGGGGCCTCCATGGATCGGATTTGTTTGTCCAGCACATCCCGCAGATGCTCGATCGGATTGAGATCTGGGGAATTTGGAGGCCAAGTCAACACCTTCAACTCTTTGTCATGTTCCTCAGACCATTCCTGAACAATTTTTGCAGTATGGCAGGGTGCAGAGACCACTGCCATTAGGCAATACCGTTGCCATGAAAGGGTGTACTTGGTCTGCAACAATGTTTAGTGTCAAAGTAACATCCACATGAATGCCAGGACCCAAGGTTTCCCAGCAGAACGTCGTCCAGGGCATCACACTGCCTCCGCCAGCTTGCCTTCTTCCCATAGTGCGTCCTGGTGCCATCTCTTCCCCAGGTAAGTGACACACACGCACCCGGCTATCCACATGATGTAAAAGAAAACATGATTCATCAGACCAGGCCACCGTCTTCCATTGCTCCATGGTCCAGTTCTGATGCTCACGTGCCCATTGTAGGCGCCTTCGGCGGAGGACAGGGGTCGGCATGGGCACTCTGACCGGTCTGCAGCTACGCAGCCCTATATGCAGCAAGCGGCGATGCACTGTGTTCTGACACCTTTCTATCATAGCCTGCATTAACTTTTTCAGCAATTTGTGCTATAGTAGCCCTTCTGTGGGATCGGACCAGACGGGCTAGCCTTCGCTCCCCAGGCGTATCAGTGAGTCTTGACCCTGACCCTGTTGCCGGTTCACCTGTTGTCCTTCCTTGGACCACTTTTGGTAGGTACTAACCACTGCATACCAGGAACACTCTACAAGACCTGCCGTTTTGGAGATGCTCTGACCCAGTCGACTAGCCATCACAATTTGGCCCTTGTCAAAGTCGCTCAGATCCTTACACTTGCCCATTTTTCCTGCTTCCAATACATCAACTTCAAGAACTGACTGTTCACTTGCTGCCTAATATATCTCACCCCTTGACAGGCGCCATTGAAACAAGATAATCAATGTTATTCACGTCACCTGTCAGTTTAATGTTATGGCTGATTGGTGTATGTCTATACAACTTGATATAAATATCAAGAAACAAACAAGTCAGGGATATATGATGTGATTGTGCCAAGAGCATTGTGAAGTTCAAATAATATCTTGGTCACAAGTCAAGAAAAACAGTGAAATGAACACTTTTAAGCTTGTGTTGTTTTACAGATTTTACTACAGTGTAAGGGTAGACTTGTTACTAGCGCAGGCTTTTTATGAGTTTTGTCATATTGCTCCACCACAGCACCACTGAAAATCTGAGGGTGTGGTTTCTCCTGACCAGGATCAAGCCCTCACTGAAGATGAATGATCCACTGATTGATTGACTTTCTCTCTCTCACACATGCTGGCTGCTTCACCTCTATCTTTGACACATTGGATTGTTTGCATTGCATCATTTCAGAAGCAGAATTACACACTCCTACTGAAACAGTGTGCAATCATTTTATTTTTGCATCAAATGCCATCATTCTATATTACATAGAGCACAACATACATATGGTCAAGACAACATTTGGGTTTAAAAAAAAACACCAGGAAAATTAAATCAATTAAACTGAAATAAAAAAAAAAGATGGTCAGATTTTCAGTAGATCAATTTCTGAAGGCTTATATACTATAATATATAGTTCAGGTATTACACATCTAAATATTGCAATGTTCAAAAGTTTGCATTTATACTTAAGTGAATGGGTTTGATATCTGCAGCTCTCAAACCATTCAGGTCTGATGCTGATGTTGAATCCATGGATGACCATAAATGAAAGGAATGAATCATCGCTTTGGGGAATCAGCACATTTTATGTATCTGCAATCTGTGTGTTGGCCAGTACGACCTTCTCTCCTGGTTTAAACGCAGGCATGCCGAGATACGGACAGCTGGCACAGCGGAAAGCATCTCCTAAATAACACTGTGAGACAAAAATAAAAATTACTGAACAATAATGAACTGAAGAATACAGGGGGGAAAGGGGTCTCGACTGAACTTGACTCGACACGCTCAGAGCTGAAATGCAAACACTTACGTTTCCACAGGCGGATTTCGGTTGACTGGTTTTCTGAGTGGCTTTGCTCTCCTGCTCCTGCTCCTGCTCCTCCGCAAGGCCACACGTGCTTCACCGAGACACGACCACACACAATCAGCAATTACAGTAATTACAGGATGGCAGATAATGTCGAAATTCATAAACAATCATTTGTGTGCATTAACTGAAAGCTCAAGTTTTCTAGACAGAGATGCTAATCTTCTTCAAGCTTTCTCACCAGTTCTTGCAGGCTTTCTTCTTAGATCCTGATTCTCCACATGACGATCTGAGCGAAGCCGGGTCGGGCTTCTTCAGGTCTTCAGCATCCAGCAGTGCGTCCGAGTCCACCAAGTCCTACACGGAGACATGAGCAAGTCTTTGTGAGAGGACATGTCAAGATGTCAAGAAATATTAAAACACATCTCAGAATCCTAGAATACAATCCTGAAATGGCAGAAACTCTAAAAGAAATTAGAAACCTGTTTAAAGACAGACTTCCCCAAAATTTTCATTCGACGATGAGCATAAACACATCCGTGATTGTATTCAAACTAGAAACTTCCACTGAATGAAAACAGAAGTGTTGTATCTCCAAGACATAAAGCATATGTCTAATTGTGTAATTATTTTGTCTAAAAAATGTAATCTGTACTTACAACGTCATCATCATCCATGTCATTAGCTGAAAGAGTCCACAGTTTGGCAGCACCTGGATCGAGAGCTGGCTTTTCTGTGAAACAAGAGAGACAACCTTTAACACTCGTGGCTCTGTAGTACAGTAATGTTGTCACTTGTCGGTTTTTGTGAGATCTGGTAATAAATCCAGGTACTTTTCTAGATGTTGACCATCAACTCATGACAGACTGCTGTTTTTTTTTTTTTCCTGAACTATAAGTCACTCTGGAGAAAGTGACACAACCCATGCATTTCAATGTATACATTTTTATTATCCTACAGATTAGCACAAGTAGAGTGAGCAACAGGAGTACAGAGCACTTACAGAGCTGCATGTCTGGCTACTGTTTGTATTTCTTCAGTAAGAGCTTTATCAGGGATGTGGTTGTTCCGGAGCCGATACACCATGGATCCGAATAATGTATTCATATTCAGTTATATCTCTAACATATACATATCTCACATAAAACTATTCATTTATAGCTGAAACAGTATTTTGGAATAAACCAAACAAACCTGCGTGTGTGTTTGTGTTTGCGTGTGTTCCAAGTTCATGATTGTGTATTTGGCAGGTATGCTACTTTTTTTTTTTTTTTTGACAAAATCGGATTAAAATTTCTGAAACATGGAGTCAAATATATCCACTGTTGATACAGGTGGAATGGCACAAACTGTCAGTAAGACGTGAATGTTGCATCTGTAAACACTGACCTGTTTTCTTGGCGAAGGACAGTTTGAGTTGAGACGACGATCCGACCTCAAAGTTGGGTTTGGAAGCTGAAATTCGCACCCTAGACAGAGATTTTCCCTGGACATCTGTGAGCTGATTAAGAACCTCAGGGCTCAGGGCTTCACTCTTCACCTGCAGAATAAACCACAAGTTAGTCAAGTCATTTATAATAGGGGCGTGTACTTCTCCGTATGAAATGATAATATAATGTGATGCGTGTATCTTTTATATTTTATCTCACAGATCTCATAACGACATGGATATAAAAGATAGATTTAAAGCAGACAAAGATTCAATATGATCCATAGTGCTTTAGTACTGGGCAAAATTTGGGATGCACAATTAATCATATTAAAATCTACATAATGTTACTTTTATACAAGGAAGGAATAAACAGCATAGTATAACTGCAAGTCCTGAGGTGTTTTATTCCACTTATATATCAGCAATTTGTCAACGAATACAATGTTTTTAATTAGGTAATATGTATTTATTATGGAATAACCGTTTATAGTTTTGGAACGTCCACGAAACAGGTTAGTTCCTTTCAACACTTACGTTATAGCAGCTATAAGCTGAAGTTGTTCCTTCAGTAGCCTCTTTTTAGTTCTCTGTCTTGAGGTTAATAAGACAAAAGACAAAAAATGCAAGAAACCACAAATCCCTCCTTCTTAAAGTTACGGGTTTACCTTCGACGGACACTGGAGACTCCTTCTCCTTCCAAAAAAAAGTTAACGTCTCTTCATAGAAAACTTAAAATATATTAAAAAATTACTCATTTTTTAAAAAATCTGTTTACGTGGAGCGTCCGCCATACAAGTCTCTGCGTAAGCTGTTACTATAAAAAATGTTACCGTATTAGAATGAGTGTGAGATTTGAATAGCAGCCAGGACTACCATCAGAGCTGCTGTTGTAGAAAATTAATCAAAAGCTTCTGACCAATCTGATTTGAGAATTCAACAGTGCTGTGGTATTAAAAAAAAAAACACTAATAAACCCTTAAAATCAGTTCTGTATTTAACAGGAATCTAGTGAAGGAATAGGGAGTCCCTAGCAGGAGCATCTGGCACACAGGGAGTTATAATTAATGAACAGGGTTCTCACCTCTGAGACGGAAACCAGGCCGGATAGTTTGAGGGCTGACATGAGCTTCCCAGCTGTCCTAAACCCATTCACCTCCTCGGAACCTGCGGATACAAGTTTATTCTTTCATCCTCTTTTCTTATCTAATCTATTAATCTACTGAGCAGTTAATTAGACTGTGTACCAATAATGTTTTAACACACCCTACACAACTTGCCCTCTTATACTCAAGTGCACATCAACCACGTGAGCGTCCAATACACTTAGCAACAATTAGTTTAATCAGTTTCCTTGATGATTTGTACACTCTACTGCTATGTAGTATGCTAATCAGTTGCTGATTTGCTTGCAGCTTGCTAATTATTCATGGATTAAAGTAAATAAATCATGTCAGCTGTCCTCTCCAGTTGGAGCTGAGACTACATAAAACCCACTTTGAACGTAGCAACTTGATAGGCTATTTTGAAATATTAAGCATTTTGATAACAAGCTAGCATGCCTAAGTATATGGCTAAAAATTTGTGGACACCTGACCATCACACACATATGTGCGTTTTGAACATCCCATTCCAGAGTTAGCCCCCCATTAGGTTTGGCGTTCCACTAGATTTTGGAATATGGCTGTGAGGATTTTGTCCACTGATGTAGGGTGAGGACGTCTGGGGTGCAGTCGGTGTTCCAGTTCATCCCAAAGGTTCAGTGGGGTTGAGGTCAGGGCTTTGTGCAGGACACTCGAGTTCTTCCACACCAACCTCGGCAAACCATGTCTTCATGGAGCTTGATTTGTGCACAGGGGCACTTTCATGCTGGAACAGGTTTGGGCCTCTTAGTTACAGTGAAGGGAAATTGTAATGCTACAGCATACAGAGACATTGTGTACAATTGTGTGCTTCCAATTTTGTTGCAAGAGTTTAGGGAAGAACCACATATGGGTGTGATGATCAGGTGTCCGCAAATGTTTGCCCATGTAGTGTATTTACGTGGCTTGTTAAACGTTGTCACAATAAAATAAAATAAGCTGTCAGCTGCCATGTATAAATTAAGCTGTTAGGTTAGTCCCATTTCATTTAAGCAGCTAATTAGGTGGAACATGTTTGAAATATTATGTCTATTATTGCCAGTTTGCATTTTTAACAGCTATCAAATTCTCGACTGCACAATGTTTGTTTGATTGTTCCTTTGCCCTCTCAGAGGTCATATGCAACTTCAGGTGAAGTAATAAACTACTAGAACAAGAAAATCTTCCCAAAGGGAAATGGTGAGGGGAAGTCAACAATGGTGTGTTAAAACCAGTCCTGAAACACTGAGGTAATATTATGTGTAATTAATAATCAATAAAGAGCATTAAGATGCAATGGTCATTCTGAACCTTTTGGCTTTTGGTAACTCAGGCCAGGTCAAGAGGCCAAGTATGAGTAGGATACTGCTCTATATTGCTGTTATATACATATCATTCAGGAAACAGAGTCTAACCTGATACTGGCTCCTCCAGCACCAGCTTCCCGCCGGGTTTCAGGACCCGGGCCATCTCTGCCAGAATCTCAGAGCTGTGGACTGAAGCGGTGTCAGGAAGCAGTTGGGACAGGACCCAGTCGTAACTTGAAGCCGAGTGAGAGGCTGGAATAGGAAGAAATGTTCTGTAGGGTTCAGGGATATAAATATCGATATCCTGACAAATTACATCACTTTTCTGAGATATCTAAGTATCAAAATATCTTTTTCATAAACATTTTGTTTCTATCTTTTTAAACAAACTCTGATTGGACACAACTGATTTGATGTGCTGAATTTTAAAATAGCACAATTATGCTAAAACTTTTAAAAAGAGTTTTGTTTCCTCATTCAATGGAAATGAACATCAAATGTTAATTAATTTAATTTTGTAAACATTACATAAAAAGTATCACTGAACTCAATTAGGACGTGTTTCAAAACACGACTGTTTTACGGGTAGTTTGTTAGTAACCCTATATCTCCTAATATACAAGGTGTCTGAAAAGTCAGGAACCAATGACAGTAAAACTACATATACTTAATTTTGCATTTATTATTTACAACATACATTTACAGCTCTACATGTTCGCCCTTAGGCAATTTCTCAGCTGCTGTATCGGGTTTTTGCAGATTTTGCTCAACACTGGCTCCTGACTTTTCGGACACTCTGCATATTGCGTATTGTTGACGTGTCTTAAAGTATCATGATATGACATTTTTCCTCATATCGCCCACCCCTATTGATTAGCAATGTTTTGTCCCACTGACTCAGACCAGCTCTTTAGATATTAAATCAATTGAATTCGTTCATTCATCTTCAGTAAGCATTTTATCCTGGTCAGGGTTGAGGTGGGTCCAGAACCTATCCCGAGTGAGTGAGTGAGGAATACACTCTGGACGGGATGCCAGTCCATCACAGGGTACCACACACACGCATGTTCAGAGAAAACAAGAAATCAACAAGGCTTAATATAATCTAATCACTTCAATAATGCTGCATTTAGAAGTCAGATGGATACAGTACATCATAGTATACCCAGATACTACCAAGAAAAAAATCCAGAGATGCTGTGTAGTCACTCACATATCTGGAGCCTTTCGATGTTCTCATGGGACACCAGGTTCTGGCCACCAACCACAGCACTGACACCCTCAGCAAATTCCTTCAAAGCTGTAGGAGAGGATGGGTGGGTCCATACCACCAACACTTTATCTCCCTGTTTCAGTCCGAGATCTGCCATGACCACCTGCCAACAAAACCAGTTATTATATTAGTGACTAATACAACACAGCGTACACTGACTCAGCAGGAACTCCACAGAAAAATGACTTGGGGATTTTTCATGAGTCATACATTCAGCTAAACATGTTTTGGTGTTTTGTGTATATATGTTAAACTCTTTTAATAGCTAAAGATCGGGTCAAGTTATAGTAAAAAAACAACAACAACAACAGCGATCCTCAACAACAGTGAATAATTCAATGTACAGTGAATATAAAAAAGTCTTCAGACTCCTGTTAAAATTACAGGTTTTTATGATGTAAATCATGAAACCAAGATAGATCGTGTCAGATCTTTTTCCATCTTTAATGTGATATAGCAACCAACAAAATTCAAGTGAAATCAAACAAACATTTTAGGAAAAAAGTAAAAGAAAAAACGTACAATAACCTGGTTATTATTTCTAATCCATTATTTGCTCTATCTTAACTAGAACCGCAGTCCCAGCTAAAGAGCAGCAGCCCCATAGCATGATGCTGCCACCACCATGCTTCACCGTGGGTATGGTGCTCTTTGGGTGATAAGCTCTCTCGTTTTTGCGCCAAATGTATCTTTTAGAATCATGCGCAAAATTTCTACCTTGGTCCCATCAGACCATGACACACTTTGCCACATGGGTTGGGGTGATTTAGGCGTACTTAAAAAAGGAAGAGAAAGAGATTCCACCTAGCCACCCTACCCCATAGCCCAGACATGTGAAGAATACGCAAGATTGTTGTCACATGCAGGGAGCGACTAGTACTTGCCAGATATTCCTGCAGCTCCTTTAATGTTGCCGTAGGCCTCTTGGCAGCCTCACTGATAAGTTTTCTTCTTGTCCTTTCGTCAATTTTGGAGGGACGTCCTGTTCTTGGTAATGTCACTGTGGTGCCCCATTTTCTCCACTTGTTGATGATGGCCTTCACGGTGTTCCACGGTACATCTAATGTTTTGGAAATTCTTTTGTACCCCTCTCCTGATCGATACCTTTCGACAATGAGATCCCGTAAATGCTTTGGAAGCTCTTTGCGGCCCATGGCTTCAGCAATCGGATGAAACCAAGAAGATGTCAAGAAAATCCTACAGAAACATCTGATCTTTATTTGGAGTTAATCAGAATCACTAGATCAGTGAGTGATATAGTGATATAGGTGTATGATAATTACTTTGGAACATTTGCAGTCACACGGCCCGTTTAAAGGGGTGTGCACACTCATGCAACCAGGTTACTGTAAGTTTTTGTCTTTTTCTTTCCTAAAATTTTTTCCATTTGTTTTTCACTTGAACATTTGTTGTTTCCTATATCATTATAACAGGGGTGTGTAAACTTTTGATATCCACTGTACAGTGTTGAGTCTCAGTGTTAGTGGTGCCACTTCATGTTGACTCACATGGACACCTACTCACTGGACTTTTTCTTACATATGAGTTTTCATAGACTTGCATTTAATTCAGTAGACAGATTTAAATGATTAAGCTTCACGCGCTACAATAACCTTGTGCTGGAAGTGACGCAATATCAGAAAACAATAAAAAAAACACAAATTAAAACGACGTATTCCTTTTAAATATTACAAAGATATCTATGAATCCTCTTATTTTATTTTAAAAAATGCGGTAGTACTTACTTTATTATTTTAAAATGTTCCCCAGATGCAGGATTCAGCTTGCCGTCGTTACTGTCCCCGGTGATCCGACTGATTCAGGCGTCGCGATAAAATGACGCCTTCGTTGCTAACGTTAGCACGGAGCAGCGATAAAAATGACTTAGCTTCATTGCTAACTGTTCTGCTTTTTAACAATACTGAAATAAATTAACAGCAGGAGTTTTGAATATTAACTAACAATTGAAAAATTTAATATATAATACATTCTGACATTTCTATCTTTTTAATTGCTAACATCAGCATCCTATAGCGCTAGCCTTGGTTACCGGAGTCGCGCTGTAATGACGTCACCGCTGCTAATATTATTATGCTAAAAGAACAGCTCCGTATCAACTGTCGATATGGCGGCGCTGGTTCGAGGCCTACGCGCTGGAAGAGCCCTGCTGGGTCTCGGCAGCGGTAAGCTGGGCCTAGTGAGTTGCTTTCTGTCCCGTTGTTTTGTATTTTAAGACTTTATGCGTGTTTTCTGGTGAGAACTTGAGTTATTCTCTGTATATTTCCTTTATAAATTTGATATCCATGTCATATGATACTTGCAAGGTGACCTAAGTCTGAGTCTGAGTCTCAGTAACTGTCTTTAAAGTGAATAAAGTTGATGTTTTGGCTTGTGATTTTGATTAATGATATTTTTAGATCCTCAACTAGAAAGTGTCATGGACTTCAACCTTAACAAACTTTTATGAACAAACAAAACTCCCTAGAGGTTATTGCTGTGAAACATACATGTTTTATACAGAAGTACTGAGAAAGTCTCTGATTTAAATGGAAAATGTGACTTATGTGCAGTTTTAAGTAATTAGACTGAAACACCAATGCACAGAATCATAATCAGAGGTTCAGTCATGTTTAAGAGGTTTTTATTTTTTAACTCGTAACTTTGCATGAAGTAGAGAACACACCATCCTTTTTAATGAAAGTATTTTCTATGCATTTGCAGCAGTAGTGCTCCAGAGAAGCCCTCGTCCCCGATACAGCGCACTGACGCGTACCTTCCACCGTGCTGCCATCCTCCGATTTACTGATGACACCAAAATTCACCAGAACACACCGCCTCCGTCCGACCATGAGCACCAGCAGACCCAGGATTTAGGAGCGAGTCAGTCGTTTTGCTCCACGGAGCAAACTTCTGCTACTGATGCTCAGCAGGAGGAACCGCAGCCTAACACCAGGTTAGAAAGTCCACCACGCAGCAGCTCTCCTATACATCACACCTCTTACTGTCACATGCTCACCTCAGGGCAGCTTTAGCTTATTTCTCATAATTAAGTAAAAAAATAAATTATAATAATAATAAAATTACACCGGCTCTACAATACTGCTGTCTACATGTATTCATTCATTCATTCATTCATTCATTCATGTATGGATACATGGTAATAAATAAATAAAATAAAATAATGCACACCTCCGACAATCTAAATATGTATGAGTAAATAAGTAAATTAACACACATCTATTAATAAATAAAATAAAGTAACAAACATACCAAGAAAAAAACCACATGTACTAATAAATAAATAAATAAAATAATGCACACTGGCCAATAAATAAAAAAATAAAATAAAATCTTGCTATTATGCCAGTAAATAAATAAAAATTAAATAACACACAAATGCCAGTAAAATGACATTGAAAATGACATAATTTATGAACTGCCAGTCCATAAATTAATAAAATAAAAGATAACACACCTGTCAATAAATAAATAAAATAAAAGCACATCTGCCAGTAAATAAATAAATAAAATAACACCTGTCAATGAATAAATAAAATAAAATAAAGCACACCTGCCAATAAATAAATAAATAAATAAATAAATACAATAAAGAGAAAATAATACACATCTGCAAATAAATAAATGAAATAATATAAGATGCACCTGTCAACAAATAAAATTAAATAATGACATAAGTGAATACAATAAAAGAAAATAATGTACACCAGCCAGCCAAATTTCAGTAAGTATTTTTTGAAGCCCAGTTATAAATTGCTATAAGTTTGTAATTATTGCCATTAATGTTTAAATGGTTTAAAGGTGCCATTATTTGTGAAAGTCATTCATTAGTGTGATCACAGGCACAATACCAGATGCAGTTTGTTGAGGCTTTGTTACTGGTTTGTTCATTTGCGTATGAGGTTAATATCCTTGTGCCTGTTGTCCACATTGTGTGTCAGTTATCAGGATCAGAGCGGTGAACAGGCGGAGGATTATGAGACGGAGGAGCAGCTGCAGGCTCGTATCCTCACCACTGCGCTGGAGTTTGTACCCGAGCACGGCTGGACTGTGGAAGCCATCGCTGCAGGAGCAAAGGTGTGGAGAATCGCTGATGTAATGATGTGACTGGTATAAAGAGGTTTGTTGTGTAACCTTCTGTCATTTTTTGCTGTAATTCAGACTCTCGGCCTGTCGGCTGCCTCTGCTGGGATGTTTAATAACGGCGCAGGAGACCTGGTGCTACATTTCATCAGCCAATGCAACGCTCAGCTCGTAAACATTCTGGCAGAGCAGAATAATCAGGTCCAGCTCGGACAAGCAGAGTAAGTGTCCCTGAGCAATTCTTAAATTCATAGTAGATTTTGAATTTAACAGTAACTAATCAGGAGCGGGTTATATGAGAACATTAGACAAAGTAGTCAGAAAAATTCCTGGGAAGATCTACCGGAACCAGACCTAGTACAATTCCTGATAAATGATCAGTATGAACATTGATCAGAACAGAAGCTGATATATTACCAGGAAAAATGCACTGACACGTTTCCATATAATAACTCAAAAGCAGGAAGACCAAAAAAGTTTTTTTTTAAAAAAAAAAAAGGAGAAATATCTGTTAATTGGAGTGATTCAGAAATAATGAAGCTGTTTGTCTGTGTGGATGACGAGTCCAGGACGCATCATTGCAAATGACCAGCAGACTCTTGAGAATGTGACATGCAAGTAGAGAGCAGGGTTAGTGTTAGTGTTAGTGTGGGTGATAAGTTTCACTAAATGTGTTGAGTTGTTTTGTCACAATGGGGCTCATTTATCACTTCTTTATTCCCGCCAGCGTAACAAACATTTCAGTAACGCTGATTTTCTCTGTACTCACATGCATATGTTGAAAACTGCCAATCTGCCTGCAAATTAAGAATTTAGGGATGTCCACAAAACTCCATAAAAGGCAAAGCTCACAGAGAGCTGCAAACGATCAAATAACTAAACAGCAAAAGAGAGCCTCCTGAATGCTGTGTGCGCTAAAACTTCCAGTAATGCAGCTCAGACACTGCAGCTCATCTGCTACAATAGATACACACTAATTACTCTTTCTATAGGGTGCCAATTCTTTTGGATTAAACTTTTGGATTTCCTTCTTTCTTTCTTCTTAAATCATCCATTCTTTAAACTTGACAGTGTAATCCATATAAAATTGCAGTCTAATGTTTCCAATTCTACGATTTGATGCCGATCTTACGAGGTTTACATTAGTGAGTCTCCTTATACATAAATTTACACAATGTCAGGAGCTAAGCAGATTTTCATGGATACCGCATTTCTTTTGTAAACACTCCTGCAAAAGGTTTATGAAATAAATTTGTTCATATCCAGCTTGATAAATGAGGGGCATTTGAGTGAATGTGCATCACGGTAAATACCCCTTAAAGACTGCTAATATGAACATCACAAACCACAAATATTATGGAAAAAATATGAACTGTAGCGTCCTGGGTTTTGAGTGAGAGAGTGGTTTGAGTCGCACGTCTCGAAGTCTAGAAATATGCCTTGATCTGATTTTAATGTGTGGGTTTTTTTGTGTTATTCAGGCTGCAGGATTTTTTCAGTTTGATTTTGTCTGGATATAGCCTTAGTGACTTCCACTGGACTTGACATCAGATTAGTTTCAGACCAAAAAATCTGATTTGTGCCTGAAGTTGTTGTTGTTTTTTGTTTTTGTTTTTTTTTTTTATTTCTATATTGATCCCTTTCAGAAAGAAGAAGACAGCCGAGTTCCTGAGGGATGCAGTGGAGACTCGCCTCCGGATGCTGATTCCGTACATTGACACTTGGCCACAGGTGAGAGAGCTGTTTTCCAGCAGGCGCAGCATTACCTGCGTATAAATATTCTAGTAAGAAGATTGTAAAAGGTGAGGATGTGTGTGTTATGTATGACTCTGTAGGCGATGAGTGTACTGCTGCTTCCTCACAACATCCCAGACAGTCTGAAGCACCTCTCCACCATGGTGGATGACATCTGGTACTACGCAGGAGATCGCTCCACAGACGTGAGTGTCTCCTCTTAACCCTCATCTATCCCCTCTCTCTCTCTCTCTCTCTCTCTCTCTCTCTCTGTGTTTTCCATGTCTTCTCTGCTCTTGTCTGAAGGAGTCACTTGTCTGCACTTTTTTTTTTTTCTCTCACATCATCTCTCTCGTGTCTTATTCAATCTACATTTGTCTGCATTTAATATCTTACTGAGTTAGATGTGTGGTGATGCACTGGAGTGACTGTGTTTTGTTTTTGTTTTTTTTGGGTTTTTTTTTAATACTCTTTATTTCACACTCCTACCAGTATCGATAGTCTCAAAAATTAATTTCTTGGGAAAGTCATCAGGACGGAGGGCTTTCATGGTTTCTTGGTAATATGACAAACTGTTTTTTTTTGTTTGGTTTGTTTTGTTTTTTGTCTCATTAACATAGTGAGAGAATAAAGAGAGGCTACTGAGGGAACAACTAACGGGAGCTAACTTGCTTCCCTTCGGACCACATCACACCACCTTGTTGATAGTTTTCCTATAGTAGCATGTTGATTTTATATTAGATTATATATAATATATGAAATGACAATATGTTGGGTATTTTAAAATCTTTTTTCAAACAACTGTTTTGCAACTTCATGTAAACAGATGGCTGGAGTCAATAAGACATCTGTTAATAAGTATTTTCGAACAGTGGTGTTATATCACTGTGCTTTTCTCCTGCGGATCTTTTAGATAAACTGGTACACGCGTCGCGCAGCATTAACGGGAATCTACAACACCACGGAGCTCGTGATGCTGCAGGACACATCCCCTGACTTTGAGCAGACTTGGACCTTTCTTAACAACCGTATCCAGGACGTGGTCAACGTAGCCAACACGGCTAAACAGGTACAGAGGACTGCGCTGAACAGTGGTGGACTGTGATTCTCTCCTCACACTGCTTTTCTCACTCAGGCGCTTTTGTTGTAGGTGCAGTCGACAGGAGAGGCCGTAGTTCAGGGGTTGATGGGTGCTGCGGTTACGGTTAGTGCACTTAATTACATACACAGCCAGCTACAGTCTTATGCAAAAGTTTGTGCACCCCTAGTCACATTGCCTGTTTTGTTGACGTTCAACAAATATATTTAAGTTTGTTACCTGCAGATCTTGTGTTAACTTTTCTCATTTAGAAAATCACGTGTGTAATTTGACCAGGAATGACCAAACTTTTCCATAAGACTATATGACATAAGGGACATTTTACGTAGTAAATGACTCTTCATCAAGTTTTGGAAGTGCTCAGATAATTTCTCTGTGTGTCTGTGTACAAAAATCTCCCAACAAACCTGACTTAAGCTAAAGTAAGGGAGTAGACTTGAAGATTGAAAAGCATACGCGAACTCCGTTCAGTACTGACCCAGCTGTTTTTCTCCACTGCAGCTAAAGAACCTCACAGGGTTGAACCAGAGACGATAAACCAGCCTCCAGTCCTCCATTTCATCTACTCTTCATCCGTCATGCTCTGCAGCCACAACATGTTATGAGTGTCTGATACTCTGATTGATCTTCATTATGAGGAAGTCACTGTGCTATTATTTTAAATGAAGTTTGGACTGAGGAATTTAATTTGTGTGCTTCAGTCACATGAATAGGTTACCTGTGCCAAAGCGCTCAAGTCTGACTGATCTGTACATTGATCATGCTTTACACTGCTCTGAGAAATCCTCCAGCTCTGCAGCTCTGCTCTAATATAACTAATTGAATATTCCGATGTTCCTGGATACAGTGATGGGCTTTTGATTAGGTGTGGTTTATTCAGGTCAGTAAACTCCCACAGAGCAGGTTAATCAGCCCTGATTCAGACCCCGTGCGCATTAGCTTTGTTTTTGCTCCCTGTATAAACTTAAGCAGAATAAATATATATTGTACTTGAAATTAAACTTTTCATTAGACACTGTGGCTGATTTGAGTTTCTTGATTAAAGACAAATTAAAGCAAGTTTTTGAATTATATTTAATAATTTTTGGGGCAGTTGTAAACAGATGGCAGATTTGGTTTGTGATTAGCAAAAAAGCCTTGTTGGCAAAATAACAAATAACAAAAAAATAAATAAATAAGAAATAAATAAATAAAATAAAAAATAATAAAAATAAAATTTAAATAAATAATATAAAAATAAATAAAATAAAATAATAATAATAATAAAAACAAATAATAAAATACTACAACCATTAGAAATTTGTAGTGTTCTCTAATGGGGTTTAATGTGTTTCTGGTGGTCACTGTAGTGGAAGTTTAAACGAGTGAGCTGTTCCTAATGGTTCTTAGTGCCTTTTCTAAGTTTATTCTGCGACCCTGCTGGGTTCAGATGGTTTGTAATGGCAAACAGAAAATTCCTAATGGAAACCATTAGGCCAATTTTAAAAATAGTGAGGAAATGTATTTTTAATACACATTTTACCTGGCTAGTTAATATTAATAAAATGTAAATGAAAGAATGCCCCTTGGGTGATGTTTCAAAATAACCAGAAATTTCATAATAAAAACCTTTAGGAATCTGATGCAAACCATTAAGCAAATACCAGCACGTGAAACCATTATTATTATTATTATTATTATTATTATTATTATTATTATTATTATTATTATTGTTGTTGTTGTTGTTGTTGTTGTTGTTGTTGTTGTTGTTTGTTTGTTTGTTTGCATTAATAAAAAGCAATAAATGTGTAAAATAATTGTTACCATAAATGATACATTCGAGTAAACTATGTATTATAATACTATATTATATAGTATAAAATACATCTTTTAATATGCATATACAGCAGCTATTAGTCTTTTATTCTAACCGGAAGTACTCGCTGGTATTAACCCGGAAGTGAACACATGGTGCCCTGATGGACCAATGAAATCGCAGTGAATGTTATTGTGGCGAAGAAGCGCCGAGCAGTGAACGCTGTAAAGAAATTTATGAAAGATACACAGCAGTCGTTTTGTTTTTAGCGCTTACATTTTTATTTTTATTTACTTATTGCTGAGGATGCCGTATGCCAACCAGCCGACAGTGAAAATCACAGAGCTGACGGACGAAAATGTGAAGTTTGTAATCGAGAACACGGACCTGGCGTGAGTGAGACCGCTAGCAACCCTGCTAATAGCGGCTAGCATCATAATAATATTCAACAGTCATTAAAGTATTAAGCGCTTTCCTTTTGATCTTCCTAATTCCAGCGTATTCTGGATAATGTTAGAGTAACAGTGTAAAAGTTAATATCTGAAACGCCACAAAATGATGAACGGGGAGAAATGCTTGATTCTGATTGGTCAGAAGGGGTTGATTACTTTTCTGTTCCAGCAGCTCTGAAAGTAGTTCAAGGCAAATCACAGGATTATATTAATGCGCTCGCTCTTATACCCTCCTTAAAAAAAAATGGGCCAAGCCAGAAATGGCAAAATATTAAGCTTTTAATGATCTTAACAACAAAACACTGGTCAAGAAATTATCAAGAATGAAACATAAAGAAACTTAGTATGGGAAGCTTCTCCCTTTGATTTCTTTAAATGTTTAATCCTTGTGGGTCTTCATGAGCTGCATCAGGTGTGGAAGATAACCAAATAATCCCTAATCTTTTATGAAAAAAAAATCCCAGAAGATATTTTTGGAAATTTTTGTACACCCGGATTTTACATCAAACATTTTAATCATTATCATGATTTTACCTTTGTGTACAAGAAGACTATAGAAGTGAATTTCCCTGTTTCTAGCTTTTCCCCAAACAGTTCACTGCAGCAAAAGTAAATGAGCAAAGGGAGGCACAGGAGCTCTCAGGACTGCATTCATTTCATTCTTGTTCATTTTCTGACCAATGATTTGTCGTTAAAACCATTAAAAGCTTAATATTTGCCATTTTGAGCTTGTACGTTATCGTTTCTATAGTAACAGCTTACGCAGGGACTTGCGTGACAGACGCTCCATGTAAACCGGATCGTTGATAAGATGCAGTTTTCTGTGAGGAGATTTTATTTAGCATTTTATGGAAGGAGTCTCCAGTGTCAAAGCTTTGTAACAGTCAGAATTAAAGCTATAACTTTACGTTTTCTGACTTGGGAAAGACTTCAGGACAGACGGCTTTGTGCTTTCCAGTTTTTTTAACATGACAAGCTGTTTTTGTCTTATTAACTTAAAGAGAAAGAGTTAAAGAGTGAAAAGAAAGAAAGAAAGACTTAAAAAGTTAAAAAAAAAGGAAAAAGGTTAGTGAGGGAACGACTGTTAATAGCTGCTGTAATGTAAGTGATAACAGGAACTAACTTGTGGATATTTCATGGACGTGCCACAACACTAAATGTAGCTATAAACGGATAAAATTTATGGCGTGCTGTTCTTTAATTAAGTAAAAATTGCAATCGTTGACAAACGATTGTGGTGTAAGAGCAGTAAAACACTTCGGGGTTGTAGCCGTAACTCCGCTTCACGTCAGGCCACGCAGTTATTGATTAATTTCCTAAAACAGCAGCCCACAGGTCCTTTATTCCTTACATTGTGTTACTCTTTACATGTGTAATGCTTCAGGAGGTGGTGTTATTGTCAGTGCTTCCCTCCATGGTTTCTTTTCCTTATTTGAAGAGATTGTTTTTCTGTGTTAATAAAAGCTGCTTGTTTTTAAAAACAGGGTTGCCAACTCCATCAGGCGAGTGTTTATGTCTGAGGTTCCAACCATCGGTGAGTGTCTTCACACGAGTTCAGAAACCTTAACATTATTAAAAATGGCCGCTCTCTGTATCTAACGTGTTTTAATCCGTGGTCACGTTTGTAGCAATCGACTGGGTTCAGATCGACGCCAATTCTTCAGTTCTCCATGACGAGTTCATCGCGCACAGAGTGGGTGTGTGTCTGCGTTGTAGTTCATTTTAGAGTCATTTCTCCTTCCTGATGCGTTTGTCATGATCACGTGCACGTGTGTATGAGATGTAATGATGTAATGGCGTGTTTTTCTTTAGGGCTCATACCGCTGACCAGCGATGACATCGTAGACAAAATGCAGTACTCAAGGGTGAGTTTATTGGTTTAATCAGATTTGGATTTACATGATCATTAGATGTTGATAGAAACATTTGCAACATTTCATGCAAATATAAAATATAATAATAATAATAATAATAATAATAATAATAATAATAATAGGTGTAGTATAAAATTAAGCATCATACACAAATCGACAAAAATCTTTAACAGCTGTGCAAAATTGCTACTGTATGTCCATGTAGTGCAAACTTTATACATCATTGACATTGTTTCTTAAACTTCTGTTAGGACTGCACGTGCGATGATTTCTGTCCAGAGTGCTCAGTCGAACTCACACTGGACGTGAGATGCACGGAAGATCAGACACGTCACGTGACTTCACGGGATCTGCTGTCCAATAACCCTCGAGTTATCCCCGTGAGTCACATTAACCTGAACACACCTCCATCATACACACTCACATCGTCTTTTTATTTCTCCCTCCATTACAAGGGTTGATTTTATTATTCAGGATCTGACAGAAAGCCAATTCTTTGTCTTCCTTCAGGTGACGTCCAGAAGTCGGGATAACGACCCCAACGACTACGTAGAACAGGATGGTGAGGATCTTGACTCTCTTCCACAGTCGAGGCTCGCATCCATTTTCTTCACTTTCGCAAACATTTATTTAGAGACTCTGTATGGATAAAATGAAAAGCACACAGTTATACACTGACTCCAGATTCATTGGATCAGTTGAGCCGCCTGGTGTCTTTTGTTTTGTGCTGGAGCTACGAGGTTAATGAGGCATGTGTAGATCATCACACACATTCCCTAAACAGTGCTGAGCTTATTTATGTGACATCAGACCCTGTATGAGACGCCGTTATCTATAAAAATATACACAAGGATTTCACAGAGCAGTAATCCGCCATAGTTACTAGTAGTTATGGTAACCTACTTATTAGTGGATTCATGCTACTGCAAAAATAAACAATTTGTTTAATAATAAATTAACTTGAATATGTACAGGATCAGTTAAAAGTTTGGACACTAATACATCTAAGTCATCAAGCATCCCTTGAGTCTGTCTTGGCTTGACCTTTGAACCCTCTGTCCTGTTCTCCTCTTGATTTCAGACATCCTGCTGGTGAAGCTCCGAAAGGGACAGGAGCTCCGACTCCGAGCGTACGCCAAGAAGGGCTTCGGCAAGGAACACGCCAAGTGGAACCCGACAGCAGGGGTGGCCTTCGAGTACGACCCAGATAACGCGCTGAGACACACAGTGTACCCCCGTCCTGAGGAATGGTGTGTGCCGTTTTTATGGTGAAAACTTTATTGCGGTAGAAACCTTTAAGTTACAGCTTTACCTCTGACTGTTAGAAAGCACTGACACTGAGACACTGAGACTTCTTCCAGAAATGCTAACAGTATCAAGAATTACGCATTTTAAAAATCTGTTTATGTGGAGTGTCTGTCATAGAAGTCCCTGTGTAAGCTGTTGCTATAGAAGCAATAACATATTAATATAAACTGAATTTGCCTTGTAGCTGGAACTATTGTCAGAGTTGCTGTTATAGAAAATTAAAAAACACCTTCTGACCAATCAGATTCAAGAATTCAACATCACTGTGATTTAAAGACAAATGAACACGCTAATTTGCCTTTTTTTCTTTCTCAGGCCGAAGAGTGAGTACTCGGAGCTCGAGGAGGAAGAAGTCCAAGCTCCATACGACCCCAACGGCAAACCAGAGCGGTAAGTGACAGCATGTGTTACATAATGTAGCAACAGATACATCCCTCGAAATGCATGCATGCATGCATTCATTCACTCATTCATTCATTCATTCGTTCATTCATTCATCTTCACTATGTAGTAGTCCAAAAGTCCTGAAGAAGTGTATTAATTAGTATTTATCAAAAACTACAGTATATGGCCAAAAGTATGTGCACACCTGATCATCACACCCATATGTGGGCCTTCACCAAACTGTTGCCACAAAGATGGAAGCACACAGTTGTATAGAATGTCTTTGTAGGCTATAACATTACAATTTCCCTTCACTGGAACTAAGAGGCCTAAACCTGTTCCAGTATGACAATGCCCCTGTGCACAAAGCGATGTCCATGAAGACATGGTTTGAGAAGTTTGGAGTGGAAGAACTCGAGTGTCCTGCACAGAGCCCTGACCTCAACCCCACTGAGCACCTTTGGAATGAACTGGAACACCGACTGCACCCCAGACCTCCTCACCCAACACCAGTGCCTGATCTCACTAATGCTCCTGTGGCTGAATGAGCACAAATCCCCACAGCCATGCTCCAAAATCTAGTGGAAAGCCTTCCTTATAACAGTAAAAGAGTGGAGGTTATTATAGCAGTAGTCACGTGTCCACAAACCTTTGGCCATATAGTGTGTTTTATTTAAAATGAAGATAAATCTATTCATAACAAAATCCATGTATGATGCTTATTATACAAACTCAAAATGTATTTAGTAACAGTGTAACTATAAACTGATTAAAAAAAAAAAAAAAAAAGCAAGATGTGTTGTTCTTTATTAAATGAAACGTTGTGTAGTAATGAGCCGTACTCTGTGTGACATGAGCGTAACTTGTGTTGGTGCTCCACAGGTTTTACTATAACGTTGAGTCGTGCGGTTCTCTCCGGCCCGAGACGATCGTGATGTCTGCGCTGGCTGTGCTCAAGAAGAAACTGAGCGACCTGCAGACGCAGCTGAGCCACGAGATCCAGAGTGACGTCCTCACCATCAATTAAGCAGAGTTTAGAGAGAGTTTGACTGCAGCGTAGTGTCAAGGGGGAGAGAGAGAGAGAGAGAGAGAGAGAGGTGTACTTTTTTGTGTTTTGTGGAGAGATGTACAGCAGGATGTGGGTTTATATATTTTTTACTTGTTGGATGTGGGTGGTGGGGAGCTCTTGCTGATGAATCCATGAATAAATAGTCTTGATAAATGCAAAACTGGAGTTTGAATTGAATTACATCCACTACATTTGAGGGGAAAAACATGGTGGTTTAGTGGGCAAGGTTTTGTAATATTGAGCAAAATGTTGTAGGTACTGTTGGGCCTTGAGTGAGACGTTTAATCGACAACTGCTTGGCTGAGAGCTTAGCGTGCTTTCATAATATTTTTTTTCCAGAAATAGTGCCAGCTAACAATGCACAACTGGTCAGAAAATGAGCAGGAATGAAATGAATGCACTCCTGAGAGCTCCTGTGCAGCCATTTGCTCATTTACTTTTGCTTTAGTGAACTGTTTGGGGGAAAAGCTAGAAACCAGGAAATTCACCTCTATAGTCTTCTTGTACGCAAAGGTAAAATCATGATAATGATTAAAATGTATGATGTCTGGGTGTACAAAATTTTACAAAAATATCTTCTGGAACTTTTTTTTTTTTGGTAAAAGATTTGTCATAATCATTATCTGCTACACCTGATGCAGTCCATCAAGACCCACAAGACTTAAACATTTAAATCAAAGGGAAAAACTATCCCATACTAAGTTTCTTTATCATTCTTGCTAATTTCTTGACCAGTGATTTGTTGGTAAGATCATTTAAAGCTTAATATTTTGCCATTTTGGGCTTGGCCCATTTTTATTTTTTTTCCCTCCCCCCTCAGGAGTGTATATTGCAATTTTCAATGTTGGCAATGAAATATTTTTGATGCAATCTGCAGTAAATCTCATACTCACTCACTAACAAAACTTATTATTCATAACTTCTCTCAGCACTTTTTCTACAAATGTACTTTTTCTTTCTTAAATGTAAGCCTCTCTGGACTCCAACTCACCAACTGCCAAATGATTACAGTTACATGTAGCCACAGCCTGTATTTTGTCACATACACATTACAGTGAAATTCTTTTCTTCACATATCTCAGCTTGTTAGGAAGCTGGAGTCAGAGCGCAGAGTCAGCCATGATACAGCTCCCCTGGAGCAGAGAGGGTTAAGGGCCTTGCTCATGGTCCCAACAGTGGCAGCTTGGCAGTGCTTGAACCCGCAACCTTCTGATCAGTAACACAGATTTAACCATTGAGACACCACTGCCCGAAGTATAATGTATGGTTATGCATTGGTTGGGAATCGCACCCGGGCCTCCAGCAGGGCAGGCAAGAATTCTACCACTGAACCACCAATGCTGTAAACAGCAGAGGGCAGCAGAGAACAACAGTAGTTCAATTTCTCATCAACCAAACGGATTAAATTGCATAAAAACCTGGACTCTGGAAAAGTAAAATGACTTCAGGTGAAGCTTCAGATGTCAGCACTCTGAGGATTAAAAGACTTTTAAAAATCACTGAATGGGTTTACTGACAGCTAAAACTTGCATCATATGAAACACACATTCACATTCGTTACACATCAGTTTGTATATTTATTTCTTCCTGCTTTGTGTTTTTTTCCGTACATATTTAGGATATAGAGGAAAGGTCTGCTCACATCAACTTCTCTTTTTCATCTTAATCATTTAGACTAAAATAAATAAAAGGATCTGCAGCACAATTACATCGTTCAATGCAAAGTGTGAGACGCTCCTTTGCATATAATCAAATAAGGAGTAATGTCCAAATGTAATGAGGTTAGACCTCTTAGATGCATCACTACTTTGTTTCAGATAAAATGTCACGTACACATGATTTATATCGTCATAATCTATCTGGGGAGAAGTAATTTTCAGATTATAAAGCTGCACAGGTGAGTTTTACTGTGTCACGCTGTGTAAGCCAATGTGTGTGATTTCTCTTTTGTAAATTATTCACACCACACAAATCTAAATTTTAACTTCATCTTTTAATTACAGGATCTAAAAGAAGCAGGTGACAGCCATTAGCTCAATATTTAAATATTTTCTATTTCACTGAGACCTATATATAAATTCTTGATTGATTGAAATAGCATTGATATACTGTACGTGGAATACTGGCAAAAACCAAAAAAAAAACCAAAACAAAAAAACAAACAAAAAAAACCCCAAACAGTTTCCCTTAAGAGTGTGTATTGCTTCTTAACCGATATCACATCAATTTTTGGCACACCACAAGTCAGTTAAATGTCATAAAAATCTCAAATATTTCTATAAATCTTTAAAATACTGTGCTGTTTTTTTTCTCCTAAAATAAGCTATATAGAGATGATCGATAACTCTAACTCCTCTAAGGTAGAGATAAGCAAACACGTTGCTGCACTTTTTCACTGCATACTTACACCGCTGTGTGTTTAACCGTCCTCTGTTACTCTCCCCCAGTTCACACATAAACACTGGACACACAACTTAAAAGATGAAATGCATGACTCTGCTGGAGATGCAAAATCATAATAACAATCATTTTTAACTCATCTGAGACAGGTTTGTGTGACTGAAACAAAGCATTTGATTAATGCGTAGCTGAAACTGATTTATCATCATGTGCCCAAGATCAAATCTAATTCAATGACCAAAACTGACCAACTATGCACAGTAACGAGGAGCTGATTGGATATATCGGTCATTTTTTCTCCTTGTTGAATAAGAAAAATAAGTTTATAGTTCATACTTTAAGCAAAACTCCACCCTGATACACATTTAATATCTTTATACTGAAATACCTGCAATGTGTTTAGGGATTCTGGGGCTAGTTTGTTGGTTGGTGCTGTATTTTCGTTATTCCTGTGAGAAGTTAGCGGATGTCCGTGGACTTCAGGGGGACATTTGCGCACTTTAATAGGAGAAAAAAAAAAATCAACAAAACATAAATCTCAAACATAGCTGATAACAGTCAGGTTTCACTGTTAGCTCTTAAAAACAAAAGAGCAAAAGCTTAATATCTCACTCAACATTTTCTAGTGAAGTTGAATGTCATATTAAAGAGAAATCCAACAAAAGTAGTGGCGATCTTGGTGTGAACGTTGGACTCAAAGTTCCAGAATGCAATGCAGCTATACGACGCAGTTGCTCTGAGTTAGTTAGTGATCTACGTGATGATGAACGCAATGGCGATAATGGTGGTATTTAAATGAAAGTTGAAGCTTTGGAAGCTGAACAGTTTGTACAGATGAGGAGGTGTGACAGCTGGACTAAAGGACTAAAGTGCTGCTGCATCACTTTCTTTAGGTAGAGATAAAGCAAGGGGTAAATCCCACTGCACAACTAATGACACGTAGGAAAATGAAAACAGACCAACATGTCGATGAAACATGAACTTGATGTCACTGAAGATCATAATTATAAAGATTAATATGCAAGTCATACAGGGTGGAGTTTTCCTTTAAGTAGCTATACTGTTTTGCTGGCACTTTGTTAGCAAAACAAAGTATTACATACATTATGCATCGTTAGTATTCATCAAGAATTCTGATATGACTTTATGATTGCAGTATTGCCCACCACTAGTCATTGTTTGAGGTTCTGTGCTACTTCAAGAGAGCCAACACTGAGCCTATGAGAAAGGTCCTTAAAGAGCAACTCCAGTGTTTTGTTTCCTGTTTGTCCCACCCGTGTTAAAACATCATCTGTGTCACCGGCTGCTGGCTGCCCTGATGTCAGGTATCAATATCCAGGGCTGATGACGACTTCATGAAACCTGCTGTGTTTGTTCCCTCGACAACACTTAATGGCAGAAATTCTTTGCCTGTTCTCTAACACACACTGTGTTATCTGTCACGTTTTACTTTCACATGTTTACATGCGAAGTGATGAAGCGCTGAGAGAATGATAAACTTTAAAGCGTTCTAACTGCCACCACTTTCTACGCCCAACATGCACACTAAGCTCATTCCACATAATGCAGTAATGCATGTTTATAATAATGTGATGGTCCAGTACAGATAATCTGCTCTATATATTTACTTACTCATAGTGAGAAATGAAGCTAAGGGCTCCAATGAATGAACGCATGAGTCGTGGGCAGTGTGAATTCAAAAGCTTGACCTGCACTAGAGGTGTGTGTGGACTGTTTTATTTTAATGCCGCTCCCAATTCTGACCATTCCCGCCCACTCCTGCAGTTATTTCTCTTTGTACAGTTGGGTCCAAAAGTCTGAAACCACATTGAAAAATCAATTACATACAGTATATCTGATATATATATATATACTGTATATATTTTCATTTAAAACTGAAAATTATCACACTATTTGGTATCACCCGGAAGAGGATGGGTTCCCTTTTGAGTCTGGGTCCTCTCGATGTCATCTCAGGGAGTTTTTCCTTGCCACCTTCGCCTTTGACTTGCTCGTTAGGGATCTAAATCTACATCTTGATTTCTGTAAAACGGTTTTGTGACAATGTCCTTTGTTAAAAGCACAAAAAAACTAATAAAATTTAATATTGTTTAAAATCAAATATTAATTTGTGGAACAAAGAAAAGAACGTTCAATATCCTGAATATTCAGGACTCTGCACTATTTTTAGGTCACTAGGTCATGCAAGTCTGTGTTATTGACATGTTAACTCCTTTGTACACTCCTTTGTACACAAATTTTTCTTGATTTTAGACTTTGAGTCTTACCTTTTCCAGTGAAGACACTGATGGATTTGAGCTAACATGGTTTGTAAAATGTTTCTAACATTCTTGCTGATATAATTTGTAATGAAAATTTTTGTATTAAATTACAAAAGAATGCAAAATAGAAGCATTTTTACTAGAGGTCCAATACTTTCTGACCCCACTGTACGTGTTGGTGATATTTTCAAATATAACCAGTGCCCCTAACCAAAATAACAACCCTCCACATCCAACACAATCCGCTGTTAATGAACATAGCTTTTGTTTGTCCTGCGAGGATCGTGTCTGCCTGCTCACTCACGATGCTGAACTCTGGGTGGTGTTTGAAGGAATTTTACACTACTATATGCTACACTCAATTGCCAAGCATACTTGCGGCTTTCTGGAAAAAATCTACCTACAGTAAACCACTGAAACAAAATAAAAGTGTGGGATTGACAAGCATGTTTGTGTCTGATCGACCAGCACAAAGATGTGTTTTGACACTGTGGGAATGAATAAGCCTCGCTCCCTGGATAAGCTGACATCACACACCTTGACTCCAAGGCCAATGCCTGGAACATTAATATATATGAGATAATAGAGCTTAAGACTTTTTTTTTCATGAAAGTCACTGGAGTTGCTTTTTAACCCTTTAACTGCTCAGCTTAATTCTTAGATTGGATTCTGCCTCACTTTGAATCTGCCAAATAAATAAATGTTAGCAACAATCAAGCTAACTTTCCCCACCATGGCAAAAAAGGTCATGATTACCCCAAAACACAAAAGTAAGAACAAAGCAGCACTGTAGGGATGAGTAATCTGTAAACCGTACAACTGGTAAAGAAAAAAAAAACATGATTCAGTGCAGTTACAGATTGCCTAAAGCAACATACTGGAAAAAAGACTCACTCTCTTGCATTCAAATCACAAATCAACTATAAAATATCTAGTAAACCACTGACCGTTTTACAGTTTCAGACAGTATATATATGATAGTGTTGCCTGCAGTAGACAGACACATTCTGGTAATTGGATCAAGTGTAGACTCATATCTAACAGCTGTGTGCTGAAACATCAAGGGTGTTTCTCTAAAGGCATCTCTTCAAATTTTCAAGCATAATACTCTAAACTTTAAACATCTCTGCTCTCTTAATCCATTTTAATCAAGTACTTGTCAGGCATTGTAATGGCAACACAAAGAAAAACAGCTGGAAGATGATCTAAAAATAGTGGAGGAAATAGCAGTCTAGTCTAGTAGGACTTAAGGAACTAAACCGAATGGCAGGAATGCAGTCAAACCTCACAATGTGGAAGACACGCAATATCAGTAGATATTACACTTCAGAAAGACTTGAGTGATTTTGACCCCTTCTGAAAGAACACCTTGTGTTTTACTGCAATCAAACACAAAAAGATGGAAAATCATCATGTCAACATACACACCGACACACACACACAGGGAAGTGGCCCTTCATGTTTCTGGTGAAGATGCTGGGGTTGTGAACATGTGAACTGAGGAACAGCATGACACCAAATGCGCTCATCTTAAAAATCCATGTACATCCCGGTCAAATATGTCGAAGGAAGAAAAAAAAAGCATGACTTTTCAGCCAATACACAGATGATCCTTCCCTTTTTGCTGAAGAAATATTCTCCGGATAATTGTCTTAGCAAAGATAGAAAATGGAAGGCCAGCTCTGCTGGTTCTTCAGTTCATTCACACGAGGCCTGAGTCCGTAAAACCCAAAAACAGCAATGAGCTCTAGTGTGTGTGTGGACTGTACAGCGTGTTTGGCTTGTCGTGGCCCATCACTGGCTGGAACTTTCATGTACAAAGAGCTTTGTGCTTTGCGCACATGTTTAACACCTTGTCAGAACCTTTTCTTCAGGACGTGAGTGTTCCCTAGAAATCCTTTCCAGCTGACAGGGAAAAAAACAAGGTATTAAAATAAGCGAAAAAAAAAAAGAGCGAGGAACAAATGAAGCTCAAGAACAAAAGAAGGCTTGTACTGTCCCAGTCTCATCTGTCGAGCAGCAGCTTGAGTGCACGCTCGATGTTCATGCGATGACCGACGCGCGTCACTCCCAGGTCAATTAGGTCCTGTTTCTGCAGGCTGGGCAGGTGTGTGCCCTCTATGTCGTTCTCCAGGAAGGCGTCCCTGTGCTCAGCCAGGTTGAGGCTTTCCAGCCAGTCAGCCACGTCCTGTTTGGTCCACGAAAGCACCGCCTTGGAGGCGAATGGCTTGCCGGAGGCGGCCTGGAGGAACGAGAGGGGCGAAGGTGAGCGACTTCGGCCCTGTACAGAGGATGTGGTGCTCACCGCAGGTAGAGAGGAGGATGATGAGGAGCAGCTCAGAATTGGAGGAGGAGATGTGATGCTTGGGCTCGAGGGATGGCGATGGTGATGCAAGCTCTCAGTCTGTCGGCATGGCGATGGCGCAGGCACGTTCGGGCCGGGCTGATTGGTGAAGGACACGCCGGGGTTCGGCTGGGTTCCTGAGATGAGGGACACACCGTCCTGATTTCTAAAGAAAAATAGGGACAGGAACAAAAATGGGAAGAATTCAATCCAAAAAAATAAGTCAGTGAAGGTCTTTGGTCGTCAGGTGGCTGTGGAATGGCTAGTAATAAGTCAAGGTGACTGGATTTGTATTACTGTCTTCAAGACGTTTCTCTCCTCAACAGGGAGAATTCATTAGGTCATCATTAATTCACAGTTGAGGAAGGGCTTAAAAAGAGTGGACAAACATCTCCAAGTACAATACCAGTCACCCTGACTTGATAGAAACAAAGTGCTTTTGCTTATGGAAAAAGGCACATAAAACAAAGTTTGCCCAACTTTGGTGAACCATATAACTGAAAGCAAAACTGGCTCAAAACTTTTCATTGTTAATCTGTACAAACTTTACAATCAGTGAAGAATGAACAAATCAAAAAAGCTAGTTCGATATAAGTACTATGTAAACAGGGTATTTTGGGTCAGTTCTTTGGTCTGTAAATAACCACAGATTTCCATAGTAAATGAGGCTCAGGCTTAAAAAAAGGTCTACAGTGGGAGGAGGCAGCAGTGTGTCTTCTTTAAGGAGATGTGCCCAATATAGGCACACAACCCAAACTACTAATACACACAGCTCAAGCTGTGCTGCTTTTTAAGACTAAGAAAACAAACTGCATAATCATGCGACTTGAAACACATTCACCTTTGTCATCACTAGCACTAGATGACATTTTTCTACTTGGGTAAGGGGGCTGTTGAAAACCCTCATGGGGCAGTTTATGTGATATAATGTCTGAGTAATAAATGGGTCATGTTCCAAATCAGGCAAATACGCATACACATGCACCAGCACTAACACACCTCTCCCTCTTCTATGGTTTGGTCTGTGTTCATCACACCGATGCTGCTCATCTCATCCTCAAGGCTGTTCTCATTATTAGGTTGCTAGGCAACTTGTTCTTTCATGAGCTCAGCACACACAAATCTGTGTAGCTAGATGAATGTCTGTGTTACTGGGGCGGGTGTTGGTGGCTGTGATTGGGTGACATACCTCAATCCAAAGTGAGTTCTACATCCTGGGGGAGAGTCTAGCGCTTCCCCGGGCTTTGGTGCTTTGTCTTTGCTGACATGTTGCAGAACAGAGTTTATTTCAGTCAAGCCTTGGGGTTTTGTCTCTGGTCCATGGGGGTTTTTCAGATCCAGAGGTTCCCCCCAAAGCTTTGAGGTTCTTTGTGTTGGGGTTTTTAGAGGCTCTGGTGGGGCAGTTCCCAGGGGTGGTGGGGGGATTGAAGAGGGCACCCTGAAAGAGCTTATGGTCTCCTCATTTAAGGCGTCCTTGTAAAGTGCGTTGCTCTTGTTGACGGCGTACTTGGCTTTGGGCTTGGGCAGGACCTGTGCCCTGTCCACCAGAAAGGCCTGACCGTCTGCATAGACCATGCAAGTGTCCAGGGTCTCACCTCCTTCTGACGATAAGGTGGAGATGCTGGATACAGTGGAGACTGTACTCGTGGTCTCCAGTTGGGGGTCTCCACTGCTCCGGCTGTCCACTTCAATGCCTGAGTCAATAATGGGCTCATAGGGTTCCAGAGGTCCTGTAGGAAAGCTGGGAGGTGTGCAGTTAGTAAGAACTGTTGGTCTCTTTATCTCTTGATCTCTCGAGCTGCTTGTGGTTAAATGGGGGAAATAGGGAGCAAGCGATGGTCCACTCATGCCATTGGATTTCTGTTTCAGTAGCTCACTGAGTGCCCCTGATTGGTCTTCCGGGATGTCAAAACTGTTGGCAAACTCTAATGGTGGAGGCAGGGGTTCGGCAAACACAAACTCCTCATCGATGTCAACAGAGGCCAGAGGTGGTGGAGGGATACCAAAGGGGAGTTTGACAGGCTCATCTACAGAGCTGACAGAGATCATGGTTTTTGGTGGCACAGCAGAGAGAGGCTTTGGTGGTGCAGGCTTTGCAGGAGCTGGCTGGTTGGGATCACGAAGCTCCCCAGGTGTGCTGTCAGGACAAACATCCTCGTCCCTCTCTCCTTCCGACAGGCTGTTCTCCTCAGTTTTGGCCCCATCTGTGGTATGAACCATTAGCAGCCCTGCTGACTTCTGTTGGGATGTGTCCACAATGTCAATCAGCATGTTCTTCTTCTCCTCTGGCCTCTTCTCAGCCTTGCCCAGGTCCAGCTGGAATTTGGACTCGGTCTCGTACTTGGACTCCGTCATCTGTCTCCGCAGGCCTCCCCGTGGCCTGCCCATGGTGGCAGTGCTGGAGAAACTCACTTCGACATTGGGCCGAAGTTTTGTGTCAATGAAAAGTGGCTTGTTGAGGTCCAGTTTGGACTGGTCACTCTTGAGTGGCAAAGGCTGTGACTGCTCCCTCATGGCCCGGTCTCTGGCAGCTAATGCTAAGGCTAATGGAGAATTGGGGTCTAGTGGTTTTCCGGTGACAGGGTGAACATAGTTCCCGCTCCCTGAGGTGTAAGTCTTGTGAGCTGGCAGGCTGATGGGACTGTGACCTGTCCTAGTGTTGAGTAACTCCCGCACCATGGTGGGTTCTGGGCTGTTGAAGTCTGTCACATTGCCCCCTCCTCGAGGGATGCTGAGCAGGGATGAAGGGGGAGCCATGAGCCGGCGCAGACGCTCATCACTGCTAAACATGCCCTCATCAATGGACTTTGAGTGCCGCAGGCGAGGGGTAGGAGTAGGAGCCACATCCTCATCGCCAGCATCTGTGGATCTGAAAGACGGGGAATTTCTGTGAACCTCCAGCCGTTTTTCCCTGACTGTACTGGGAGCCATGGCAGTTGCAAAAGGGCTTCCTGTACTGAGGCTATCCTCTGGGCGGAGTTGGCCTGGGTGGTCAGGCGTAGTCGTCTCTATCTCCATACTGCTGCCCTGGCTGCTCTTTCCACTGCTGCTGGTGGAGGGCTCTTTGATGATAATGGTGGGTATGGGGATGGAGCAGGTCTTCTCTGGGCTGTCCTCTACATTGGACTGTTTTACAAGCATGCCCTTTCTCCGTGCAGGCTTGTTTGGAACAAACAGCGCAGCGTTAGCCATTTTGCCAACATCTGAGTATGGGTTCTCGGGAATCTGGGCTCGGCGCATATGAAGGCTCTGCTGAGCAGTTGGACTGTTGCTGAAGTCCTCTGCATCATACTGTTCAGAGTTCTCTCTGTAATACATGCCTTGGTCTCTCCAACCTGGACCAAGGCTTGAGTCTCCTCTGTCTGAAGGGGCGCTGTTCACAGTAGGACTTTGAGGGGTGAAGCCTGGTCGGATTGTGCCATAACCATGTCCAGCAGGTGTGGGAGTATTGTTGTGAGGAGGAGATGGAGGGGAAATAGCCGGTGGTGGGGGAATGTCCTCTGATGTGTCAGGCATTGATAGGCTTCTTGTAAATTTTAACATGGGAGGAGTGAGGAACTGCTTTTCTTCTTCAGTTACCCCTGTGGTTGGATAATAAGAGCCAATTACCATGGGAGCACCCACGTCAAATCGTGGGTGAAAAAAAAAAAAAAAAAAAAGCAATTCATTTTTCATAAGTTTCCAATATTTAATATAGAACAAGTAAACCAAAATGGTATTACTGGATCTAACACAGCAAACAGCTTTTAAATTAATGGGGTTTTGTTTTATTATACACTCATGGAAACAAAGACCAAACAGTAAGCTATGTACTGTTATTACAACGCTAATGTTGAAGAAAGTTTATACTTTTTTATTGAATACTTGCCTATCGATGTCTGTCGGCGCATGGTTCCTTTTGGTACACCCAAGAATGGGCCTTTAGGAGTTGCTGTTACCGGTGGGGAATCCACTGATATGTCCTGGCTGTTGCACAGTGACTGCACAACCACAAAGATAGGTGTGTTAAGACAGAGGTTTAAAAAAGTGTTCAAAGGGAAGTCTGTATTGTAAAACCTGACAGCCTGAATTGTTTTATTCCGCTTATAGCACAGACATAGATATTCTATACAATGACATTCTATGCAATTTTTTGCTTCAAACTTTGTGGCAACAGTTTGGGAAGGGCCACATATGGAAGTGAAGATCAGTTGTCACATACTTTTGGTCATAGAGTACATATATAAAGTTTTTGTATATTATTATTATTATCATTAACAATACTACTACAACTAATAATACCACTCAGAATATTTCATTAGTGATCAATTAGTACGAACAGCAAAAAAGATATCATTACTGGGTCAAAGGTCATGCTTACATTCATTTCTGGGGCCACGGCGAAGCACCTGCTTGTGGGGCGCGGTTTAACAGCTGCCACCCTCACGTCCACGTTCGCGTTGTCCCACACCGGTTTCTGGGGAGGGACAACCTCCTCCACTTTATCTGCAAATCAGCACAGTTTCTATTTAGGGATCAGGAAGCGACAGGACACTACGTCTAATAAAATCAAGCCATTATCCTCTCACAGGATGTACAGAATAAAAAAAGAACCCAAACCAAGCAAGGGAGAGGAGACAGAAATAAGTACATTGACATTGGTCAAGGTCAAAGCCGTGCAAGCTCTTCCCGATTCCGAGGGAATGTGTGTCTCAGCGGCCACTGCACAACATGCTAGCGGTAGCGTTTGCTTTCATACAGCTCCCATGCATGGGAAATGATTACTTAGGGTGACGTGAAAAACAATCCTCTTCTTCTGAGCCACAATATCTGAAAGCTGATCATCTACACAGGAGCGGAGGAGAGGGAAGTTCAGTGTCTGATTTGCTGCCATCACATTTGTCAAGTGTGCATCTGGTTACACGCGCACACACACACACGCACACACACGCATACACACAATTTCTCTTTCTGTTATCCCTTTATAGTTCCAAAGCAGATGACTGGTTTTATATATATATAGGGTCTTTCCCTGTGTGTTACATAGTATGATGTCATATTCCTGTAGGTTTATAAACCTGTAGGTTTCTAATACTGACACGGACCATGGACATCTTATTCAGCGCCTTTGAACCTGCACGGGAGAAGTAAGATCATTTCATCTACTCATCGACATTAAAACGAGTGCCAGCAGCTTTGCACTGAAAATATGGCATTACATTTTGCAGGTGGATTGTTGCTATATTAGACGTCTGCAGCAAGATTTCCATGACAACACCTCAGTGCAGAATGATTCAAAGCTGTAGAGGGTCCTCTTACAATGATGGGTAACTAGAACGCTAGTACATCCTCATCCTTACCAAGTGTCAGCTATAACACTTCCAGTGAGGCATATCC
>CM040460.1:25568044-25578885 GCA_022758105.1 Pangasianodon gigas | reverse complement strand
ATATATATATATATATATATATATATATATATATATATATATATATATATATAATGGCCACATTTCATTTACAAATTACATATCTAATAGTTACATAACCGAATATGAACAGATGGAACAAATACAGAGATGAATAGGAGGTGCACTATTTGTTTTTTGTTTTAGAAAGGTTCACAGGGCATCTGATTGAGACTAGAGGTGTGCATCAGGACTGGGATCCTTTGACTGAGCCGTCAGATATGAAGCTTTCGAACACTGAAAGATCAGTACTGCTTGAGCCATTTACAGCATCCTTAGTAACTGCCTGGTCAAGGTCACAGTCATGGTTTAAATTTGGCTACTAGTTTGTCTATAGTTTGGGAAATAGAACCAACTAAAAATATCAGGGGTGGGTACAAACAAAAATAATAACCATATGGGTGGGATTAAAAAACATTTTTGCACTTCTCTATTTGAGACCAATTATGAGACACACAAGAGATGCAGCTGAGGTTGAAGTTCTGAACTGTCTGAGCCAGATTTCACACACCATGCTGACAGTGCTGTATGTCTATCTCTGAGTTTCTTTTTTAGTGTTTTCCAGTTTTTCCAGAGGTTATATTAATTAAAAAAACAAAACAAAAAAAACACTGTTTTAGGCTACGTCTTCTTGGGGTTTAGATATGGATATGGATATTTGGAGCACTAAACAGATACAGATAGTGACATTGCATTAAAATCTCAACAAATAAATACATAAATAAGTAAAAGATCTACATAAAATTGAGTTTATATGTATACAGAGTGTATATGCATTTAATCATTTAATAAAACCTGGCTGTAAAACTCACCCTTCTTTTTCCTCAAAGTAGCTTTAACATAAAAGAATATTCAGTTTTATTCATGGACGGATATTCACACATCATTTACATAAAAGAAGGGGGATTCAAAACAGATGAAAGGCATCAGAATGGCATTAACCTGGATAAAATGTAATGCCATATCACACAGTTATCACCGCCATGCAACGGTCTACTCTACACAAAATCTAGCAGAACCAGACAGGACAGATCGAACAATAACAAGACACAGAAACGTGTTATAGCCTAACGTTTTTAAATCCAATGTTCTTTATCTAATGCTGTGTTAAGTGCAAATAAATCTGTTTCATTTAACCAGAGAAAATCGGTACCAGAAGCAAAACCAGTGTCAGTGATGCTTTCTAACTAATCAAACGTTAGAGCACAGAAATCAGAGAACGAATCCGTGCAACCTGGCACTGTAAAGTGAGAGCTGATCAGGCTATAAATATACATATATAAATATATAAATAGGAGTACATTTCTCTGCTTTTCCGGTCTCAGTGGGGGTTTTTGATATTAAAACATAGAACTGACTGGAAGATCGTATGTGGTTTTTAAAAGTATATCATGACCCAGTAAGATAATACAGACTAATTTATGTACTTTATAGAAATAAATATAGAGTGAAAGACCACAAACAACCATATTCTGTGACTCAGAAACCACACACACACACACACACACACACACACACACACACACAGGATATGAGCATGCCGAATAATTACAAGGGAAAGAAACTTACCTTTATCCACTTTTTCAGCCAAAAAAAAAAAACATAAAACATGAAATATTAGTGCACATTGTTTAAGTCCTGACAAATCAGAAGTATTAGTTAACGATATTAAATATGAGGCACACTAGCAAACAACAAGTTGCTTGTGTCACTTGTAGCTTGTTGCTTGTGGGCTGAGAAAAGATAGTAGCCATAATGTAAAGTAAGTGCTTCCAAAGCCAACTATTTAAACACTAATTTAAAAACACACTAATCTATGTGAAAATTGGTTTGATTCACGTGTTACATGCTAGGATTTGGACAAGCTTCACTGGCAGATTAGCAAAGCATGCAAACTGTACTAGCTACGTCCCAGAGGCACAAATGACCTCTGCTACTTCCGACTCTATACACATTTAACAAGATGTTATATATGACAGGATAAGATAAAACCATGGTTATAGGTTTTCTTACATTTCTGTGCATCAAACAGTAAAGTTGTGAGTGGGGAACTGAAGAAACATTGGACCACGTCCAATAATTCAGGACAATTGTTTTGATCTATCGCTTGGGAAATGGGAAAGTCTCGATGCATTATCGCAGCTCCGTGTCTCACATGCACATTGAAAAAAAAAAAAGGTCGCAATGACGCCGGTGTGAAAATACAGCAAGGAGGGTATTTTTAATTATTTATAATAATTCATCATGTTTTTAATCCCCAGTGTATGGGATAAGTGGAGCCTATGGAGTTATTCATAGGGAGGGACACAATACAGGCCACTGTTTGACAAAAACCAGACGTTCTTTCTTACGTCAGCATCTTACAACGCAGGTCTCATGGATCATCTATGGACCAGTCTCAGTCTAAAATTAAAGGTCAGAAGAAGCTAGCTATAAACTCAAAATCCAAACAGTTACAGTTCTTCTCTTCAGTACACCACAGAGCCTGAAGACAGTAGATATTCACCAAGGCATCAAATATCAAATCACCAACTTCAGCAAATTAGATTACAGAAAATTGTATTGTATTCTGGATACGAATTGGATTGTGCGCATTCCTTTAGCCATTGTTTAACCATTTTTGTTGCGTCGGTGTATGGTGCTTACCCAAGTCCTCCAGTTCTGAGGTCATGGATTTGGAGCGTGTGGAAAGTGCAGTGGATGGAGCTCTCCTCGGAGGGGCTGGAGCTTGAGGAGCAAATGAAAAAACACGTGTAATTAGCCATGAGCTAGCATTTGGCATTTCATACTGTGATTTATAACACAGAATTCTGCACAATGAAATGGGCTGTTAGCGACAAGCCAAAAGGCTTTCTGAACAGATTTACCAATAGTGATACACACACACACACACAGAATTTCCTATTAAAATCAGCTATGTTTCTGGTATAGTTTGCTTCTTTAGTTTTTTGCACTGAAACTATGAGGCTAATGAAGAACTTGATCATATTGCTTAGGATACAGTACGAGTTACGGTAATCTATAAAAATCAGGAGCCCGGCTGTCCAGGATAGGCAGATTTTATGTCCAGGCTATTAGTTTTTATTCATAGTTGCCCAGCAGGAAAGTAGGTGCAATCAGAAAAAGAGAACAACTACTTCTTATTTACTCCTTATGTAAGTTTTTGAGGCTCCCGAGTGGTGCAACAGTTCGAATCCAGACGATGCCACAGCCATTCGTGGTCGGGGTCCAAGAGAGCGAAATGAATGAGAACAGTGAATTTGATTATTTGCTAAACCATTCTTTTTTTAAAAAAAATAACAAAATCCATTATGGGAAGCAATCATCTTTGACATGAGGAGAGGTTTCAGATTTATTAATAACACCAGAACAGCTTTTGCAGGTTTGAAGAAACAGTGCTGATCTATAAGATGTAAATCTGAGAGGTGCTAAATGAAACAACCCACGTAATGAACGTACTTTTTTTTCGAGCTGTATCATCAGGGTCGAGATTTCTGCTGACAGTCACGACTTTAATGATGAGATGATTTCCCCCGTGACGGATCATATTAACCACCTGTTTGTGGCCCACCTTCACCACGTTGTCCTTGTTAACCTGAGACAGGAAAAGCAGAGGAGAACCAAACATCTAAATCTGTTCAACATCAGAACACTGGGAAGAACTTTCTTTTTAAATATGTACACACCAGAACTTGATATAAAGCACATTTCTAGCCACATATTTTGGTATATACGTTGTGGTGTAGACTAGGTGGTAGTCAAATGCTGTAAGAAATAGTGAATTATATATATATATTTATATATTTTTCATAACTCTACTATATGAGTATTTTGCAGCACAGCATTTTCTTTTCCTTTTTTTTCCTAAGTGTACAGCCACTGAGATAATGAGATAATGGTCCCAGCTGGGCTTCCCTGCTAAAATACAGTCTAACAATAGTAACGTGAAAATAGCAATCTAATGGCAGGCAAAACGGCTACGTTCACAAATTCCGATGTTTGGCCCAGATGCAGTCTTTCAGCCTCGACTGTTTCTATATGTTCTTAACTGACTCGTATCTGTCCTTAGTGTGAGCAGAGCTCTGCTCTGAAACAACACACCACATATTAACATCTTCCAAACCAGTCACATCACATGCATGTGTCTTGAACCACTACAAACCATGCAGTACTTGCTAGACAATCCATCGCTGTCATGATAACACACTAGCACAAGCTATGCAAGTCCGTTAACAGCTTGTGAGCTGCTCATGATCAGGGCGAGAAGGTGCAAAAGGTGCTGTTACTTCTGTAACAGTATTGAGAGGTGTGTGTGTGTGAGTGTGTGTGTGTGTGTGTATTTTTAATGCTTAGTTGAGATGCTTTTTTACTGAAAAAGTACTGAAATACAAAACATACTTGATATGTGGGAGAACCTCAGTCTGAACAGTCAAACCAGAATAATGCAAATTTTATACCCACTAGATGCTCATGAAAAATTCACAACGACAATTAATCTGTGTATTCAGTCATACTTCTGCGCATTCAAGTGATACACCACTTTAAAAAGATTTTGTGAACAACAAAAATGAGCAATGACTCAGAATTGAGCTCTTAGGCTTGCAATGTGAATACAGCCAAAGTGAATCAAAATTGATATATTTGAAAAATATACTGTATGCCTTTTTGACCCCATCAAAATAAATAAATAAATGAATGAAATATAGCTGAGTCATTCATTTGTGCTGGGTTTGTGCTGAATTGTGTCTGGTTTGGTTTCTCAGATTTTATAACAGTTTTACTGTAATATAAGTCTGTCGTTGGGATGTCATTAACGCCCACTCAACTCAAAACCAAAAAAAAAAATAAAATTACTGTCATTCTTTTGTGCTGATTTGTGCCATACAAACATTTTCGTGCCTGTGAGTTTTTGACATACTACACATTCTTTTCACTGTGATATTACTCTCAGCTATTAACCTACATTAATATATGCAAGGAACAACACATGACAGACCGTGCCGTTATACACAAATAATATGAAGTGGATTATTTTCATATAACCACACGGACTGGAGAGTGTTATTCTGCTAACACCACAGTGATTTTCCAATGATTACACATCGTACAGTTAACGGTTTATGGTTAGGATTTTAATGTTAATGGAACGTCCAGGAGACAATTAAGTTCCTGTGATCACTTACATTGTAGCTGCGATAAACAGTCATTCCTTCACCAACATCTCTCTCTCTCTCTCTCTCCAAAAATGCAGCTAGTCATTTTACAGAGAAACCGGGAAGCGTAAAGTCTTCTGTCCTGAAGACTTTCCTGTGCTGATAAACTTCGCAAAGCACTGTGACTCTTATAATGCACTTACAACCAAGACTCCTTCCAAATGTTAAATAAATGTCTCCTAACAAAACGTCACCACATCAATGATTGTACGTTTTACTTTGTTAAACAATAAGTTTCTTATAAATTCGTTTATTATTAGTCTCAGATTATATAGAAACTGTAGAAACAATAATGTATTAGAATGAGCACATTAATATAAATATGTCGTTCATGCTAGAGCCGGAACTACTGTCCGAGCCTTGCTGTTATATGAAAATAATGCACATCTTCTGATCAGATTAGAGAATTCAACCACGCTGTGTTATTAGTCTTAGATTATTTGGTGTGTCCACTCTACAAGTTTATGAGTTCTTACTGAAGAAACAATAACGTTTTAGGCAGAAACAGAAAGATCTTGTCTAGCTGTAATACACAGAACAGAAAAAACCTGGCAACTTTGCCGTAATAATCACTGTGGCTGCAAGCAATTGTGCCTACAATCTGGGGATAAAAAAAGCCAAATGAAATGCAGACAGTCTAGAAATTGCCCTGCTGCGTAAACTAAGCCATACAGATATGAGACGGAGGATCTTTGCTGACAATGGAAACCTTTACTAAACAATATTATTATTCTGCGAGAATGTAGCCAGAGGCCAATACGTCATGTCTCTACTTCAGCAACATCCTGGACGTCAACACTTGTGACCTTGCTCAGCTTGTGCTGATTTGGAAATTTATACCCACACTGCTGTGCTTTTCTAAACACAGTGCTCTGCCCTTTCACAAATTCACCACCTATCATTCACACGTCTCTGTGTTTTTTTTTCCTTCAGCATTACTGTGTATTCCATATTGCCACTAACCACTGCACAGTTATAAAAGATCAGTAAGTAAAAGTAACTGCCATGTGGTCTGATTCAGGGTTGCATGTCGCACTCTCTGAGAGGAGCGTTGTATACGTCTAACATCTTGTTTTATTGACATGATCGATTTAAAAAAAAGTCCAATTCCCACTTGCTCTAATTATTCTCCAAACACTCCGTAACACTCCACAGAGAGCCGTCAGAGACGAAGCTGCTGAGTGGCTCTGAAAGGCCAGATCAATCTTGTTGGCTTAAACTTTAAGTGGAGGCATTAAATCTCCCGACGTGTTATTACTCCCCAATTTGTCCTGCATAAAAGAGGAAAAACCCTGCCAGAGGTGCTAAATATGGATAGATAGGCATTAAATACTGTTTCACCCACTCCACTGAGTTAATACAGAAGCCTGATACTAACACAGTTAATTAGAATAATGCAACTGAAATAACTAGTGGTGTAAAGAGTGCATTGATCTCAGTATTCACTCTATAACTAGAGATGGATTAGCTACCAGGCCTATCAGGCACATGCACAGTCGGCTTGCTCACTATGGAGACCTCGATAAGAACAACAACAAAAGAGAAATGTAATTGGTGTCAGTCTGAATTTGTAACTATGAGAAGTCACTTAGGTCCTAAGTGTTTGTAACTGGAGCTGGATAAGCGGATGAAAAACATGGGTTCACATCTGTAAACCCACAATTTAGCCCTATTTGGACGGGATTAAATTGACATGGGGTCCTGGAGTAATTTAGTTAGTCTGTGATTTTATTTCCGACCAGATTGGCCATGTCTGTTTTTTTTTTTTTTTTTCCTGTCCTTCTCTGAGAAAATTACAGAGTCGTACTTCCAATACTTAAATCACTTTCTTCCTCAGCACATAGTTTGGTATCAGTCTGCACCAGCATCGTGCTCAGGTAGGAGGTGTGGCGCAAAGAACTGTATCTTAGAAGTGATTCAGAAGATAAAATAGTTCCAGTTTGATTCATTTCTTTCAGGTTCAGTAAGAGTGCTGGTCAGGGTCATGGTGAATCTGGAGGCTCTCCTGGAGAATGCTGGGTGAGAAGCAGGAATATGGTCCATCACAGGGCACCATGCTCACACACATTCACACCTAGGGGCAAATTACAGCAGCCAATCCGCCTAGCTCCAGCAGAACTCAGAACATGGAGAACGTAGTCTAAGCTCAGGTTCGAAGCAGGGAACTGGGAGCTATGAGTCAGCAACACGACCCACTGCTCCACCATGATGCCTGACTTATTTACTTCATTTTTAAAAATTTTTAAAACCATGGAAGTTTTAATGAAGCGGTTGGTTGAGTCAAAAATAGGCTTTTAGGACAAATATTTTACACTATGTAGCTAACTGAACAAATCTGAGTTAAAGAGAAAACTGTGTACTTAATGGCTGAACTGTCTCAAAAAATGCACATAGAAAAGTTTTTTTTTTTTTTTTAATTCATGGATTTAATGAAATCCAATAGACAATGCTATGTAAGCTTTTAACTCCAATAAAAATCCTCCTGCCAGAGCAGAAATTAGAAACGTCTTGTATCATCTGTTAGTGTTCTCCTGAGCAGCATAGCATGAAATTAGCACAGTGCTGTGAAAAAGATCAGCAGAAGATTTAAAAAGGAAGATCTAAGATAACAGGATGCTTTAATCTACACAAAAGGTTATGTGAAATGAGACGGGGTAACCTAGGAAACGAGCCAGTACGCTGAACAGGGCTGCGTGATGAAGGGAGTTACGCCTTGCTCCATTCTGTGTGTGTGTGTGTGTGTGTGTGTGTGATTCATACATGCCATGTGTGAATGCAAGAAAGACTGGGAGGAGTCCAAACACAATTTAGCACACAAGAGGATTAAACATTGGAGTCCACGGGTGTGAGTTATCACTCAAACCTACACTGTCGTCTTCTCTGCAATAAAACAGGAGATGAGACAATCAGCATATTAATCTGAAATGATGTGCACAGGTGCCGTCAATATTAACTGACGCTGCCTGGAAGCTCCGCCTCTTCATGGAAGCCCCGCCCCCTGAACTGCTGCATCGCCCTCGCTTTCTGTCATGGTAAATGGGGAATGTGTGGAGTTTAATTATATGAAATAAAATATATCAGGGTACGTTCGACTTAGTTAATGTTAGACAAGTATAAATTTATTATCTGTTAACTATATATTTTTCAGCCAAAATTTCAGGCATCCCTAAAAAACTATTTAACTGATTAGACTATTTAACTAGTTTAATTAATTAAACTAGTTAACTGATGTTAAGCCAGACATACAGCAAGAGATGAAAATTTTGACCTAAAAAATTATACAGGCATATAATGTGTCAAATCTAACACTAACACATCTAACACAAATAATGCTAAAGGCGAAAATTATTAAGTGATTAAATACACTGGGCTTTTTTTTTGTTTGTTTTCTTACCAGTGCTTTCTGCATCGCTCACTGCAGATGTGTTCACACACTTGTTTGCAACCAATTTCTAAAAGGATTATTGAAAAAAATACTGTTATGGTTTTGTTACCACGATTTTATAAAATGGAAAATTGTATGTAGGGAAAATTGAATATCACACAACCCTAGTAAGAGCTCTTCTCTGTTTTGATGTTGATGTGACAGCGCAGGAGTACCGTGGACATTTTGACAGCCGGGACCTGATTACAAACTCGATTAGGCTTATTTCCGTTTCATTGTGGCATGAACTCTCCAAAAAACAGATCAAACTCTGAGGAAAGCACACTTAGCTAGCGAGCTTTTAGACATCTTTAGGCAGACTAACTATGCTTGTTAAACTGGCTCTGTACACAACATGATCTTTGCAGGCAGACACCATGACCAGGTTAGAAAGTGTCCTAAACAAAAACATTTTTACGTCATTTTGTTAAAATATTTTTATGTCTTCTTAAAGTAAAGATATCAGTGTATAAACTCAATTTTGGTCAAAATCCAAGTTTTCATCATTTTTAGCTGTTTTACAAAATTCACCTTACATATGACAGCTTTTTCCAGGCCACTGGACTGGGTCATTACATCGAGTCATTTGAAATATTTAATCACAAACCAAGCGTGAGTGTAATGTATTCTGTCATTTCTGTTCTCTGTCTTGTTTGATTTGACCATCATGACTTAATTGTGAACTCAACCTCAATTTCTTTTGCAAGATTTAAAAATGGAAATGGAATAAGGACTTTAAAAAAAACACACATTCCTGTCAGACTCTGATGTCACTAGTGATGATTAGTTGACTCGGGAACAGGCTTGACCTGATAAATCTCCCAGCATCCTCAGCTCACCTAGATCACTTCATCTGGCGTAATCTCATTATGCTAGACTGCCAATCCCATCAGAGCCACTTCATCTGGATCATTTCATTACATTAGACTGCAGATGTGGTCAGTAATCTGAGCTGCTCACAAATACCACACTAAACAAACAGAACATTCTCATTATCTAAAGCAGGATGTGTTACAATGACAAAAATGTATGAATACCCTTTTTAAAAACAGTGTGGCAATTGCAAACAGACTCTGCACAAACATGTACAAAAATTCCCATGAACCCCAGACTACAGTGAACGCTGACTGATAGGAGTGTGTGATGCGCCGTCCTGCACTCAATTACCATCTGATGAAATTAGTGCTGGTTATCCCCTTGACACACGATCCACACAGAGGGAATAAAGCGGAAAACGATAAGCCATCCTTTCAGCTAATCATATCAGCTGTGTTCCTGCTTGTTCTGGTCACAGTGTCTCTCTCTCTCTTTCACACACACACACACACACAAATATAAATACCTGCAGCCAGGCATACAGTACAGTCCATAAGTATCTGGACAGAGCCACATATATTCCAGCATTTTGGGTTTTGAAATGAAATGGTTTGCTAAGCTATACAGCAATCAGCTCTTTTTCACACTCTTCATATTTTTCCTTAATGATATGTAATAAATTTGTCATGTTGAATATTTGGAAATCCTTTGCTTCGATGCTTGCCTAATGACCCATATTTATTAGGTGCTTGGGCCCCATACCAATACTAGATATATATTAAAAATACTGCATGGTTTTCCCCCTCATTCCCTTTGTTGGAAGTCCTCAGAGTGCAGGTGCAGAATTTACCCAGAAGGCATTGCCATATGATGAAATTTCATTTTCGAGCTATAGGTGGACGTCTACGGGATGCCTTCACTGCCAATAAATCAAATTTTTCTTGTTACTAGTTTGCATGCCTGAAATACCCTTAAAAATACTTGAAACAGGAAGGAAGCTATGGAAGCAAAACTACTTCAGACATCTGACCTTGCTGTGACCTTGACCCTGTTTGGATACTGACATTCAACCACTCGCTCTTGTTAGATATCACACTAACAAGAATCTCAAACAGGTGCACAGATGGACTTTAAAACACCTAGTAGCGGAGGAATAATATATATATATATATACACTGCGTTCCACATTATTATGCAAATGTAATTTTTCTCTCTTTTTCCTAAATAATCTATAAAAATGATAGTTCTCATAATTTTCAAGTCATCAAGCATTAGAGTATAACTCGACTGTTTTCGAACGAACCTCCAAATCATAACGGTTTTTAAAAAAAAAATCAAAATCTTAAAATGCACTGTTCCACATTATTACG
>CM040460.1:25462664-25567944 GCA_022758105.1 Pangasianodon gigas | reverse complement strand
GGAACATCCATTCTTAAGTAGTTTTCCCTTTAATTGGACTCACCTGCAAACTAATTGGCACAGGTGTCTGAGATTGATTGGAGTGATTGGAAGAGCCCTGACACACATTCCCATCCATGTGTTTAAACTGACAGACAAAAAAATGACCTTTATGACCTTTAAACACAATTTGCATAATAATGTGGAACGCAGTGTATAGTAGATTAGTAAATGTAGCTAACACACTATACACTATAACATACTATGCATACACTATACACTACACCATACACACTGGTCAAAAGTTTGTGGACACCTGACCATCACACTCATATGTGCTTTTTGAACATTGTATTCCAGAGTATATCTAATAAACTCCATTCTTCTGGAAAGGCTTTCCACAAGACTTTGGAGCATGGCTGTGAGGATTTGTGCTCATTCAGCTACAAGAGCACTAGTGAGGTCAGACACTGATGTTCCCTAAGGTGTTCACTGGGGTTGAGGTCAGGGCTCTGTGCAGGATACTCATGTTCTTCCTCTCCAACCATGTCTTCATGTAGCTCACTTTGCACACTGGGGCAATGTCATGCTTGAACAGGTCTGGGTCCCTTAATTTCATTGAGGGGAAATTGTAATGCTACAGCATGTAAAGACATCCTTTACATTTCATACATTGTGTGCTTCCAAGTTTGAGGCAACATTTTGTGGAAGACCTGCATATGAGTGTGATGGTCAGGTGTCCACAAACCCTTGGCCATATAGTGTAATTTAATCCATGAGTATGACAAGCTGGCTGTGAATTAACACAGAGTGAGCACTCGAATCCTTAACGAAGGGACAACACAGTCCTTATTCTATCCTGATAATAGCGTCGATGTTGCATATCATGTTTGCACCCTTGATAAACTGGCATTAAGTCTTAAGGCTAATAATTTGGCTCTGAGCTATGGTTTTTCATGCTGCATTATATAGTTAGAGTCTGAGTCTGGGCACATCTTTTTTTTCCACTTGACCTTCATCCAGTAAAATTTAGATGTGTGTAGTTTAGCAGGCAGCAGGATTCGGGAACAAGCACCACCAGGCAATATGAAGCAATGTAAGCATATTTCAATGGTTAAATATTCATATCAAATAAAACTGCTTTGTGAAAATCAATAAAGTGTTTTTCTAGTTGAAAAAAACTGAATCTACTTGGCAACTATGAATATGAACTTTTGTCAGCACAAATTGTCAAGGAAATCATTTCAACGGTATTGTTTTGCTGCCAGGGTCAAGTGTACAACTTGCAACTTGGGTGACGAAAGTGTTACGCACCCCTGAGTCATCAGGGAAGTCAACAAGAAAGTGTTAAAAGCAGTATTGGAAGGCATAGTGTGTATCTTTCCTCCGTGATACTGTGTCTGGCCTGTAATGCTGCCCATTTTCCATTCCTGATGAAAGGAAATGAAAGGCACTTCAATCACAAGTCGAGAATATTCTGCTTTTGGTGCTCTCTAGCAGCATGTTCAGGGTCCTGCTCAATTAGTGTTCATGAAGTTTTGAGGTATTTGGTTGAATCTGAGCAGTTATACTGCTTCTATTCACTACACATTTCATTCTGCTGCTGCCATTACTTCAGGTATATGTCCAAGCCTATGACTACCACCACCATGTTTCACCTGAGACCTGCTGTACTCTTTAGCACACTGTAGCCTGTCCTTTCTGTTCATCAGACTTTCTTGGGCATTAAATTAGCCCTTTGAGACAGGAGAACGTACAGCATGGCAGTTGCTGTCACCTTCACGGAGCCTGCCAACCCAGTTGCCACTCCACTTCCATAACGAGTGAAAATATGACACATTTTTTATTAAACACAATGTAACCATACTGCCAAATGAAATGAAAACAGCAGAGTTGTGCAGATCATCAGGAAAAAGGTGAGCAATTAATCTATACCAGATTGAATTTTATAATGAGATTAATTTAGCAAGTTATTTAGCAAGCTAGGCAGCTAGCAAGTTAAATGAAACAATACAGCTGCATTTGTTTGTCAAACTGTCTCGATCCATCTACGCTCTGAGATCATTCTGGTCTATTTTCTTTTCTTTGCATCACATCTATTTCTTCATCCTGAAGATTGTTCGGCTTTTGATGATAATCAATGAGATTTATTTGTGTGTGTATGAGAAACGGAGATGGAAAAGGTTCATTTTGTGTCATATCTGTTCAATTCCACGAGAATGAAGATGCACCACTTCACACACTCACACACACATTTACTCTGTCATGCACAATCATACACATCCATGCTCACATTCATCAACACACACACACAGAGCCTCAAATCCATTATATAACCCTGTCTATGATTATATAATGCCTTTTAGTGAATAAGGAGACCACCCAGTTATCCACCAAGGCTGCACTACTGACAAAAACAGTGTTAAGTGTGTGAACACTTCTGTTACATAACAGGACAAGGGCCCATCCGTACTGGACCAAGACACACACACACACACACACACACACAACTATTCACAACACAGAACTACTGAACCACTCACTGGGTATTAATAGAAGCTCATAAAATACCATTCTGAAAATATTATACCAAAAATATGAGAGCAGGCAAATTCTGGTTAAAACAAATTGATTTCATAATTATGTCTTATAATAAAGATATAATAAGTTTTGGTATTTAAATATCTCAGCGTGTAATTTTATACTGCCACAGACAGAACAAACATTACCAATACAGCTACACTGTGTGTTCATATCATTATAAAGCAATATAATGTGAAAACTATGACTTTTTTAAGCAAAGAAAAGAAAAAAAAAAAAAAAGGAATATCAGAATTTTATCATAAATTATCCTATTTTGGGATCTGTTTTTTTATTATTTATTTTTGATTGCTGATATTTAGCTAGAATTTACATTTCTTACATTACCCAGGATTCCCATCAAAATCTAAGTAGCACATTAAACAGCAGAAATCAATGAGAAAGAATGGCAAAATGGTAAATAAAATTATAAAGCAGTCCATCTGCTTTACTGCTTCACTTTCTGATGAATTAATAGCTACTGGTGTGCTAAAAAAAAAGGGTGGTATATCCTCTGTCTATTAACATACCCTTAATGACCCGTTTCCTAAATCAAGCAGCAATGAATTCTTGCAGTGGTTTTCCACACAATTAGGATGAAAACCTTTTCTTGTCCATAATCCATGCAATTTAAAGTGCTTGTTAACAAAAAAGGCTATTCAGGTTCTCAAGTACTTTTCAGAAAAGCTAAATCCACTTTTTGTATCATTATGGATTATGGAGCACATTCAGAACAAAATTGTGAAACCCATCCAAAAAAAAAAAAAAAGCTGCTCTGAGGCCTCGTCCACATGAATGGATATTTTTGGTTTATATTTTTAAAATGGTTTTACCCCTCTTTTTTAAAAAATAAAATAAAAATTCCTGTGCACACAAACAACACTTTTGAATATATTTCTATCTACATGAAAATGCAAAAATCATTTGGAAATGCTCATATAATCAGGCTGGCCAATTAGGTGGCCATAGTATGTCATAAACTGTCATAAGTATGTCATAAACTGTAATGTTAAATGCTTCAAAACCAAAACACAAAAAATATGTTAGAAAAAAAATATTTATATACTGTATGTGTAGACTGGAGGCCAAATCAAAGAGAGAAAACTATGTTTTAAAAAATATCTTTATTTGTGTGGACAAGAGACAAAACAGAAAAAAACAAGTTTTAAAAAATATCCGTATACTTGTGGACAGGAGACAAAACACAGACAAAAAACTATATTTTAAAAATATCTGTGTATGTGTGGACAGGAGGCTAAAATGCAGAGAACAAAAAATACGCTTTAAAAAATATCTGCATACTTGTGGAAAGGAGACAAAACGCAGAGAAAAACTATGTTTTAAAAAAAATCCACATATGTGTGGACAGGAGACAAAACACAGAGATAATACAACATTTTAAAAAATAACTGTATATGTGTGGACATGAGGCCAAAACAGAGAAAAAAATGCTTTCAAAAATGTGTATGCATGAGGCTCCTGAGTGGTGCAACAGAAAAGTGTATCCCCTATTGTCCGGAAACCATGAGTTCGAATCCTAACAATGCCACAGCCATCCGTGGCCAGGAGTCCAAGATAGCGAAACTGGCTGGCTGGCTGCGTAGGATGGATGGCATACTCTCTTTCTCCTGTCAATCACAGTGACACTACACAATGACGGTGTCTGTGAGTTCATGTATGAGGAAGAGGGTAGAATCTACGCTTTCTTCTGAGTGTGTTACGCCGCCCTGTGACGCAGCACTTTAAAAATCTGCGGTTGGATGGCTTCACGCATCTCAGACGAAGCACGTGTTAGCCCTCACTCTCCCTGGTTGTTAGCTGTTCTTTGACAGAGGAGAGCTGATAGGTAGGTGGGAAATGGCCAAGACTAATTTAGGCAAAAAACAATGGGGAAAATTATGCGAGTCCAAAAACACACAGAAGGAAAATACAGTATGCTTTTAAAAATGACACATACGTGTGAGTGGGGCCTGGGGTTCATGTCTGATGCTGTTCACCAAATCCTCATTAATGCCACTGATGGCAGGCTGTCAGTCACTGAGAAATGTGTGTAAAAATGCTGGATCTGAGATACCAACAGTGACAGTTAAAGTACTGAGGTTTTAGACTCAAGATGCAAATGCACCTTTATTGATGCAGACGGCAAAGCAGACAAATCCAAAGGGCAGAATCAAAGTCATAAACAGGCAATGGTTTAGATGATCAACATACATGCTAGACTACACAAAACAAACTTGATAACTATACAGACAGGGTCAAAACTAGAACAGCATGGACTCAGGAACAAAGGCATGTGATCATGTAGGATTATCGTGTGCATTTGTACTGAAGCAGTGAATGTGACTAGGTGCGTGCATGATTAGTGAGGTAACAGGTCATGTGACAGATCAGTTGATTAGCCTTGTTGTTCTTTATTTGGTGGAGGATTTTGAGAAATGGCGTCAACGTGACAAATAGGCGTTTAAATCCTGACAGGTTTCCAAACGCTAGTTTCCAGTTTCCACCTAAAGGTAAGAAGCTGCTGACCTAAAATAACTGCTGAGCCAAAGTGTTTCCACATATACGTAACAGTTTAGTTTGTCACGATGAAAGTGCAGAAATTATCACATGCTTTCTGCTGGCAGAAAATAAAGAGATGACATAAATACACAAAACACCTGGGCCTCTAAACTGAGACATGTGCAGTCTCTGAACAGCTGCTTGCATTATTTTGTTTAACAGTGAGGATGATCAAACTGTAGAAAAAGTTCATACTATAAATAAATCCATTTGAACACTCGCCAGATGCTCTACCACACCTCAAAAACTGGGAGTGATAATCAGCTGCTGACGGTTTTCTTTCTCTGGTATTCACGTTAGCATTTTTCAGCTGCACTGCAGACTTCAGTTTTTTTCACACAGACCCATCCCGAAGGAGAGAGAGGAAAACGGAGGAGAGAAGGCTTGCTATCTACACTTGAGCTGGAGGTCCGTGGCTTCTTTTCCCTCCTCCATCAATTCCAGGCAGAGCTGAAATTACCAACCGGCTCTCCAAATGAAATCATGCAATCTTTTCCCTTGTACTCCTCTCCCGAGAGATACGAGCTCACTCCTTTGCCTTGAGTGGGCTAATTATGAAGAGCACCAAGGAACCACTGTTTAGATAGTATCCACACACACTCATACATACGCACACACACACACACAAACACACACACGCACGCATTACCTCCTCCAGCCCCCTGCTTTTACAGAGCTACCTGATAAGAGAAGCTTTAGAGGGGTCTTATCTGAGCAGGCATGACCTGTGTTTAGTGAAAGGTTAAAATGATAAACTGTACAATCAGATACGAACACAGTGCAGTCCGTCACTTTTACAGCTGGCTTTAATCCAGAATTAATCTTTAAGCAGCAGTAGCAGCCAAAATGAAACTAATGCTCAAGTGGAAGTAACAAATTTGTCAGCTGGAGTATTTCAGTGGACTGAACTAACCACTTGGGGAAAAAAAACACTATAGCAAAGCCGATGATGTATTTAAAAAAAAACAGGCCGTGGTTCTAAAGATTTCTAAACACGAACCATCACGGCTTAGCAAATACTGTTGCGGTTTATTTGATCACATGCATTTATGTCCATTAGCTGAAGATTTCGCATCGATGCAAGAAACATAAGAATTCATTCTTAGAAGCACAATTCTCAACAAACTTTTTTCTTTTTAAATTCGCCCAGTTCTGGAAGCTGCGTAGCTACGTTGATGTAGAGCTACGCATCTTCTGAAGTTGTTTTTGCAGTCAAAATGCAACAGAGGGAGAGATGTCGTTGGAGAAGATGAGCAGTAAGGAACTGCATTTGAAATTGGGCATTTATAAGGCCGATGGTGTTAAACGAAGATTAAATATTTTTGCAACACTATAAGAAATCACATCAGGCGTTTCCTAAGAATTCTAATGAATAAACAGAAAGAATGTTTACAATAGATGCTGCCAAAGTGCTGCATGGTGGAGTCAAATTAACTTAAACTGAACAATTCAATAAATAAAATATTAATATATATTAATATACTGATAATAACATATTATATTATAATTTATATTAACTAATTAATAAATATTAATTTCGAGAACATGAGACACAATGCAAGACATAAACATGTGATCAAAAGCACAGTGTATGATTTGCAACCAGGCTTGTGTGAGACTGATTTTTCCATGATCACAAGTTTCCATTTTAAAATATCACAATAAACGATTTAATCATTCAGAAAATCATACAGGAAAACAAGCATTTCCACCATCTCAGTTTTAAGGACAGGCTCCTCTCTCGTTTTACTGAGGGTGAAAAAGTCTGCACTTTCTGTGTTTTTTTGAGTGATAACTTGTAAAGTGCACACGTTTGCGGAGCTCCTTGGCAGGTCTGGTAATATAATATAAGCTGCGATAAACGTCACTGGATATGGTGGCAACGTAAGATCATGTAGGGACGATAATATCGTTATGTTGCACAAGCCTATAGGAAGTCTGTAACAGCATAATACACCATTAATGACAGGACACTATGCCCACACACACACACACACACACACACAAAATACTGTACAGAAAATAATGTAAATGCATAAAAGGCACAATACACAATAAAACACACTGATACACAGAGGAATAATGGACCAACAACAAAAAAAAGACAATTGCCCTTAAACTTATCTGTTATCTGGGATTATAAAGTGATGGACCATCTATAAAGAGCTTTTAAAGCATGCCACTTTACTCGACAAAGCTTCTGCTCAAAGCTGCATGGCTCTCAGCAGCATCCTCTCTCTCTCACACACACACACACACACACAGTACTGATGCTGGTTGCTAGGTGACCGCTGCTCCATGTTCCACCGTCAGCACCCGCGTGGACGTACTCGGCTTGGCCCTCTGCACGTTACTGATAATCTGCTGCATCCACAAACAACGAGACTTTCTCAATGCTACCTCTCCCAAAACAAAATGCAAGAGATAACCCAGGAGGTGTGCAGGTCTGGTGAAATGCAGTGCCATTATGGCGCTATAAGGGAACTAAAAGGAATCTGACATGCTTGCTCTCTGATGCTGCATCACTCTGCGATGAAGAGAACTTTCCAGGACACCAGTGCAAAGGCAGGAAATAGGAGGACCTCCTCAAAACGTGGAGATGAGCAATGATTGATAATTAGAAGATCATTAAAAATCCTGCACAGTTGATCAGAGTTAACCGTGATCACCGGCTAATGTTAGACATGTTTCTCATTAATATATTTTAACCATTTAACCAATCACAGCACAGAAAGCAGTTTCTTTAAACTACACACACAGAACTAAAATGACTAAACATTACAGAATATATCTATATAGCTAGAATACGCATGGTTTCATATCATGGAGGTGTTTTTATTTAAGCCTAACCTAGATTCAAACCGGGCATGAGGTAAAAGCAATGCATAACAATGCAATGCATTTCATTACGTCATCACATACTTCATCACCACAACCGGGACAAACCTTGAGTGACCTTGAATAATGTCAAATCTTATACGAAAACCAAATGGATGTGAAGGAGAAAGTGGGGCAGGAGAAATGATGACAAGATTTTAAAAATAGGAGGAGGAAAGATTACGCGAGTAGAGGAAGGAAGATAATAAAGCAATCGTGAGAGAAAGAACAGGGCAATGCAAGGAACAACATTCTTGTGTGATCTCAAGGCGGGAATTCGCAGTTTGGACCACCGCAGTGAAAAAATGCTGAAGCTGCGAACCTTCACCAAGTGCCGTGACTGTTACAAAGCACTGACATCTGAGACTCCTTCCATAAACATTAAACAAACAACTCCTAAAAAACGACTGTGTTTTTCTTTCTTAAACAACATTTTTTAAATCTGTTTATTATTAGTCTTAGATTATGTGGCACGTCCACCGTTCAGGTCCCTGTGTATGAGCTGTTACTATAGAAACAATAACGTATTAGAACAAGCGCATTAATGTAAACCTGTCGTTTATGTTACAGCCAGAACTACTGTCCAAGTCGTGTTGTTATACAAAAATAATGCGCACCTTCTAACCAATCAGATTCAAGCACTCAACCGCGACGTGGTATAAGAGCAAATATCTATATTAGACCATCAGAATATTAATAACATTTTAACTAAGATCAAATAAAGTCTGTTGAAGCTTAATGCACGCAGGATAACCTTCTGTGCAGTTAGTATAAATGGCACATTGATTAACAGCTACAGAGCCGCTCGATACACTTCAACTGTCCAATACAGACATTTGCATGTTAAGTTTATTAAACAAAACACAGAATCTCTGAGGCCTGAGTCTCGCAAGGTATTAACAACCTAATAAAGAAAAAAAAAGCTTCTCAACCCCACAGCTGGATGGTGCAGTTTAGCAACACGTTATGTTTTTCATGATAAATCTGTTTAATTGCTATTTCTGTTGAGAGAAAACATTTGCATTGGTATAAATGGGCTAGCAGGGTTGTCTTTCAGAGATAAAAAGTCATCAATATTAGGTTTCATTTTCTGCATCCATATCAGATTATTTGCTGTTAATAAATGTCTTAAGGTCTTTGGACCTTTGTGGAAATAACAGCACCAGTAACAGTCGTAAGAAAAACACACAGAATGGTATGAAGAAACCAGAAGGGAGACTGGGGCTGATTTCTTTCTAGCCCAGACTGTAGATGCATGCAGCCTATCAGTGACAGACGTGTCAGGTGATTACACAGAGTGACACACCCCCTAGATGTGATCTCCATTTGGGCTGATATATATTTTTTTTTTTTTAAAAATGAGAGATCATGAATACAGCTGCCTTTAAGCATGCCTGTGTGTGTGTGATAGTTTCTGCCACATCATTCATACTATGCCATCGATGAAACCTCGTGATATAATGTAATGCTTTACTTTAATAGTTTATTTGTCAAGCTATTGATAGATATTAGATACATGTATTAGCCACCCATCTAATGTCACAACCAGCAATCAGTGGAAGTTACTACTGAAGCACAGACTTTGGACCACAAACTGCTCCATTTTATCAAAAAGCACAGCTTCTCTGTCTGCAGAAACAGTGAGAGTAACATAACAGGAGATTGACAGGAAGCTTTCTCACTGTTTGGAATCTTTTAATTCAGGTGGCTTTAGCAGAGATGCAGCATGCCCAGGCCTCCAACACCTCCATCAGAGTGTGAGCGAGTGCAGACGTTATGGCTCTGAAGCTGCGAAACACTCCGAGAAGAGCTGTGGTCAATATCATTGATTACACAATTAAAGTAGGTTTGGCAGGTCATCAAATGTGGAAAATGACCAGGCAGAGGAAAACATTACAAAACGTAAAACAAAATCCTTGACATACATAAATGACTTTACAGTATTAAAAAATCCAGTGTGTGTAAATGAAAGAAGGCATGGACCCAATATCATCACTGGATTCCTTTTAAGAGGACTAAGCAATAAATATTCAAATGTAAATGAACTCTCTGTCTTGCAGCTAGCATATGCTTTGTTGTATTACTGGCTCTCTGCTGCTGTCATAAATTTAAAGGGAGCTGTCTGTTTTTTTCCTCCACATTCCTAAACAGAACTGATCAGAGTTTTTTATGTACCTAATGTAGTTGTGGCAGGAACATGTCGTGCTTCCTGGGAAACTGACGTCTAAAAGTTTACACCCCTGTCTTAGCTGGGTCACAGAGAGACCTACATTAGTGAATGAAATTTGATTATGGTCATGCCATAGCAGTATATTTTCCTGGTATGTTTGGCTTTGTCTTGTGGTTTATTCATTTTGAATAATGTGGTTATTTCAACAGAATCAAAAGCACTGTTGAATTCTCAATTCTGATTGGTCAGAAGGTGTTGATTAATTTCCTGATTAATTTTCTATAACATCAGCACTAAGCTGCAGGGCAAAGACAGGTTTATGTTAATGCATTAATTCAAAGACGTGATCGTTTCTACATTAACAACTGTTACATGAACTTACTCCACATAAACAAATTGTAAAACAGTGTGTAATTGTTGATGTGGTCAGGTTTTCTGTAAGGAGATGTTTATTATTTATGGAAGGAGCCTCCAGTGTCAACACTTTGTAACAGTCAGAGGTAAAGCTGTAACTTTTCCAATAAGTCTTCAGGACAGAGGATGTCGCGCTTTCTCTGTAACACGACAAGCTGCTTTTATGTAAAGTTAAGTTTATTATTAACTTTAAAGAGAGAGAAAACAAGAGAGAGAGGCTGATGTGAGAACGACTGCTATAACATAATGGTCACAGCTGATAAAAGGAACTAACTTTTTCACGGACATTCTATAACATTAATCAGAGTTTAAACTGTATGATGTATGATGTCATTCTGTAATAAATATATATAAATAAAAACTGTAATCATTAGCAAATTGTTATATGATGAAGATTGAAGAGGATTTGCAAACATCTTACCTGTATCTAAATCATGTTCCCACTAGCAAACATTACAAGCCTATTGAGTCCCAATGAGTCAGATATAAGCTTAGATTAAATATTTAGCAGTTTTCAGAATAACAATATCATGATGATGCCATTAAAGGCTAGAAAAGGAAAGGCTAGAAAATGATTATGATACTAATGATTAATATTGACACATGCCAGAGTTTGGTCAAAAAAAAAAAAGTGCTTGGACCCCTGGTTTGGGATAAAGTTTGGTTTGGGTAATACAGAGCATTTGCAATTCTGATTACTCACTGAATAAGGTAATCGAGTATTTACTGTAATCTGGGTTTTAGAGGTGCAGTAACTCTGTGGAGCCACATCATCCAAAATGCAGTTCCTACTTCTCCAACAGTATCTTAGAGCTACAAAACTAGCATCAAACAATTCATAAATTGCTCTCATGTCTGCTCATGGCAGCCACCCATCTCTCGTGCCCTTCCCTCCCACGCTCCTACTTCAAAGCAGTCCATCCTCTCACTCGTGATTGTGGAGCTGACGCGAAACGAGTGTTTCCATGAATCCTGCATGCAGATGAACACATTTCTCCTGATAGAGATGAAGACGGAGAATGCCTCATGCTCATTCCCCCTGCAGCTCGTCTCGAGTTTAAACAGTGACAGTGTGAGTGTTTAGCGTCATTGATCTTCCCTTTTTTTAGACTCTGCCTGCTTTTCTGTAATCTCACACTGAGATGTAACTTCCTCTCACTGCCTGAGTCAGTTCTACAGGCGTAAACAGAAGACCTCAATCTAGTGCTCAAAATACCAGGTCAAAATGCCACGTCTAAAACGTTTTTGTAATTACGTGTAAATGATGTCTGCAGCCAAAGTAGGCTTAGAGAACCACCACGCAATAGGAAAGTGGGTCCGAGATACTCAGCCTCATGTGCATTCTGGTCATTTTGACATGTTGAGGACTTGAATCCAAGGAAGGGGAACAAGTTTGATTTCACCATCACTCTGTATAGCCTAACGGTGTAACAGTAGCAAGTCTTTGGCTAACAGTTTGGTTATTAGCTGTGCTGTTCTCCCAAATACTCCAGCACTGCAATAGATATCACTGAGTGTGAGCGTTTTATGTTTAAATGAGCTTGACAGTCAGTGTTTAAAAGTGATGTAATGGCATGTTGTGCTAGTAGTGGAGTTATGTAACTACCATATGCTGCACTGTACTGCTCAATTTTATCAGTGTTCCTGCAATAAGGAACTCCAGCTCTCTAGTCTCTGACTCCGAACTGATCGTCTGCCATCTGACCAGTCTCTGTAGTGCTTTAGTTACTGAACACAATAACAAGTTCCAAAAATTCACTGTAACCCATCACAAAATTTAAAATGAAGATTTATGGCCTCATTTAATGATTTATGTTTTATTGTTTTGTAATGGATTTTTGACTGATTATGTTGCTAGATTGCAGACAGGTGCAAATTAAAGGAAAAACTTGAGGCTCTGTTATGCTGTAGGATATATGGGTGTGATGATACATCAATTTCAAATTCGATACGATATGGTAGTGTCTCGATCTGATACACTATGTGGCCAAAAGACACATTGTGGACACATGACCATAACACTTATACGTGCTTTTTGAACATTACATTCCAGACTTAGTCCCCTTTTGGAAAAGCATGAAAAGCTCCACTAGATTTTGGAGTGTGGCTGTGGGGATTTGTCTGATCAGCCACACAAGCATTAGTGAGGTCAGGCACTGACGTTGGGTGAGGACGTCTGGTGTACAGTCAACGTTTCAGTTCATCCCAAAGTTGTTCAGTGGGGTTGAGGTAAAGGCTCTGTGCAGGACACTCGAGTTCTTCCACTACAGCCTTCTCAAACCATGTCTTCATGGATGTCGCTTTGTGCACGGGGCATTGTCATGCTAGAACAGGTTTGGGCCTCTTAGTTCCGGTGAAGAGAAACTGTAATGCTATAGCATGCAAGGACATTCTATACAAATGGGTACTTCCAACTTTGTGCCAACAGTTTGGGGAAGAACCACATATGGGTGTGATGGTGCACAAGTTTTTGCCCTTATAGTGTATATTTTCGATACTGCCTCAGGTTTCCATTTTCAACTCATTGAAGCATTTAACATAATAAAAGTACAATAATTGAAATTTAATAATGATAGTGTTTGTGTGATCTATTCAGTCTCTTAGCGGCATATAATGAAGCAAAAGCTGTGCTTTAGAATGCACCAAAATTTTAAAATGGCTAAGCTTTCACTGATGGGACTCCCAAAGAGCGGGACATTGTCACAAAGCAACTTTACAGAAATCCGGGTATAGATTTTGGATATTCAGTGGATTTTGGTTTTCGAGGAATTTTACAGCTCCTGCCTTCTGCTCATCAAACCATTGCTGTCTCAAGCTAACACGCTAGTACATTAGTATGCTAGTGTATTAGTTCATGGAAAAAAAAGTGTGCTTAGGAGAAGCATGTATTTTTTTAAAACCCCAGTAGCCTATCCTGATTGAAGATAAAGAGAAAAGTGTGTAGGCTTGATTAGGTTTAAATGTTTATTACATCTCATGTAATATAAGTGGCATTTTATGATGAATAACCTTCTTTATTATTTAGTCTGTCGATTATATTGTTCAATACACAGATGTATCAAATCGAAAGACTTGTATTGAAGGACAAGATACAATACGCTGTATCATTACACCCCATATTAGGAGGCATTTATTTTCCTGCCATGGTTTGGGTCCACTTTCCCCATTAAAGTGAAGCATCACTTCAAATCATACAAAGTTTCTCCTATGATGAAACATTTCTATTCTGATAGGTGTGGTCTCTTCCAGAATAACTCTGCCTCCTTCCACAGGGCTCGGGGGCTGACTGGATGCTTTGATGAGGAGGTAAATTATGCAAATCATATGCTATGACCTTCACAGTCATATGACCTTCACACCTATGCGACGTGTTCCACAGCTCTCTTCACCAAAATCATCAAAACACCAATTATGGGAAATCCTTTTGGAAGAACAGTGTTCATCTCACTAGTACACAGTTCCAGAGACTTGTAAAATCTATGCCAAGGTGCACTGAAATTCTGGCAGCTTGTGGTGACCTGACACCTTTCTAAGACGTCACTTGCTGGTACTTGAGTACCCATACCCATTCCTACTGCTCAGTGTTGAAACTGATGAAGCTGAACACCTTCACTCCTCCATCTTAACTGAGAGCATAATCATGACAGCTGTGTCATCAAAACAACTGAAAATGATCCATTAAAACAAAAGATGTACTTGATGTTGAGATTAACAGCTTCCCCCAACACACAAACACACACACACGCACACTCGGAAGGAAGGAAGCGCTTCCCTGTTGGGAAAACCAATATGCACTTTCACAGCCTCTTACAGAAACACCAGCCTGCTCCCTGTGTGTGTGAGAGTGTGTGAGTGTGTGTGTGTGTGTGAGTGTGTGTGTGTGCGTGTGCACCACTGCGCTCTCATTAAAGATGTAACCGTGACCTTCCCCACTCTGAGACAGCATATAAACGTTTTCCTGTTGACACAAACGTTTGCTGATCGGACAAACTCACTTCAGAAGCCATTCTGAGCTCCTCTAAATCCAGCTAAAGCCAAGAAGTGAATCCGCAACACACCCAGGGCGGACCAGAGGCTTTTTTACTCACCTCGATAAGGAAGTCTCCAGTGCGCAGTCCAGCCTGCCATGCTACCCCGCCCTCATCCACAGACTCCAGGTATTGCAGGGCGGGGAAGGCTGGGGTCGGAGTGAACTCCTCGATTGGGGTGTCAGCTGGAGATCCACATGAGAGCACAGTGAGGAAAAACAGAGAGATGTACGTTATGGTACAGAACAAGGCTCGTGAGACACTCTGTTCCAGAGGTTTACAACAGCGATTCTCAAAATGGACCCCCAGGGGTCCACACATTATCACCACATTATCAAAGCTATTATATTTAGGGGTCCAAGCACCAAAGTCAACTCAGACATATGAACTATCAGTGGAAAATTCAAGAAGAGAAAGTTCTATGGTTCCAAAAAATAATATTTAAAGAACCTAAACAGTGTTCGCAAAATAAATCCATATGGAGGGGGTTTGTGGCATTTATTTCACAGTTTTACAGAGGTGCCTGGTTACAAAACATTTGAGAACCAGTGATTTACAATCACATGCCCAGGTGCCTGGGACTACGTCACTAGGCAATAATTTTATTTAGGCTTAGTGGACAAGTAGGTTCAGTAGGTTGATGATGCAGTGGACACCAGCAGATGAAAAAATCTGCTGTCCACCAACCAGATGAAAAAATGATGTGATATAATATTAGCTAGGATTGTTATGGTGTCCCGGTTAGTCACAGTATATGATTTTTACAGTTACCTCAACGATGACTTCATCTATTATTGTCTAACTGTTCTTTTTGTTTTTTTTCCTGAACAAGTTTTTTTTACTTTAGTGGTTCTCATCTCTATTTTGTCCAGCTGCGCCTCCCCAAAAACATAGATTGGATTTCGCAGCCCCCTCCCTCTTGTCTTCCCTTAAATCATACTACAGCACCATCTGTTTCTCCGCACAGGGAAGCGGCGGCACTGAAAACCCTTTGGCGGTGTAATCTGCTACTGCTGTAAACACATTACAATGCTACCTTTGCTGCCATTTCTAGAATGTTAGTAACTTTATCATACCTGACAGATATCAAATACACAAAAGAACATTACATTGCTGACCAGAAATAAACATTTACATTTACCATACAGTTACAGGAGACAGGATAGTGAGCAGCTGAGGGATAAAAGCCTTGCTCAAGAGCTCAACAGATCACTGAATTTCTTTCTCCGCCATTGGATCACCATCGTAACTGTGCCATCAATGTCCCCCGTCACCCTGTGATGTCAGCGGGACAGATAACTGCTACCTTCTCACGGGAATAATGGAAATACAGCATCAACCAAGAAACTACCATAAAGATTACTAAACACGTCACAAATATTTCACTATAAGCATATTTCAGGGTGGAATTTTCTTTTAAATATTGGCTTGAAAATGTCAAGTTATACAAAAGGATGAGAAGGTTAGGGTTAGGGTCAGAGGTCAGCATTCGTACCTTGTCGTATTATTTCACTGGTATGAATTTGGTATTGTTTGTTCAACTTCATACCAGTTTTCTCATGAGGTCAAATTAAGATGGCAGAAGGACATTAGTGGAGTTTACAGATTGTGTATTCGTAGACTGCTGAAGGTGTAAAGATGTTCTCTGGCCATTTTTAGGCTTTAAAACTGGTACGAATTTGACAGCTGGTATAACAGCGGATTTTAGTTTTGTGATATGCGATATAGATCTTAGATTAGTTCATTGTAAATTTTAAATTGTGGTTCATTTTAAATTTTTGGCTCATTTTAAATGTTTGGTGTATTTAGTATTGATGTTTCATTGTTACAGCAAAATAATTCAGTGTTTTGAATGACAATTGTCTTTATGAACCTGTAATAATGCTGAAAGGTCAATAAAACATAAAAAAAAACCATAGAACAGAATTTAATCTTGTACACAGGTTAGTTTTAGGTGTTTAAAATGAGAAGTCTTGGGTGTACTTTGTGACTAGTGGATGTGATTAGTGGCTTTAGCGGATGCTAACGCCATTACTGGTATTGTTACATTTCAGTTTTGCGCGTGAAGTTAATCGCGAGCTCCTTCGCGCGTCAACTTTTCACGGCGTCAACTCTTTTCGTTACCCCTGTCTGAGGCACCAGAGAGAGAGAGAGAGAGAGAGAGGGAGAGAGGTTTAAACATGGAGGGTGCTCTTTTTTTTCTCCTCTTACCTTTCGCCCCTCTCAGCACGAAGCCGAAGCCCTCGTTATCCTTCTTCTGCAGGACCACGGTCTTCTCGTCGATGACGCAGTCACTGTGGAGAAATTTGCGCGCGCAGCGACCGTTAGTGCAGGCGGCCGTCATCCTCACCAAGGCAACCGAGTAGTGCGGCTTCATCATGCCGGAGCTCCTCATCATCACTTCTCTTAAAGCTTTGGGCTCACACTACAGGGTTTTTTTTTTTCTTTTTTAATCGAGAACGATTGAAAATACGAGCCGATTTCCGTTTCGCGTCGCTGACTACCATCTCACACTCACCGTCATGGTTGAAGCAAAAAAATAACGGATCCGCCTCCGATCAGGTCGCGCGAGCCGATCACAACTCGAGGCATCAGATTTGAATTCGACTTAAAAAAAAAAAACAAAAAAAAAAACTACCAGTCAACCTGTTCCCACCCGCATGACGCCTCCGGTGGAGCTGTTTAAGACTAAAATGTGTCAAATCTAATATAAAATCAGACAAAAAACTAAAAATATAAAAATCCTGTAGTCTGACGCCCAGCTTTAGGAAAAGGGCTGTTGTTATTAACGGTCAGGCTCGCGAGCCGGGTTTAAGGCAGGAGTGGGCGGGGCTGAAGGAGCGCGAGACATACAACCGCTGTGGTGAAGGCTGAGGAAACATGGCATGAAGCGGGAAAAAAGATGAGAGGAATACAGTGTTGATGGAGGGACACAGAATGAGAGGGATGGATGAAGGAAGAGAGGGAGAGAGAGAAAACAGCTGGGGAGGTATGGAGTAAAAGGAGAGAATGACATTTAAAAGAGAGAGAGAGAGAGAGAGGGAGGAGAGTGCGCGTGCCTTGCTGAGTGACTTCAAGTAGTCCATTCAGGAGCAGTCCTGTGCTAATGTCATCTCTATGGAAATCCTCCATATCACTTGCAAATGTTACATTTCTTTCCCCCTTGAGAGGTTCTGGGAAGTCTAATGACCACAGTAACAATTAAATAATTGATTTGATTATTTTAAGGGTTGTGCTGTTCCCTATTCGACTCTTTTCCAATCCACTTCAAGCACAAAACCGAGCAATTAAAAGTTTATGCCACCCAACTGTGGCGCCCTGTCAGTCCTGGGATCTGAACACACAACCTTCTGGTCATTAGAGCAGGACCTTATCTACTGAGCCACCACTAACCTGCATGTCTGTACAACGTATTCAACCATTTCATTCATTCATCCTCATTAACAGTGTTATCCTGGTCAGAGGTCCGATGGATCTGGAAGTCTATCTCGGTAACACTGGGTGCGAGATGGGAATACACTTTGGATGGGACGCCAGTCCATTGCAGGGTACCTTGCATATACACACACACACACACACACACACCCCCACCCCTTGGGGCAATTTAGCATAAGCAATCCACATGGTGAACTTTCTATAAGGAGACATTTCTGTATTTAACATTTATGGAAGGAGTCTCAAGTGTCAGTGCTTTGTAACAGTCAGAGTTAAAGCTGTAACTAAGTTTTCCACCACAGGAAAGTCCTCTGGCCAGATGATGTTGCATGTTGCATGATGTTTCTCAGTAACAAGCTGCACAGTTTTTTCGTATTAGCTTTAAGAGTAAGTGGTAACAGTAATTTACTTGTTTTGGGGACGTTCTATTTTAAATGTAATGATACACAGATAATAAGTACCATGTGTGACATCACTAGCATCATACAAACACCTTGTCGTTGATTATTTTCCTGTAACCCTTGTGTGTTTTATTCCTCACATGTGGCATGACTATTGAAATACACTATAAGATGTTCTACATTAGGCAAAGAGTGACCCTCATAAGTCTGTTTTCAATAAATTCTAGCAATTTCCCCCAACCAAACAAGTTAAAATTTGCACTGCCATTGCAGTGTTATACCATGTGGACATTTTAAGCTGTAGGCAGATACTATTAAAACTGAAATCATGATACTTTTCCATATTGGTGTTATTTAAGAAATCTTTATAACCTCTCTCTGCAGCTCTAACACTACTTTTGTCTTTTGACTTGCAAAATTTCAATTCATAGCACCCCATGTGTATAATTAATGCTAATTTCTAACTTTCTTCTTCAATCCACTGTGGGATGAGCCACACTCCTGGCTTAGTGTCAATAGGAGCTAAACACAGGGGCCAATATTATCACTATGTAACTACATAGTGCATAAACTCTAGTGCTGAATTAATATCCAACTGTGTATCTATAAATACAGAGAAATACACACTTCCCTAACCTACACAGGACAGATTAAAACACAGATTAAGCCTAAACCTGGACTAAAATGACTCTTTATTTGGCCTGGAACTAGGCTTCATGTGTGCTGAGAATTGCACTGACGCCTCATTTGACGTACAGATAAAAGACCGACTGCGTGCCAATCAAAGCTTTTGATGTTTCTGACAAACTATACGCTGACAAACTGTAAAATGAGTTTTCATAGAAATGCAGGAAGAATGAGCTGACTCCTGCAGAATGATGCATGGTTACCATAGCTACAAGATCCGCTTGGGAGCAGGGTGTGTTTCTGTGTGTTTTTCTTGGCATGTATTTAGCACTTTGCAGGGATCAAATGTCCCTATGATGTTAGAAATACACAATGATTTTTTTTATTCTGGGGTCATTTGGTTAGTACCATACCCTGGTGTAGGCAAAGTGTCATTTAGATCCATTTAGGTCAATTGAAGTACCGCACAAACGAACGAATGTAAGACTATCACTATGTGTTTCAGCCCCCTAGGTATTCAGCACTTTGGTAGGATTTGTGCACTTCTTATGGAATGAGAAATGTGCCGCTACAACCTGAATTTAAAATGTACAAATCAGAATTTTTAAACCTTTATTTGAATTTGTAAGTGAATGTTTGTAGTTGAATTATCTCAAATTGAAACTGTATTCCATGGCTTGCATTTTTGTGCAAGGTTCCAAATAGGGCTGGGAGATTGACAGTATAATCTTGATATAACGATAAACTAGGTCACAATACACTTTTCTGAGATAACATGGATATCATAATAATTTTTTTAAATATAAATTTAAATTACAAAGTGACCAGAAGCCACTGATTTGATGTTAAAATCTTATGCTTATTGTTTAAAAATGTAAAATGTTAAAATATTTTACAGATTTGTTATTTTTGTCTTCTCATAGTTTTGAATTCTAAATATATTTTTTGAAATGTAAAAAAATTAGACATTTATTTTTGTAGATATTATATAAATCTTTCATATTTTTTATTTTTCAGTGCAACACTACTGCATATCTCAATACATATCGTGTATCGGAGAAATGACTTCATGAAATTAGTGATTTGATATTTTTGTCAATATCACCCACACCTATTTTCCAAATACAATTTTATAATAATTCAGATTCAGATTCAAATTTTTGACATGGACGATGCCACCAACTTCTGAACTGAATTTTCTACACTTGATCCAACTACAAAACATCACTTATAAATTCAAATAAGTACATAAAAATTCAGATTGTAGTAACACATTTCTCATTCCATAGGGTCTCCTGAGCTAAAAATATTCCCATTCAAAGGGCCTTATAAACATACAGTATGTACACCTTCAGTGTGGACAATCCCATAATTCTCTTCACCAGAACAGGATTCCATGAAAGCTTCTACAACTATGGTGGAATAAATTAAACTGTTTGTCTCATAGCAAGCTCACAGAGGTGTTTCTGTTCATAAACTATCAGAAGTTGTCCTGTGGTTAAAACAAAACTAATCAAACTAAACACAAAGTAACAACTTATACTCACTAACTTGTGTTATTTATAACAGGACTCTAGTTCTGTTCAACCACCAAACAAACTGCTGCCATTAGTTTAGATCTGTTCTTAGGTGCGCAGGTAAACTAGCGAGCAATAGTGAATAAGCAGAAAGTTGTCATATGATGGTGTGTCTCCATACTCAATGCCTGGAAAGGCTTCTCAGTTTCAATGGACCTTTAATGGCTGCATCTACCAAGACCACTAACATCCTGGACTGTTCTTCATCATCATACTCTATTCATGTTCTCATACTTGTTTTCTCGTACATTTCCCTAGTTCTATTATCTAGTAAAAGCACCAAGCCAGGATCTCCTCGTCTGCTCAAAAGCCCATGATAACCATCATGGTATCTTTTCGTGTATTGTGATCACAAAGCTGGTATCATCATTCTTTACCGCAATATATTTTGTTGCTTGTAACAGAAGACAGTTCCTACTGACAATGCTATCTGAGGAGCTAATTTCCTGATGGAGATTTTAGAGTGACAGCACGCTCCGTCACCATCATCAAAACACCGACGGGGGAATATTTTTTGGAAGAATGGTGTTCATCACACTAGTACAGTTGCAGAGACTTGTAGAATCAGTGCCAAGGCACACTGACAATGTTCTGGTGGATTGTGGTGGCCCAGCACCTTACTTATACACTTTATGTTGGGTTTTCCTTTAAATTGTCAGCCATTTGATAGTTACAGTCAGTAATATTTGACAAGGCCAACAATCCTGGCAGAACAATACTCATACTAAATACTAAATACTCATAATATCCATAAACTGTTCAGGTTTTCAGATTAGGAAGTCAGCATTATTATTTCCCAGCTTGATGGTTAATGGTGAAGACCAAATTCCACCAGCAGCTAGACAGATTCTGCCAACAAAGACTCCTAAACAGTAAAGAAAAAAGTCACCTCTAACTTTAAACTGAGTCTCTTCTTTTTGCCTACTTTTTAACTCAAAAAATATGACAAGGCTCACTTTTTTCCAGTTAGTATCACTTAAATAACATTTCAGTTGCAGCTCACCATAGTTCTTAATACTTACTAAATATGAAATAGAAATAATGAGCAGAAAAATTGAATGAATATTAATGCATTATAATAATAATAATAATAATAATAATAATAATAATAATAATTGCTCTATTACTTTCTAGGATGCCCTGTATACGTTTGATATTTGCCTATTTATTACTAAACATCAATACCATTTTATTAAACTTCCTAACATTTTGTTAAACTTCCTGCCTCATGCTCTGTAAATCAGGGAACCTACAACAGGAAGTAGATGGCGATGCATCACCATGGATTCTTTCTGCGTGTCTCCATGACAACATGCTCAGAGCAAGGGGTGTGTGTGTGTGTGTTTGTGTGCTGAGTAGGAGTTCAGCTTGTCGCTTATGGATTTTTTTTTTCTCCTTTAAAGTGGCCTATACCAAAACAGACAAAATCAGTAGCATAACAGTTTCCTTAAAACACCTTCTAGTGTCCACAGCGCCTGAGAAAGTTTTTGCACTTTTGTGCAATAATCAATAAATAAGTGGCCTTGTTTTTCAGTGTGATGATACAGTAATTCTGTTTACTTCGATCTTCTGAAGGGTGAATAAATCTCTGGGTGAAATAATATATTCTACTGACTAATGCCTCTGAAAAACAGTACAGAAATAAATCACAGTATGATAGGCATACAGGCCAGTAGCACTGTTTTTGGTATGTTAGAACATTTGCGTTCAACAGGAGTGACATTAAATGAAATATAACACTGCAGAGGCAGGGCAAGTGTTCAAGTATTTGGCTAGAGAAACTGCTAGAATATTTTTTAAACAGATATGTGAAGAGGTTTGGTCTTAATCTCTAATGTAACCAAAATAATGTAAACAGTTTTTCCTCAGATTTTCTCCAAAAAAGTAGGCCACCCTGTTAATTATACTTCAGTCATTACACTGCACTTTATGTCATTAATATCATAACAGATCTAAATAATTATTTTAAATTTCCTTATCACACTGTACTGCAACACTAGTATAGAATTAGAGTATATCTCTAATTCTAACAAAATTCATTCATATGCATGCTTTACAATTAAAGCACACTTTCAAATCGTGATGCTTCGATTTTGTCTGAACGTGACCTTCGATTACATCACAGCGCAGATTTTTCGACGCCATCATCATGTCAGTGTTGAGGCACGCTGACCCGCGGCTCGAGTATTCGGGCCGCTTACATAAGCAGCCATCTGACAATGAACGCTTTCACACTCTCTGCAAAGCTTCTCGGGAAAAGAAATCACACGTGAACAGTTGTGTCGTGATTTCTATGGAGTGGAACAGAACAAAGACTGAGGTTTGGGAAAATGATATGATGATAGATATGAAGGGGATAGACTCTGTTTGGTTGATTAGACAGATGAGAATACTCAGAAGTGGATCAAAATAATTGTATTGTCTTCTTTGTATATCAGTCAGCTGATCATTCTGACTAGACATAACGATCAGATGACTGAGATTACATGTAAATTAATCCACAAAATGAAGTTTAAATAATCTAGAATAATCAGAAATGGGGTTGCATTATACCGCAGTACTGTTGAATTCTCGATTCTGATTTGTCACAAGGTTTTGATTCATCTTCTATAGCAGCTCTGACAAATCACAGGTTTATATTAATGTGCTTGTTCTAATGTTTTATCATTTCTATAGTAACAACTTACTGTATGGTGGACGCTCCACATAAATGGGTTTAAGAAATGTGTGCAACCATTGATAATTATTTAACATTTTTGGAAGGAGTCTCCAGTGTCAGAGCTTTGTAACTCTTAAAGGTTAAATTGTAAAGTTTAGGTTTTCCGCCATAGGAAAGTCTTCAGAACAGGGACTTTGCACTTTCTCAGTAACATGACAAGGTGCTGTTATGCCTTATTAACTTCAAGATAGAGAAAAAGAGAGAGGCTGGTAAGGGTACAAGTGTTTATATGTGCTATAACATGAACTAACTTGTTTCTCAGACATTCCAGAGCATTAAATATAACTACAAAAAGTATAATTTATCATTCTTTAATAAATAAATAAATATTTTTTAGCAATGACAAATGGCTGTGGTATAAGAGTAAAAAATAAAAAATGTCAGTATGTGCTATTAGTGGAAAACGATCAACTTCGGAGTGGTGATGGTGATATCACACCACACCGACATTGATTATTTTCCTTTAACAGCATGCCCAGCATCATGTTTTATTCCTTATTATTTATTTTAACACGTGCTTAATTCCGACTGAAAAACATGACCAAAGCCCAAATCAGCAAATTATATACTGCATTTCTTAGAACTTATTGTTAGAATTTGGAACAAGACAAACTCTGGCTTGGAAATTTGTAAAAGTGTAGCCCTCTCGATATTATTGTTACTAGAGCATAACAAGAAGGCAAAAGGTTTTGCATTAGTGACTATATTTTTTATTTGTTTATTTGGTGAACAGATTACAGGAAGGGTTTAAAATGTTGAATATGTACAGTTACAGTACTGTATAGTGTGGTTCCCTCATAATGCTTGTCATGTTCCATGAGTTGTCTCATTAAATATCAACTTTCTGCATGCACTGGAAACACTGGAATGCAGTTAAATCAGGAATTTGGAATGCAGACTATTATTTAATAAATTCTTCTTGTCATTATTGTGGGAGATTAAAGTAACATAACCACACATGATGTCTGACATAAGAGAAATTAATGCAGCGGTAAATGCACAGCGATGTTCTGATCAATTATCTTGATGCCTGTGAGCTACTTCACACGGTTCGGAAAGGCCAATCGGCTAATGAGACGACATTTGATGTGCCACAGACCGTGAATAATCACTTCCTGACCCTCTCAATGCTCAGCTTTATGAGAAGCCTTTCGGTGTTAATTAACTGTAACATGACAAACGAATTACCGCTACGAATGTAAATTTCATATTCGAAGAGGAACTTTAAAGGTTGCGGGTTAAATAGTTTCAAAACATTTTTTAAACGAGGTCAAATGTCGAGGAATGAATAGTGTACTAGAAACTGAGGGTTAAGCCCTTAAAAAATTTGAAAACTTATAATCACTGTGCTAATGTAGTGAATCATTTCTAGATCAACAAAGAAAATAATGTTAGGGCAGAAGGTTTGTAACACTATTGAATCAGAATTATAAGTAAATTATAAGTGTCCTAATCTGGAAGAAATCCCCAGCTAAAAAGTTGAGAAAGTCAAGAGGAACAGCACATCTTGACACTAATAAAGAACACTTAAACCCTTTAAGGTTTCTAACTAAGGAACATGCAGTCCTTTGGAATTAGCTTTTGAGGATTATAAGCTCTTAGAGATACACAGGAAGATCTGAAACCATATTCAGGAGGATTAGAAAAAGCTTTCATCTCACCTTGATGCATCAAAGCTGTCATACGATCCCACGGTGTAGTGTCGAAAGAGCTTCCGCCTCTCAGATCGGTCCGCTCGGGCATCTGCACAGACAAGACACGTGCTTCACGTTTATTTAGACGAAACTGAATGACCTAATATTCCAGAGATTTCAGTTCAGTTTGAATTAGAACAATGCGTCTTGAGAAACTGTTGTTCTATTACAGTTTGTCAGGCTTCATGATGAGCCTGTGACAATTATTACCAAATCGCTTCATCAGAAAGTTTTGATTTAAAAAAACCCCCAAAAACTGTTAGATTGAACTATTAGATTCCATGATCATATGTTTCAACATAAATGTATGTAGTCTGTCAATGCATCTGCAAACAAGAGGTTCCTCCTTAACAAGTTCATTGATAAAATTAACCCTCTGTGCCATGGTATTTTAATACTGAATTCTCAATTCTGATTGGTCCATTCTGATTGATTTACATTAAAGTGTAATGTTATAATTTCTACAGTAACAACTTACACAGGGACTTGTATGATAGATGCGCCATATATACAGATTTTGAAAAAGTGTGTGTAATTGTTGAAATGGTGAAGTTTGCTGTAAGGAAATGTTTACTTTGCATTTTGGAAGGAGTCTCCAGTGTCAGCACTTTGTAACAGTCAGCATTTTGTAACAGTAAAGCTGTCATTTTAAGCTTTCTGATGATGGAAGGTCTACCGGATAGAGAGTGATGCAGTTTCTCAGTAACATGACAAGCTGCGTTTTATTGTCTTATAAACTACAAGAGAGAAAAAAATGGCTGGTAAAGCCTTTTTATATCTGCTATAACATATGTGCACTGTACGGCCAAAAGTTTGTGGACACCGGACCATAACACTCATACATGCTTTTTGAACATCCCATTCCAGAGTTAGTTTGTTAGATTTTAGTTCAGGTGGAAGTTGTAATCCTACAGCATACAAAGACACTCTATACAATTGTGTGCTTCAACTTTATTGGGGAAGGCCCACGTATGAGTGTGATGGTCAGGTGTCCACAAACCTTTGGCCATATAGTGTAAGTGATAACAGGAAAAAAAATATTTTGTTGATGATCCACAACATTAAATGTAACTATAAATGTATGAAATGTACAACATGTCATTTTCTAACAAATATAAAAAAAATAGTGTTGGCAGATTGCTGTCATATAAGAGGATTAAAACTATTATTATTATTATTATTATTATTATAGGAAAATAATAATATTAACTCTACATCATGTCAGGCTGCATCGCCCCACCCTGTCATTCATTATTTTCTTAAAACAGCATGCCCCCAAGTGTTTTATTCCTTGCATAGCACTGACCCCTATCATCTTCATAATTGAAAAATGATAATGTTCCATTTTGACATGAGCTGAACACCAATGGTGGAATGGAAAGAAATAGCAAAAGGAATAAACTGCCCACAATGTGGCCTTCCAGTAATGATAGCATGATGCAATATCAAAGGGCACAGGGGAGGAAAAAATGCCTTCTGCTCACAAATTAGTGTCCATATGTGACCATATGCCATGGTGTCCCAGTAGTCATTTCTGCAGAAAATAAAAATAAAAATCATGGAAAAACCACAATACATGGTCTTTGGTCAGGAAGCAAATCAATGGAGAATAACCTCTTTCCTGGAAATTGGAACCTGTTCAGTGGTAAAAAATCACCAGCTCATTTCAGTGGACACGTCGTATCGACCCAGCACAGCAACATGGAAGCTTTTTAAGGGGAAAATGCTGGAGAGGAGCCAGAGAGCAGCAGCTTTAAGGAAGGAGAGGTATTGACCCAGCGCTGTAGAAACACAGATGATGCAGTGGAGGTGGAGTTAATGAAACAGGGACCGGAATGAAACGCTGACCCTGTCTTCAGATAAACTGAACACGTCTCGTGGGAGCACTCATGTTTAGTGGTAAGTGTCTCATATAGCCACTGTTTCATATTTAGGGATGTGAAATCATAGCTTTTCTGCTTGACTATCGAGCAACTGTTCTTTATCAGCACTGTAGAGATCTCATGAGAATTCATACACAAAATACACATCACAGTCTAAGTCCAATCCAATGGAATAGGAAAAATGTCAAAAACACACCATATAGACACACACTTTAAATATAACCATCCTCTCCTTTCTTCATTCCTTCATCTCTTCCAGAGACAGACTGTTCCGTTTTCTAGCATTTTGTCTTCAGTTGGCAGGTTGAGGCTCCAAACTGCACCGTTTACATTGTTCATGTTGATCCATGCTGATCATATCAGTCGTCAGGAGGCTGCGTGGGATTCGACACCCCTACCCCCCCTTCCCAGTCCCCCCATCAATCCTACTCACTGCTTATCTGTTAAAGTCGCACTCTCTCTGCCGCTCTGTTCTGCGGAAAACATTATGACATGTGCATGATGTCGAAGGCCAGCTGTCTCACGTTAGCCTACGTCAAGGTGTGACGACTGTTGGCCTTTTATTGACATGAGGTATCAGTGTATTTGTGGTTTTTGCTACATAGGACAAAAAAAGCACCATCTAACATACCAACATAGTAATAACATTGTATACACTTGAACTGCCGGTTCATAAGAGATTATATGGCTCTTTATTATACATAATTTGGCACTGTTTTTACTATTTAGATACACAAATTGATATAATATGTGTACAAGAGGTGTCTCTGTATCTGGAAACCCTGTAAAACTCTGAAAATAAAACTCAGAGTTAGAAATACAGCACTGTCAGCATGTTGTGTGTATTCTGGCTCTGACAGTTCCTCAACCTCCGCTACATCACTCCAGTTCATAACTGGTCTCAACTAGAGAGGTGCATTGGACTATTTTTTATTAATCCCGTTCTCACAGTTATTGTTTTTGTTTGTAGCTGAATGTGATATTTTCAAAAGAATTTAGTTGGTTCTATTTCAGAAAATATAAACAAACTAGTACCCCAATTTAAACTAAATGAATAAATGCTAAAAATAAATGTATCACACAGCCCTACAAGTTCATGCTGAATGTAATCTTTTGTCTGTTTGTCCCCTGAGCTTCATATCTGACCGCTCGCTCTCATACGCATGAAAATAAAAACAGATGTAGACCTCTAGTCTCAATCAGATTTTCTGGCAAGCTTTAAAAAAAAAAAAGAAAAAAAAACCGAATATTACACCTCCTATCTGTATTTGTATCAGTTCAGAGGACATTATCTGTTCATTCCGAATAATGTATTTGTATTCGATTGCAGCCCTAATGCATACATACTCTGAGAAAAAAGGTACTCGTCAAACTTTTGGTTGGCTGTTGGGTGGTATCTTTTATCTGAAGTTATATAAAACAATTAATGCACCTTATGTTTAAAGGTACACCAGGTTAAAAGTACATATTAAAGGTACAAAAATATATTATATGGCCAAAGGTTTGTGGACACCTGACCATCGCACCAATAATCCTATTCCAGATATAGTTCCCCTTTGCTGTTATAATAACCTCCACTCTTCTGGGAAGATCTTCCACTGGATTTTGGAGTGTGGCTGTGGGGATTTGTGCTCATTCAGGCACTGTGAGTTCAGACTCTGATGTTGGGGAAGTTGGCCTGGGGTGCAGTCGGTGTTCCAGTTCATCCCAAAGATGTTCAGTGGGGTTGAGGTAAGGGCTCTGTGCAGGACACTCGTAGTCTTGCACTCCAACCTTAACACACCATGTGTTCATGGAGCTGGCTTTGTGCACAGGGACATTGTCATGCTGGAACAGGTTTGGGCCTCTTAGTTCCAGTGAAGTGAAATCTTAATGCTACAGCATACAAAGACATTCTATACAATTGTGTGCTTTCAACTTTGTGGCAAGAGTTTAGGGAAGGCTCACTTTTGGACATATAGTTCTCTCTTGAGAGTACCACCCCAGTGACATTTTAGTACTTTTTTCTGCGATAGTCTTTATAGATATATATCTAAATGGATATACTATATATGTGCTGTAATTATGAATGTAGAGAAGCTTGACTTTGACCTCACTGTGTTCCTGTCAGGTTTGATTAAAGCATTTAAACACACTGTAGCCTATAAATAATAAATTCTTCATAATTAAAATGATTAGTTTATGTGTAAACATAATCCTAGCCTAAATCATTATTTATAACTGTTGTCATGGTTACTTTCTAATATTATATAATTATATATTATATTATATAATACATTATATAATATGAGGAATGATTCAAACTGTCATTTAAATCTACATTACAGGTGTCTTTATATAGCAAAATAACAAACACTTGGCAGCCAATCAGAATATATATGTATGTATTTTATCTTAAAGGCAACTATTCTGATTCAGCAGTCACAGATTCTGCCTTTAATGAAACACCTTGTCATTTTTTGGCTACGGTTCTTCTAAAGCTCTTGAGCACAGATTCACACTTACACACAGTTTCACACTCACACTAAGTATATCTCTGTGCAAGTACTGCGTGCAAAAAAAGACAATATAAGTAAAAATTGTGATGAGAGTACATTACTGTTCTATTATATACATGTACATTTTACTGTCTGCTGCCTAATGTGTCAGAATGACAAAGACAAAGACATGACCCATAATACAAAAAGTGTCAAAAGTATTGAAGTACTGCATAAACGAGAACTATTTAATACCTAAAAGCTCCATATTTCCTTCCATTTCTGCAATTAAGATCAAGCTAGATTGTCTTCATTTGGGATCTCATTATGGAATATAGACATTAAACTACAGAACACGATATGAAAGCTGACAGAAGAACAAACGTTTGGAGCAATAATTCAGCAACTAAACCACAAGTTTAATGTAGCCCTCGTCTCTGTTAACACGTTCGCTGCATACATGGGAAAATAATCAACGACAGGGTCGTACGATGTGGCCCGATTCGAAGCGTTACTGATACAACCATGAAGTTGATCATTTTCCATTAACAGTACATCCTGAAGTGTTTTATTCCACTTATACCAGAGCAATTTGCAAACGTTAACAATATTTTCAGTATTAAAGGATGACGTCATTTTATCCATGTATCATTTGTAAATATAGTCAGGTTTGTATATTTATACTTTTAGATTGTGGAACATCTGCAAAACAAGTTAGTTCCTGTTACTGCTTACATTATTGCAGCTATGAACTTGCTCTCGATGTTAATAAGACAAAAAAAAAAATACAGCTTGTTATCGAGGAACTACAAAAAGCAACACACTCCATCCTTAGACTTTCCTACAGAGGAATACTTAAAGTTACTGCTTTACCTCAGACTTTTACAAAGTGCTGACACTGGAGACTCCTTCTATAAATGATTAATAAACTTCTCCTTGTTGAAAAATTCACCATATCAACAATTATACGTTTCATCATTAAATAACAACGCATTTGAATATGTTTATTAGCCTTAGATTATGTGAGTATTACCGCCATACAATTCCCTGTGAATTAGCAGTTACTGTAGAAACAATATCATATTAGAATGAGCACATTAATATAAAGCTGTGATTTGCCTTGCAGCCAGAATGTCTGTCAGAGCAAAACCTCTGACCAATCAGATTTGAAAATTCAACAGTGTTGTGGTATAAATGGACTTAAAACATGCCACCATCATGCTTATGACAATTCATGTAACTTAGCAACATAGACTTGAAGAGAGTCGCTCGGTTACTGTGAGAATGTCAGTATCAGGTATCAGATGATACTCATAGCCATACTGTATCAAAAATGAAACAAATGGGATTGGTGCGTCTGTAGTATTTAGTATTTAATGTGTCCGTATTATTTAGTATTTAATGTGAATTAGGATAAATCGTATTTATACACAATTAACAGTTTATACAGTTTAATAAAGCTAGGCTATTAATCATATCACGATAATTGCCTAAGCACTTATTTTACGATATTATTACAATATAGTATCAATAAGTCAGTTGAAACGGAGCGCATAAAAAATCCATGTAAATGGAATCTTAATCTTTGTAGCTTTTCGTATAAATTGAATTGTGAGAATTGTTACTAATTTGCAAGCATGAGACCATGATGGACGGTCTGCCATGATTTTTAAACTTTCATGAAACTCTTGGCAAGTGAACAGAATTATAGTATACTTGCAATGATGTCTTCTACATTTTTCATTTTTCCTTTTTTTTTTTTTTTACATTTTTCCTAAATAAGGAACACCTTGCCTTATGATGTCCTTCCAAACGCATTTTTATTGCCCAAAAATGGGATGCAGTGCTAGTGACTGCATTTTAAAGTGTACATGACAATATTGTGTGTATTGCACAGAGTGATATACTCCAAAACCAATTACCAGCCTGAAAGATGCAAAGCTGTGCAAGGCGCAAGACTTGTGCAAGGCGCTGAACGAGACTTCAAGCTTAAACACCCTGAGCAAGTACATGCAAATATGTAACAGCTTACATCCACATACCACATAAACCAACATCAGAAATGTGTTTAACACAATGGCTTTTAAATGCTTTTAACACAAATTTTTAAAATATAGGCCACAAAAAGCTCCACAATTAAATATATGAGTACACATTAGGCCACCAAAGTTCCAATAAAAATCAACAGTACCTCCAAAATGAACCTTCTTTCTGATTCTGGGAATCTCATCCATCTGGCCTCCTGTTGCCTTCAAATCGCAGAGCCAATCTCAGGAAATGCTCGATCCCCCCAAAACATAAAAAAGGGGAGCAAGCACTCTCTGTCTCCCTCTATCTTCCCCTCTGTCTCTCCCAGTCTCTCCCTCCAGCCCTGCACTAGCTCCACATAGCCCCCAAACTTTTTCACCCCTTAAACCTCATCATAAAGGTAGAGGACAGTTGCACTGAGAAAGCTCTAATGCAATCTCTGGATCTCTCTGCTGTAAAAGAACGAGTGTGCGTGTGTGTGTGAGAGAGAGAGAGAGAGCGAGAGAGGAAAAAAATGATACAAAAATGGAAAAAAAATCTTGCTAAGGCCCACTCCTTAGCAACAGGCTTGTACAGTGTAGAGCATGTTTCCATGGAAATGTATCAATCAGGAATGTGCATGAGTGTTGCACATTCGCAAAGGTTCAAGAGACGTCAACACGCTCGGCGCTCACATCTAAAACCCAGCAGCGTCATCAGAAGCACTAACGCTGGGAAAAGTGCAGACGCTTACCCACATCAGCTGTGCAATCCTGCACTATGATGCTTTGGATGGACAGATCGACCTTAATTCTTTGGGCTCATAGTGTTCAGAGATTTAATGCAATTACAAGTAGGGATATGAGGCATTAGAGAAATGATCAGATTATTTAGTCATGAGTTAGTAATGAGTGTACACACTGAGGCTGCTTTCAGACTAAGCGTTTTTCCTCAACCACCAGCACACATTTTACATATAATATAATCATATGGGAAACATCAGCAAGGTGGGCTTTTAAAAAGCGCTGCCGCCAGCATTTTTATCACAGTGGAGCACCTCTAAACTGGAAATCACTCGACAATCAGCTTCACTGTGCAATAGTTAGCCTACAGTTCCTTGTGTAAGTGTTCACCCCACCTTGAAGGAGGGCATTAGACAGAGAAGCAACCAAGAGGCCAAGGGTAACGCTCAGCATGATGCTGCCATCACCTTGCTTCACTGTGGTCATGCTCTTCTCAGTGTTTTTGCTGAGTCTCCAACTTGCCCTTTGGCTAACTACAAACAGGATTGCATATGTCCAGATTATGGTTGTCCTGTGAACTGCTTCTTCCATCAGAGCTGGGGATCTTACCAGCTGTGGATCTTTCTCTGGATCTTGTTCTTTTGGTTGCATCTTGGACTAATCTCCTGACATATTGCTGGATGGCCTCCTCTAGGCAGTTATTTCATATCCTTTCCATTTTTAATGGTGCTCAGATTTTGGGATTTTTTCATAACAAAAACCTTGACACTTTTCCAGAACTTTGTCCTCTACTTGTTTTGATAGCTGCTTGGTCTTCATGATGCTGTTTGTTTGCTAATAGTGTTGTTATGGTTACAATCTACAAGTCACATGAAGCTCTTTTTTATATATCAGCATAAAAGGCACATTGGCCAGTGCTTTTTTGTAGGAGAAAAGCCTAGTGTGAAAGCAGCCTAAGATGCCAGTTTAGACCCACCTACCTTGCACGTACACTCATTGGTCATTTAATCAGGTACAACTACAAAATATATAAATTTTTTCTGCAAATTACTGACTGTAGCCCACCTGTTGCTATGTATAGCTTGTCAGTACCCCTTTACCCATCTGTCAGTTGAACCACCACTGATGAGATATTATTTGGAATGGTAGACCATTCCCAGCATAGCAGTGTCATAGTGACACAAAAGATCCTCTAAATATATAATTTTTCCAATATAACACCCTTCACACATCCTCACTCTTGTTTCCTTCCCTTGTGCAACTTGGAGTTCACAGATTTACTCACTCGTGTTTACACACAATCACAAGTCATGCAGTTTCCCCAAACACTTTTCAACCTTCAAATCTCTAAGCCATTAACAATGGCAAAAGCATGCAGAGACCTGCAGTCCTCAGGTGACTCTGGTGCTAAATATAGTATGGTCATTTTGTTATCCCAAAGGACCTGTAAATATAGTGCCATTTTGTCAAGTCTGAGGTGATGAGCCTGTGATAGGTAGACCAAATGTAGAGTTTACTGCCAGTCCAAAGCAGGAATACACCCTGCATGAGATGCCAGCACATTGCATGGCACCACATATAGACTTCTTTACACTTAGGGGCACTTTAACCCAGCCAATCAGCGTGCCAGTGTGTTTTTGGGAGGTGGAAGGAAACCAGATAACCCTGGGGAAACGCATACAGACACAGGGTGAATATTTTCATCAGATCTTAGGATCAAACCTTGGACCCTGGAGCTGTGGGGCACCAACCCTACCTGTTGCAACACTATGGCACTTTTTGCACTTTGTATCAGCTTCTATAATGTTCATGCTCCTATAGAAACAGTTCATTCCACTGCATATAAGGGAATATGGATCGGATGACAATATAATTAGCTCTCCAGACAAAAATCAACCACATCCATTAATAGCTGTGTCTTACTGCACAATGACAACAGGTTGTACAACTAGACTTAAGCATAAGCATTTTATTATTTATTATTTTACTGCTATTTGTTGGCCAGACTCTGAGGTTGCCTTTTGTGGCTCATGTGCAAGAAGAACAGAACACTGACCCTCCCACGTTCCAGGATGACAACTGTGGGGTGCATTGTGCCAAATCTAAGCCTGATGGAACATTGGGACACTTTGACTGGCCTGCAATTTCCCCGGATCTTGATCCCATAGAACAGCATGTAAAACATCAAAATAAGACTACAAACCCCAGCAAAATTGCACCCAGTCAGTGGCAGAGTGAGCTAAATTTGACAGGAATTCAAAACAGCACTGGTGGAATCCTTACCTGACAGGATTGGCGCTGTTATTAAGGCAAGGAGAGGCATAACCAATTAATAGATATACAGTATGGTGGTGAGAAGGAGGGCAGTTTGCATACAAAATGCTCTGGTTTTTGGTCATTCTACATCCCTGTCCTCACCTATGTTCACAAACTGTGGGTAGTGACCGAAAGTATAAGGTTGCCAGTGCATCCAGTGGAAATGAGGTTCCACTGCAGCCTTGCTGAGCTTACTACCCAATATAGGGCGAGGAGCTCGACAATCTGGCAGAGACTCCAAGTAAATCCACTGCTCTATCCAAATAAGGGGAGCCAACTGAGGTCGTTTGGGCAGGTTATAATGATACCCCCGGTCATCTTCCGGTAGAGTTGTATTAGGCACGTCCCACTTGATGGAGACCTTGGGCCAGACCCTGGTATATCTCACTTACATCTCTCAGCTGGCTTGGGAACGTCTGGGAATCCCCCAGGAGGAGCTGAAATGGGTGGCTAAGGATTAGAAAAGTCTGGACTGATTGGACCAGTTGCCACTGCGACCCCACCTCAGCTCATATACTGCACTTGATTTGTTCTCAGTGCTACTGAAACATGCTAATGATCCTTTGGAAGTGGACCTTGTTTCTTACTCAACTGAGATTGCCGTGTTCACACCCTTACAAATAAACCGCACCAAGAATGTAATCCAAGCAGAAATTCATAATGAGCAACCGATAAGAGACCTACACACAACTGTGATTTTGGGCCACCTAAAAAACACCAAAACCACACCATCCTCTTCATTGCAGAACAACATGAGTGGATTGTGGAGCTGAATCAGGCCGCATCACACTGTCCGATCAGCCAATGAGTCACGAAGCGAAGGCCTCTCAGCCAATCACAGCTGCTATTTGCCACCGTTCCCGATCTGTAAACTGCAAGCTGTTATTGTCATGAGCAGCACTTCTAAAACACTACAGTATGTTATGAGTACACATCTAATGCACACTGAAACACTGTACAAGAGGGGTTTTGAAGTACAGCAGGACAAAGAGACTTCAAAACAAAAAAGCCATGACAATTCAGCTTCAAATTTGGTCATTATTATGCAACACAGTTATCTAATATTAAGAAAGAAAGCAAACACATGCATCCTGATACACAAGAAAGCAAATCACTATATTTTAAAGCAATATTTTGACCAAAAAAATAACATTTACGCAACAATCAGCAATGACATGTGTAGTGTCTAAAGTTAGCTTCTTTAGTATAGTACTGGAGCTGTGAGGCTAATCTAGTGAATAAACAAGAGGAGCCTAATAGCTACCAATTTGCATCATGCATTATAAATACTGCATGACTGTGACGGCATGAATTCTGTCTGACTAAATCATCACACACCTGCCTCAAAAGATTCAGTGCTTCCATTTGTGCATAGTTTTATATAAACATCATCAAATGAATCTCTGGGATTCAAGATGGCCGCTAAGTGTGTATTTTTTACCTGCTAAGTATTTTTTAAGCATTCGTCTATAGATCACAATGTAAAAAACACAAGAAATGCGTTTTCATATTAAACTAAAAAAAAAATCCCATGGAATCTGTTTTTTTTAATTATGAAATTTCGAAATTTTTGAAATTATGAAACTATGAAATTAATTATTATGTGAAATTAATATCTATTTAAATATTCTGTTCTTATACAGATTGGTTCTGTTGTTCAGGTTGCTCTAATGTTACATTCATTCATTTATCTTTAATAACTGCTTTATCCTGCTCTGGGTCACAATGGGTCTGGAGGCTATTCTGGGAATCACCGGGCAGTAATACACCCTGGATGGAACGCCACAGGTGCCACAGACACACGCACACACAAACACACACACACACACACACAGGTATTTTCACACTCATTTACTGTACATCTAAGGGCAATTTAGAGTAGCAAATCCACCTACCCGAGTGTTTTTGGGAGATGGAGGGAAATTGTAGAACCTGGAAAATGCAAAACTCATCTTTTAGGTTTGATGAGTCAGATCTTAGAATTGAACCCCAGACCTTGGAGCTGTGGGTCAATAACACTCCCCCAATGTCATGCATGCAATTTAAATAGGAATACATACAGATAGGTGACAAATTAAAGGAAAAACCAAGGTAAGTAAGGTGTCTGGCCACCATAAGTTACAAGAACAGCACCTTGGCTCAGATTCTACAAGTCTCTGGAACTGGAGAGATGAACACAGTTCTTCCAAAAGATACAGAGAGTTTTTATGATGGTGGTTGACATGTTGAATGTTTCATCATAAGAAGAACTTTCTATTGATTTGCAGAGGCACTTGCTTCTAAAGGGACAAGTGGAGTCAAACCCTGGCAGCAATATAAATAAATGCCCCCTACAAATAACAGAGCCACCCTTCTTTAATTGTGAAGTGAAGTGACTTGTGAATTTGTGCTCTGCATTTAACCCATCCAAGTGCACAAATGCCGGAGCAGTGGGCAGCCTTTTTTGCTGCGGCGCCTGGGGAGCAGTTTGGGGGTTCGGTGCCTTGCTCAAGGGTCTCATCTCAGTCGTGGTATTGAGGGTGGAAGAGGGCGCTGGTCATTCACTCCCCCCACCTACAATCCCTGCCGGACCTGAGACTCGAACCCACGACCTTCAGGTTGCAAGCCCGACTCTCTATCCATTAGGCCACGACTGCCCCCTCTGTATAGCCCATCTGTATATTCAGTACATTCAACTTATTTGGTAGCCCAGACAATGCATCATTTTTTTTCATTCTTTATGTAGGATCATTTATTTATTTAATGTCATTTACTTGGGTTTTGGTTTGTGGTTTTCATTTTATGCATGCTGACAATAGACCTGTATGCAGAGCCTATTCACTTATAGATTTTCTTTCTTCATAGTAGTTACTGAATAATATGAAAAATTGTAAACTGATTAAACATAACAGCTCTCGGTGGCAATCTCACACTTTTAATGTATTCAGTGGAGCAGCAGATGGTCTCCGGGTAGCTTCAGGTCTGAGCAGAGTGTGTTTTTGCGTTTTTAATGGATTTCTCCCCAGCAGCAATGTGCACCCCAGACCTCGGCCCAATTTCAAGTCAAACAACCTGCAGCCTCCTCAGGCCCTGAGCGCATGAAGTTGCCACACACACACACACAGAGCTTGAAAAAGTATGGTGGCAATAGTGATATGGAAGGAACTCTAAGTGGAGTGTTGCCTCTGGCCATTTATGCCAATTTGCACAGGAAATGCAGGCTACACACACACACACAACTTTTTTTCTCACAACAAAGAGGATGTGGACATTTTCATTCACTGCATTCATTTCTGAAGTGCCCTTGAGATCAAAATCAAACCAAAAATCATTTCAGAGTTTTTCATGCATGTCTTGGCATTATAGAGACCATTAATGAAAAAAATATATAGAATAAAAGATGTTATTTTGTAGTTACTCTAATTTTATTTTGGCAGTTTTACAGTCATTGGTAATGCTTTAAATTGCAGTTTAAAAACTGTTAGTTTAGTCCATAGTTTAGTTACATTAAGTGGGAATCTTAATGTAAATCATTAACCAGTCATGAAAAACTTAAAGTTACAGCTTTACCTCTGACTGTTACAAAGTGCTGACACTGGAGACTCCTTCCATAAATGTTAAATGAACGTCTCCTTACAAAAAAAAAAACTTCAGCACTGTCAGTGAATATACTTAATAATATAAATGTTAAATCCATTTATTATTAGACTTAAATTATGTGGAGATTCTGCCATACAAACCCTCATTAATGTACAAGTATGAGAGCTGCTGCTACAGATAATTCAACTTCTGACCAGTCAGAATCAAGAATTCAACAGCAATGTGGTATAAAATCATATCAATCATATATACACTCACCAGCCACTTTAATAGGAACACCTGTACCCCTGCTCATTCATGCAATTATCCAATCAGCCAATCATGTGGCAGCAACACAATGCATAAAATCATGCAGGTCAAGAGCTTCAGTTAATGTTCACATCAAACATCAGAATGAGGAAAAATATGATCTCAGTGACTTTGACCACGGCATGGTTGTTGGTGCAAGACGCGCTGACTTGATTTCAGGAACTGAGTGTTGTTGCTGAATGTGCTAACATCCACTGAGTGTTGATCCACTGGAAGTTCTGCAGACGAGAACGACTTGAGAGAGAGATCAGAGGACAATGGCCAGACTGGTACAAGCTGACAGGAAGGCTACAATAACTCAAATAATCACTCTATACATCAGTGGTGAGCAGAAAAGCATTCCAGAATGCACAACACGCCGACCCTTGTGGTGGATGGGCTACAACAGGAGCACATCGGGTTCCAGTCCTGTCATCCAAGAACCGGAATCTGAGGCTACAGTGGGCACAGACTCTGTTGAAGTTGAAGATTGGAAAAGCATTGCCTGCATCTGCATGATTTTATGCATTGTGCAGTTGCCACATGATTGGCTGATTGGATACTTGTGTGAATGAGCAGGAATATAGGTGTTCCTATTAAAGTGGCAATTAATGCAAATTTCTAGGCCACATGTGCATGTTGCTTATGACTGGCAAAAGCAAGATCTCAAGGTGTGAGACAAGTATACACACTGCGTCCCAGTTTGTGCTAATTATTTACTGATTTAACAGCCTGCTGTGGTCTGAAAGCTCTTCACATTATCATGTGGGTTTAGGAGTGTGACAATTTGTCAGTTTGACAGCATGCATTGACACAGTAATCTGAAAGAGTTAGATGGTTAACATTATGCTGTTCTACTATACATAACTCCCATCATTGTGACATACAAGATATTTAAAACAGCAGTTTTTTTAAAAACAGGAATTTGTTACTAAGAGTAATCCTCTTAACAAGGTTTTTTTTTTTCGGGAAAGAATTAACTTCACGCTGTGTTCTACTGAAAACCCAACTGATATTGGGTTGTGTAGTTGTCATACTGTGGGTTATAGATTATTCACTTATAATGAATTGGATAGGAAATGGACAGAAATCAAGAATGAGAAAGAACTATTTACATTTAATGGGGTGGCAATGGGGGTAGAGCTCATTTATTATCTGGAGAAATGTAAACAGAAGCCTAAAATGCAGAAACTAGCGTTACATGGCAATACTGTAAATCACTTTGTTTCAAGGTCTCTTTGAAATTATATAATTACATGATTAATAGTGGTCTGGAAACACTTTCACAAACTGACCCTTCAAAGAAAAGTTCCCTTTTTCTCCAATATGGTCTCACAGCCGCAAAATCAATGTGCCTGATTCGAGTTATATAAAATGTTTGAGATTAAACTCAGGGTAAAAAGCAGAATGAGTGTTCGTGCTTTTTCATACGACTTTATGGCAAAATACACCATGCATACACACTGTGCATGTGTGTATGTGTGTATGTTGACTCACAGGGACGGTCCTCGTTAGGTTTGTTGGGGATTTCCTCCACACACTCAGAGGGAAACCAACCGATGTTACCTCGAGCACTGCCCTCCCAGAATCCCCCTTCACCAACACTTAACACTGTGGAAAAATAGAAATACAGCAGCTGATCAGAGCCCAAACCGCCACACACACACACACACACACACACACACACACACGCACTTGATTTAATTAGTGTTACGATCAAGAATAAATGAATTCAAACCAGCATTTAGCGTGTGACTGTTGGAAAAAAAAAATCATTTCCACTTGACAAACATTAACAAATTTTAACAAACACCATTCATAACTAAAAGTAGGTGTGTACTTACTCGATTAAAAACATGGAGGCAAAAATCTATTTGAGTGAAAGTAAAAAAGTATGTACATTCAAACATACTGAAGTATTCAAGGGTAAAAAAAAAAAAAGTTAATATTTTTAACTGACAAAGAAAGAACTGACCACAAGTTCATCATGCCCGACCCTGCATGACTAGCTAATTCACTAAGCAATCAGTCATAAGGAAAATGTTCTGCTAACTCAGACATATCTAGGTTTTTTGTTTTTTTCCCCCTGGTTAGCTAATTTACAAAACATAACTAGCTAGCTAATTTAACAAGTTAATATACAAAACATAACTAGCTAGTTAACTTCATACTTCCTTCATTCTTCAAACCTCTCATGTAATTTGAGATTTGTAATGAATACTCTGAAGGTCAATAAATTTCTTGAAAACAAATTACTTGAAAATTTACTTGCGTAAGCATACAAGTATTCAGTTTCAATAATACAAAGTACAAATCTTACAAAATAGTACCTAAGTACAGTGGTGGACAAAGTACAACAATCCTATACTTGAGTGAAAGTAGAGATAACTTCGGTACCATGCGACTGAAGTAAAAGTAGAAGTCTTCTGTTTACCTTTCTACTTGAGCTAAAGTACAAATGTACCTGCTTTTAACAGTACTTAGGTGCAGGTGCAGGTGGTGCTTGAGGGGTGTATCTGTCTACAATGCAGGGTGTGAAGGAACCGCTCAATCATAACCTCGTGGACTTCAAATAAATTATCTTCTTATTCTAGTAAGCTACTCTCATAACCTTAGTTCTAATATTTTTGTGAAGTAGGATAGTTAAAATAGTTCTTATTTATTTTTTGTCTATTTACAGCAGCATCCAGTGACATGCGTTCCTGCTGAAATATGCTATTAAGAAAAAAACAGTACTCATGTATAAATAAAGAGATGAAACACTCGAAATTAGCTTCACCATGAAAGAAGAGGTTTGTCAGAACTATTTGCGTTTCTTTTCTGTATTTATACATTAAAAAAATAGCACACCTGAGCAGGAAATTAAAAGGTGCATTGAAAGTAGGATATTTTGCTTTGAAATGTAGTGGAGTAAAAGTATACAGTAGTGCCTATCATTATGGCCAAACAGTTCAATTTCTGTTTCATCTGATCAGAGATCACTCCTCCAACAAGCTAGGACTTTGTCCTGGTAATCCTGCTGGCTTTTTTATGTCGGTCTTGGAGTAGGAGCTTCTTCCTGCATGACAGCCTTTCAGGCCAGTGGTGGATGTTCATACTTTGGTACCTGATGCCTCTGTGTGGTCCTGAGATTTATATATTTGCATACTTGTTTGTACAGATGCTCATGGTACCTTCAGTTGTTTGGAAATTGCTCATAAGGAGGAACTGGACCTGTTTGTTTGAGGTCTTGGCTGAGTTGTTTGGATTTTCCCATGGTATCAAGGCACTAAAGTGCACTAAAGGTAGACTCTTAAATACAGCCACAAGTGTGCCGCCCAATAACTCCTAATTATGCCAATCAATTTCTGCAATCTTCCAGACTGTTTAAAGAGACACTTAACTTGGTGTATGTAAACTTTTCACCTACTGAAATTCTGATATAGTGAATTAAAGCTAAAAAAATCTGTCTCTAATCAATTGTTTTAAAGTGATCTCTGAGGTGAACAAAGTAGATACCTGAACTGACTAATTGAATATCTTTAGCCTAGGTCTGTGTAATCTTTTGGCCTCAACTGTAAAGTCTGCAAAAATGGAAATACTTTAATAACATACAGATAGTTGAAACAAATACTTAAGTACAGTAACGAATTAAATGTACTTTGTTACTGTCCATCACTGCCTAAGTACGGTAACAAAGTTTACTCAATGTTTAGTATTTTCCGCCCCTGCTTATAAAGACTGGATCTACACTCCTAATCCAGAGTGTGCACTGTTTTCTGCTTTCACCGCTCTCACTCCTGATGCAGCACATCCAGCAATTACCAAGCCCTTCATCAACTAAAACATCAGACTCTACCAGCATCATCATCATCATCATCATCATCAGCATCCCATTTTATCAACAGCATCATCAGCAGCATCAGCAAACTCATCATCAAGGCACATAAATATATAAACACATAAACACAACAACCAGCTTTGCAATCATGCAGCTGCAGCCTGGATACTGAAATTGAACAAATGAACAAGTGTGACAGCGCAGATGTCTCACAGGAGCAGGCCTGAAAAGTGGCTGATAAGCGCAGCGCTTCAAAGGAGCAACAAAAATCCCACAATTAAAAAAAAAAGCCACAATCAAGGATGTGATACAAACGATTCATCGATTCAGCCATTTGGGAAGCATACCTTTGACTCTGTCGTTCTTGTACAGGGCGATTTCTCCCTCAGCCTGAGGTTGATAAGACTTTACCACCACATAGTGTCTCCCAGGCACGGCGCTGTACAGCCGACGCTTGGACCCCGGAGTCTCTGCCCCAGAGAAACCATCACGACCGGGACGTGGACTACAGAAAAAAAGAGAATCACACTTTAGCTTTGACAAACCAGTGGTTAATTATAAACATAATGCAATCAGCATTTTAATTAGCGCGCAATTATTTTATCAAAGGGGTTTACACTATAGTTTACACTTTAAAGTGGTTGTTCAGTGTTAAAAAAATGATTTGTTCAATAAAATTTGGCTATTTTGATTTTTGAGATATTCTTAAGTTATTTATATCAAAGCACTGTTGAATGCTTGATTCCGATTGGCCAGAAGGTGTTGATTAATATTCAATAACAGCAGCTCTTCTATAGTAACTACTAACACATAGCCTTAAATGCGCAAATGCTTGAATGCATAATTGTTGATATGGTGAAGTTTCTCTGAGGAGATTTTTATTTGGCATTTTCGGAAGGAGTCTCCAGTGTCAGCGCTTTGAAACAGTCAGAGGTAAAGCTGTAACTAAGTTTGTTCAACACCAGAAAGTCTTCAGGATGGAAGTACTTTGCTCTCTATGGTTTCTCAGTAACATGACAAGCTGCATTTTTGGTCTTATTCAGTTCTAGTGAGAGAAATAATAACAATTATCAATTAACAATTATAACAATTAACAATTAATTGCAATTATTTTATCAAAAGCTCTAGGTGCAAATTAGCTCATTAAAAAATGGTTTGGTGAAAAATCAAATTCACGTTTTTGTTAGTTTTCCACTAGACCAAATGTAATTGATCAGCCAAGACAAGCGCAAAATTACAAATGATTTACAACAGCGTGAAATATGCTGAAGGACGCTAGGCTGTCCTGTAAGTTCAAAACACATTACCCAAAAACATGACAGCAAATCAGAAAACACAACATAACTTTGCTGCTGTCATTTTTCTGAATTTGCTGTCATGCTTCCGTATTTGCTGTTGTATTTCTGAATTTACTGCTGTGTTTCTAAATTTGCTGTTGTGTTTCTGATTTTGCTGTCGTGTTTCTGATTTTGCTGTCATGTTACTGAATTTGCTGTTGTGTTACTGAATTTGCTGTTGTGTTACTGAATTTGCTGTTGTGTTTTAGAATTTGCCATTGTGCTTTTCCTGATTTGCACTTGTGTTTCTTAATTTGCTGCTGTGTTTTCTGAGTGGCATTCATGGTACCGAATTTGCTGTTGTGTTTCCGAATATGTTGTTGTGTATCTGAAACTGTTTTTGTGTTTCTGAAATTGCTGTCACATTTCAGAATTTGTTGTCGTGTTTCTGAAATTGTTGTCATGTTTCTGAAATTGCTGTCGCATTTTAGAATTTGCTGTTGTGTTTTCAAATTTGCTGTTGTTTTTGAAATTATTGTTGTGTTTTCCTGATTTGCAGTCAGGTTTCTTTATTTGTTGTGTTATCTGAGTGGCAGTCAGATTACAATATTTGCTGTTGTGTTTTCCAATTTGCTGTCATGTTTTTGGTTTTGTTAATATGCTGTGCACCATCAATGACAGTAACAGCAGCAATAATCAAAACAAAAGGACTTCTGAAATATACCAGGTTATTGTCCATTTATGCAAAAGTACAAAGGTAAAGGTACTGCTTAGGGCTATAGTGCAATATACCAGTGCTTATACAGTCCTAATATTTTTTGCAATAATTTGTAATGGAAATTGTATGTACACTGACTCGAGAGCAGAAAAGGAGAAAGCAGGATTGGCTGTTAAACAGCTCCCTCTACTGTTCCAAAACTAGCACAAACTCTATATTCAGTGTTTTATTAAGTCCTGACTGTAAATCTAATACCAAGGGTCTTGAGTGAATCAATTCTGGTCTGCGCCAAAATAATTAGGCTGTGTGCTGAGGAAATAAGCAGCAGCTCCGGAGAGTAGCAGTGAGTCATTGAGAAGCAACTTGGGACGCACCATGCAATAGCTAAAAGGAGCACTCTGTGATTATATTCAAATATAAAAAGCCTTGTGGTGCAGAAATGCAGGAAAGCAGAAAGCGTGAGGCCGGGAATGAAGACAGCAGGGACACGGCCTGGATATGAAACAAATGAAAGTGGACTATCTATCTATCTATCTATCTATCTATCTATCTATCTGTCTGTCTGTCTGTCTAGTTGAAATGTTTCTCCCTACATAGGGATAAAATATTAAACAAAGTATTAATGATAAATCACATTCTGAAAACAATCCATAATCATTAACTAATTCAAATACAAATTGTGTTTCTAATTTTCTGTAACTATTACAGAGGTTAGGAGTGATGTAAATAAAAACAAGTATAATTAAAAAAAAAAAGTATAATAAAATTGTCCACAGTATCGCAAGTGATTTTAGCTCATTAACATACACACAGAGTCCAGGAGAGTTTGTATGTGATTTACTACAATATCTAAAGTGTCCTTGAATATTTTCTCACTATCATTCATCTCTACCACAGAACCCGTAAGGCCTAATTACGCAAATGACCTCCTTTCCACCTACACCGTGACCCGCCCCAATCGTACAGAAAGCCTCATCGAGGCTCATTCCGGCCTATAGGAACAGGATGAAATTGGGACGAAGCACCTACACTTGCCCTTTATGTGACTTTCCCTTTAATAAGCCTCTACTGGGAGACAGTCCAATGTCAACGCCAAAGGCACAGCTACAGCTGACTGCATGAACTAGCAAAGACAGATTAGCCTGTTACACTCCCCAGCTTGATCACGTCCAGTGCACGTTTGATGATGTCCAGTGCACTTTTGCTGTAGCTGTTTTAGATTTTATGGACATAAAATGTAAAAAACGGTGAGTGTTCACACATTTTTTGCTTGGTTTTTTGTTCAGATCACCTCCCAAGCATGCAGTCCTCACAATCTGCTGTGCTACATAAGCGCTCTTCTCCTGAGATCACCACTGACCTAATACAGTTCTCACAAATGAGAGACTGATATGGTGCTATGTAAAGTTTAAAAAACATTGTGTACTATTCACTTTGTGCCTTTGTCCTGGACATTATCAAGATTCGAAAATGAGAAAACTACTACTAATAGACTTTAAACTTTTAAATATAAAGAAAACACACTGGCTTAATCAAAAGTTTTTTCTTCACAATTCAGCTTTTTATTCATAATATTACACAGAGCACTTACTGTATATTATATAATTATGCCATCAAAGATGGATCAGAAAAGGTTTTTTTAAGCAATAATCCCCCCCCCCCCCCCCCCCCCCCCCCCAAAAAAAACAGAGACTATTGTCATGCTACCATCACCATGCTTCACTGTGTGGATTGTGTTCAGAGGGTGATGAGCAGTGCTGGGTTTCTGCCAAAAGTAGTGATTTTTGCCAAGACCAAAAAGTTGAAAAATTTTATTCTCATCAGACCAGAGAACCTTTTTCCACATTTCCTGAGTCTCCAACATATCTTTTGGCAAACTCTTGTGGATTGTCCACACTATGGTTGTCCTGTGATCAGCTTTTCCTGTCTGAGCTCTGCACATCTTCAGCTGCGTCAGAATTACCCTTAGCCTCTGGGTTGCTTCTCTGACTAATACTCTTATTACCCGGTCACTGACTTTTGGTCAGAGTCACAGTTGTGCCATCTTCTTTCCATGTTTTAATAATGGATGTAATGGATGTTTAAAGTTTGGGTTAATTTTTTTTAACTAAACCCTAATCGATACTTTTTTAAAACTTTGCCCTGGACTTGGTCTTCATGGTGCTGTTTGTTTAGGTATGTTCTCTAACAAATTTCGAGCTCAGTTCAGTAGATTTTAAGTTCCAGGTTGTAACACTACAAAATGTAGAAGAGTTCAAGGGGGGTGAATACTTATGCAAGGCACTGTATATATTATTTAAATCTTGCCCAGTTGTGGTAAATACTACTGTTCCAGTACTGTCAGTCACCCACAATCTAACCCAAACCTGCTAATTAACCCGTGTGTTTCTCAGATGCGTCTTTACTCCTTCATCCTTCAGGCTGTGACCTGGAAATTGGTCGAACTCCTTCAACATTAATGACATATCGATTCCTGATATGCTCTCAGAGGAATCGACGAGACAGCAGGATTTACAGAGTGAAGTTCTGACTGATTAATTAAGTTTGTAACTGTGTTTGTGCAGATGTGATTCATGTGATTAGCAAATATGTGCTGGATGCCAGCTCACTAGAACACGAGCTGGATATTCCAGATCTAAAAAAAAGGCCCTTTTCAAGGCAAGCACATTTATTTCCATTTATTTCCAGGCCATAAATACATTAGAATTTTAATTAAAAGAATAGAAATAAAGATCAAGGGAAATAGCAGTTTTTTTGCAGGATTTTTGCACCTTTGGAGGTACCCTCTAGCTGAAAAAAAATGTACCTCTATATTATTTTTTACAAAACAGAATTCTGTTTTTATTTGACAGTGATTTCCTCTCAAAATCCTGTTACAACCTGACCTGAGTCAGCAATTTTTGTGTCCCCCTTGACATACTCTAGTCAATTTATTCCAGTGGTATGCCTTTAAGGTGTCTAATGGCACAAAACAGTCAACATGTGTTGGTTAAATGTTAATTAAAGCAGTTTGCTGTGAGGCAGTTGTGCTTAAAAGCCAATTATTAATCAGGAAAACAGCTTTCATGAACCGAAAACAAAAAAATATCGATCTTTCACAGACAACGAGAAAGGGTAAAAGATATCAAGATGTTTAATGAATGTATATTATAGTGAATGTATTCTATGAGACATTCATTTGTAATTTATTGCTAAACAACATGGCTTAAAAAAGTTCAAATTTAAAATCACTCATTAGACACTAAATGATGATGACTGGAGAAAAATGGCCTTTGGGCTGAACGAGTCTGCAAATTTGCATCATGCAACTAAAATTAAATAAATTTAAATTGAATCATTCATCAAAACATTGACATAATTTAATCCTTTATGGTGAGATGAGGTCAGGCATCAGCCGACCTACAGATTTTTTTTTTTTGTCTTTGAGTTTTAAATGCATTTGGGACATCTTTCCCCGTGCTCGTCCTGATTTTTCCCCCTCTCCTCTCCTCTCCTCTGCTCTGTTGACTCTTCTTCCCTGAACTCTCGTCTCCTTTTATTTAATTCCTGGTTTGTATTCTCCTTTCTTTCTTGTTCATTTAACAATGTATTTAATAGAGATGGCATAATACCACTTTTTCTTTTCTAATAACAATAAAGATACTGAAACCTTGTGTATCAGCTGATATCAATACCCAGCCGTTATTTCTGCTTTAAAAACTAAGATTTAAAATTATTTTTAAACTGAATATCTAACAAATACAGCAAAATATACACAGCTTTATGCAAAAAAAAGAGACTTACACAAAAATTGCAAATATAATAAATATTTAGTATAAATATAATAAAATCAATCATAACAAAAATACAAATTCTCTTTAAATATAAACATTTACAGTCCCAACAAAACTTTTCCAAACCCAATTGAAATCTTTTCCATTTGTTACAGGATTGGATTGAATTAATTTTTTTCCTCTGATATCTGATCCACCATCTTTTGCTGGTATCACACTGATATTAATCCTGCGTCTCAGTTCGGTGCCATGTCCAGTATTGAACTTATAAGATAACAGTAAGTATTTGGTAATCTTCTGGGTGATTTGATGATTGTGCCTTTGTAACTCCTAAAAATGTGACTTTATTTTGTATAATTTTTAACATTGAATCTAAGAAAACACGCATTTAAAACATTCAGCAAGTGTGTTAACTCATCTCAGACAACAATTTCAATTTTTTTACAAGGTTTCTTTGCTGACATTTTTGTTCTAAATGAGTAACAGGGTTAAAAGGAACAAATGATTTTTTTTTTTTTCAATTAAAATTTTATCCTCAATCTATAATTTTGGTAACAGGGTTATACTTTCAAAGTGACCTCATCAGTTACTATCACAATATTATTGAAATTAAAGAATAAATATGAGAGAATTTACTTTTTATCTTCCCTTGATCTTCAATAAATTCGGATGATGCAATTTCCTTTTGAATATGAAAAATATTCCAAATATTTCAGGACTGTGAATGTGTTCAGGCAAGAGTATTGAGTAAAACATATACTAAAAATGTACTAAAATGTGCAATTTTTCATAACATAATGGAAAGCATGAAATGTTGAATGGATTCACACATAAATGAAAAAAAAATTAAGTATTTTAATGATTTAAGTGTATACTGTTTTCTGAGTGCTGTCGAGATATTATTAATGTTTTAAGTTATTTCTATGCACATAGGTTGTTGGGAAGGACACTTTACCCGTGTTTAAAATGTCTTTAACCTGAAGGCAGCACTACAGACTGTGAGTGATTGAGAGTCTTATTTCCACAAAGTCAGTTGGGACTCTAATATTGCTGGAGCAATCGAGCTGCCAATGCTTTTACCACAGCTGTCAAAGCAGCACTGAGATTTCCCATCCAGGCATACGTTGCATAAGAGCACGGCTCTTATTTCTGGATGAGAAAAGCCAATGTGGGCTGAGCTAATTATGCAAAACAGGTGATATAGAAATAGAGCCACTTAGTATTAGATATCGGTTAAGGTGGCATATGAATAGTCTCACCCACGGGGCTATTTATAGCGTGCCACTGCAAAAGAAAATGATATTCTAAAGACAGTGTGTGCTCAGCAATAATAAAAAAAAATGAAGCCATTCAGAAAATGTTTACGTGCAAGAATATTTAACCTGACATCTCTGAATAGTCAGTGTGTTTATTCTGTGTTTCAGAAGTTTCTGGATCATTCAAGTGGTCACGTACACGTCCTACTACTACATCTATGATAAAGTAATACTTTGATATCATTTTACACCAATCTCCAGGTCTGTGAAAAGGCAATATTTTCTCAACATTCAAGACCCTGACGTCCCATCCAGGGTGTTTTCCCACCTTGTGCCCAGTGTTCCTGGCATAGGCTCCAGATCCAATGTGATCCTGACTAGGATAAACTGCTTACTGAAGAGAAAAGGAATGAATCACTGGTCTTATGAAAGCTGTTTTCCTTATTGACTAATGTCCATTGACGGTTTTGAGCCATTAGAGACCTTAATGAGTCACAACCAAATAAACGGACTACAACATGTCAATGAGGCGGCAGATTTTAAGCTTGGTACTGAAGATAACAGCTGCTGAGAAGATTTAGGTCATGTTTTTAATGAGTTTTTAAATTGAAAACCATCATAAAAATTGCAACAATGGAGACTAAGAGAGAGAGAGAGAGAGAGAGAGAGAGAGAGAGAGAGAGAGAGAGAGTTAGGATCCATGTGTAAGGATAATCCAACAACAATCAGGCAGACAATGATGTCAAGATAATATAATAACAATGCACAGAGCATACTCATTACAGGAGAATTGGCAATACTTTGTGACTACTCAATAGGATGCATAAGCTTATATACATATAAACAAGGAGGCAAACCAAAAGTGAATGATTTGTACATAAATTGTAAAACACAGCCATTTTTTTTATGTTGTCATCCAGAAACCAAGAAGGATGCAAAATCTTTTTGGAATCAGCTGTCCATTATACATCCTTTTGGATTCCAGTCAGATATTTGCTTATAGTGAAACCATAAAAAGTGAAGCATATTCACAGCACAGCTGATTTACATTTAGCGACGCCCACAAAACACCATAAAAGGCAAAGCTCGTAGAGAGCAGAAGACAACAAAATGACAACTAAACAGTGAAAGAGCACCTCTTTTTCCTCCTTTTATAAAGTGCCATTTATTTTGTCCTAAATGGATGGTCTTCCTTTATGGATTTCTTTCTTTCAAGTCATTAATGTGAAACATTAATGTGAGTTTCACAAAATGTTTCACTAAATTCATTTGTTCAGTTGAAATCAATAGGCAAGTTAAACTTAGACAGCGTAATCTGGATTTAACTCATTAGTAACTCATCTATTAAGTCTACTTTCCTTGATAGATGAGTTACTTATCCATCAATTCTACTTACATGTACATTTACAGGATATGAATGGGATATGAACGTTTTTCCCGAACTAATTGGATTTTCATGAATACCACATTTCTTGCATAAATGTTCTTGTGTATGATTTATGAATAAATCTAGTTTGACAAATGAGGCCAAATGAACATATTTTAGTTTGCGTGTGAATATTAGCTCGTTTGGTAATGCTAAATAAATATGTGACACGTAAAGAAAAATCTGAGTATGAACTTGGCGCTAGGTGCCAGGCGCTCCCAAGGAAACCATGGCAACCAAGAGTAAACTCAATACAGGAATGGCCATTAGTAACGAGCTTGAGGTGAAAAAATTGCTGCCATGTCGTATATGACATTTAATATCGATGTGTTTTAAAAACGTGACATTGTAAGCAGATACCACAAGATATGGAAAATGATATAGGGATATAAGGTTATATTACATTCTTCTAGCCATAGCCACAAACAAGCTCACAGGTTACCTAATCCTGACTACAACTAATACTGCACATCGACACTCGGTGCTTGACACAGTGTAGAAGAGAAGCACATTCCTCTGTTCCTTCTTTCTCCAGCCATCACAGCCATCCACCAAACCTGCAATTACCCAATGACATCAGAACTGACTGCAGCTGCCTCACTTTCCCTCTGAGCCTCTGAGGAGCAGGCACATTATCTAATACACCACAGAGCGCACACACACACACACACACACACCATACGGTCACGGCCATAGCAACTGCTGCTGTAACTAGGGACAGATCCCCATCAAGCAGCACACAGCTATGGAGGCCAAAACCATATTCACAAGGTGTTTTTTTTTTACGTGGATGCCAGACTTAGCACACTGGCAAAATGTGTCAAAAGTCACACTTTTTATACGCTCATCTGAGAGCAGCTTGGAAGATTCTGTATCATATGGGTGCCAGATGCCATAGAATATGCAAGCAGAGGCTTTTATTTAGTTTTTTCCAAGAACCATTGTCTACAGATTGGGTCAGAGAACAGGCAGTCCAGGTTAGCACAAGAAAATGCATAAAGAAAACTGCATGAGAATCACAACTCAGAAATAATAGTAATAATAATAATAAGAAGAAGAAGAAGAAGAAGAAGACAGCCTTTATTGCCACTTATACCACAGTGCTGTTAAATTCTCAATTCCGGTGAGAAGGTCATGATTAATTTTGTATAACAGCTCTGAGAGTAGTTCTGGCTACGAGGAAAATCACAGGTTTATGTTAATGCACTTATTCTGAAATGTTATCATTTCTATAGTAACACCTTACATAGGAGCGTGTATGATGGACATTTCAAATATCCAAATAATATACGGGTTAAAAGCCATGCTGTTATTTAAAAAAAGAAAAAAAAAGTATAATCATTGATAAATGGAAAGAGTCCATGTTGATATTTTGGATGAAAATCTTGTTTGTCTTGTTTTCACTGTCTATTTTACTGTCTGTTTGCTTTTACACTGTCTGTATAACAGATATGAACTTAAATGATAGCTAGATAAAATGTTAACTTCAGTCATTAGCTTGCTTGATATCAATATTTCCCAGTTACCTCACAGTGTGCCTCACTGATCAATCTTTTAGTAAAGTTGTGTGTAATGTTTACGTAAGCCAAACTGAATGAAAAAAATTCCACCAGATTTAAAAGGTTTAGGAAACGCTGATTTATTTCATACTCATATGTGTCTGTTGATGAATGCCAATCACCCGTAAATTACCAGCTGATTTGTATTTGGTGTCGCCCACAAAACTTCATAAAAGACAAAGTTCACAGGACTGAAATGGCAAGCGAAAGGCAAAAATAGTTTCTCAGAGGTAAAAGTAAATGTTATTTTGACTCATGTCTGTGCCAATTAAAAAAATATATTATTTAACAGCAAAATAGCACCTGAAAGGCCAAAATCTTTAGCCAAATTATGTAAAAAAGTGTATTAGATGTGAATTAAGTGAGGTGAAAAGAAAAAAATTTGGGAGTATACAACACATTGCAGCTTGAGACATACCAGATCGGTCACTTATCAGTCACTTAGTGCTTGCTCTAATAAGGTGTTACACAGCATTAAAAGAAAAATGCTGTGGCAAAAAGAACCAACTTATACACCACCTGAGCCTGTCCTCCTTTTAAACAGCGGCATTCTTAATTGAATGACTGGTCTTATTTGTGTTAATTTATGGATTTATTTTGGCTTGCTTGCTTTAATTTTTTTCATATTTAATATTTCTTTAGTGAACAGCATAATCCGTATATAAAAGTGCAGTAACTCAAAGTTGGTTTCACAGTTAAATGATTTGAAGCCAATCAATTGAGGTTTACATTAGTTAGTGTTCTGAACACTCAGGAGGATGAGTAGGATACGAACGTTTTACTGGAATTACAGAAATCCATTTTCCACACTGCTTATCCTACACAGGGTTGCAGGGGAGCCTGGAGCCTATCTCAGGGAGCTTGGGGCACAAGGCAGGGGACACCCTGGACAGGGTGCCAAGCAATCACAAAGCACAATCGCACAAACTTTGTAAATGCCGAACAGCCTACAAAGCTTTGGAATGGGGGAGGAAACCAGAGTATCCGGAGGAAACCCCCAAAGCACAGGGAGAGATTCGGTGGGATTCGAACCCCCAACCCCAGAGGTGCGAGGCAAATGTGCTAACCCTCTGTTTGTATACAGCTTGATAAATGAGGCCCCATTGTTAGTATGACTTAAATTGTATTATATGTTTGTAACATGTTAAACACACAAATTCACAAGCATTTTGAAGGCACCAGATGTTGCAGACATTGTAGCTAAAGCCTCGATAGTGGATCTTCGTCATATAATCTGACACAGAGGGCACGTTATCGCACAGTCTGTTATAGAATTCAGCCAAGGTATTATTGGGATCATCTCATACAGTGTGACAAGTAATAATCTTAAAACACCTCTGAAATTGCACAGTGTAAAACCATCTTGACGAGGATTCAGGCGTTTTGGGACATAGTTACTGACATGGATAGCAGCGCAAAAAGAAGGAGGTGGGAGAAACTAGCCCCAGACAGAAACATCCTCCACTAAAGAAGAAGAGAGAAGCCATATTTGAGCTCAGAGAGCAGTGAACCGATGAGTGTGTGAGGAGAACAGGGTCAAATACCAGAGGAGTTCATTCTTCCCTTTTAAAACTACATCTAATTAGATGGGTTTTTTTGCCATGGCAGTGAGTAATTGGCATGGCCCACTTACAGTAGGCCGCTCGCTCATCCGAACTGCCGACGAGTGACAAGATTCGCACACCCCCAGGCACACTTCCATACAAACGCATGCACACACTCGCTCACACGCACATACACACGCATACAAGGACGCTGTCAACCAGGCTTTTGCTGTCTCACATGCACAAATACACACACTTCCTCCTCCCTCGCTTTTCCTCTCATACACACGCACACACACATTGAACCAGACATTTGCTGTCACACAGTCACACATGCTCATCCGCACATACACACAGGCTCTGATGCTCCAATCTACCTCGCTGTGACCAGCTTCCTCTTCCAGCTATGTGTTAAATGTTGGCACTCTCTGTACATCATAACTTTATTTCATGTTTCCCTGTATCCAAACTCATTGAGTCTCTGGGCCTCTGCCGAGCAGATCAGGTGTTGTGCCCACTCCAATTTCCAGCGCTAATCCATTTAACAGGCAAATTCTCAAATCCATGTCACCATTTTATGGCCTAGAGGGATAGTACGGCTGGGGGATATTCTCTCTGCACATGGAGGAGTTACAGAAAAAGAACACCTGAGTTATGGCAAAAATATCATATCACAGATACATGAAAACATCTTCATGATATACAATACGTACCACAATATTTTGTTTTTCTTAAATCCACCATGTGAAAATTTCCACACTTGCCAGGAGAAAGTCATCTAATACAAGATAATCACAGTAACACAGACAGAAAAAAAGCAGTAGCTGTAGTTGTAGTTGTAGTCAGTTATGTAATTCGTGATTGTTCATACCACGTGCGCTGTTGAATTCTCAATTCTGATTGGTCAAAAGATTGCAAGGCAAATTACAGGTTCATAAAAAAAAAAGGGATAAAAAAAACTTTGTAATTGTGTAATTGTTGTTTTCTGTAAGATATTTTCTTAAGATTTAAGGAAGGAGTCTCCAGTGACAGTATGATTTCTCCCTAACATGACCTCTTGATAACAGAGGCTTGTAAGGTATTGAGTGTTTATAGCTGCTATAACTTGTTTTGCACATGTTCCACAGCATTAAGCCTAATTATAAATGGATACTTTTACTACGCATTTTATTCCACACTTAATACATGATGTGTGCAATATTGCGTGCCATTTTCCCTCTGAACAAAAGAAGATTAATGTTGAAAATCACAAGTAAGGTTAAAGCATATTAAATTCATCTAACCCCCAAAAATGAAAAGGGAGAGTTCAAGATTTGATTCTGCCAGTAGCGCAGGAGCATCGCGGACATTTTGACAGCGAGTAACAGAATTGATTAGGTTTATATCTGTTTTGCTAAGGCATATATCTGTCTAGTAACTTGATCAAAGTGTAACATTCACTGTGTGAGGCAATCTCACTTAGCTTGCAAGGTTTAGACATATTTAACTTCTTTAACCACCACATTTGTAAAACCGCCTCCTTACACAACGTGATCTTTGCAGTTAGGTAGCCAAGGCAAGATTACAAAGTAAATAAAACATTTTTTTCACATTGTTTTGGTTAAATATATTTATGGTTTCTTAAAGTTGTAACCTATAGTATAGGCAAAAATAAAAATTGGTCTTTTTTGGCTCTTTTCCAGAATTCAGCCACAGCGATATCCAGTGGGTTTTCCCAGACTGCCACACTCTTTATACACACAGATTATGTTTATCCATCCTGAAAATGCTTCACATGAGCCAGTTTAAATAGCATCTGCCAGTTGCTAAAGTATGGCAAAAATAACAATGTCTCTCTTATTTGTAGGAGATTCTGAAATTGCATCAATGCACCATCACTGCACACTACCACTTTAACACGATTTAGCCGTCCTGTTTCCTTTCACAAGTAGAACAAGGCCACTGATATGCAAAACGCTGAGTACGGCACTTCCTGCAGTCTCTGTCACATGCTGTCCTCTATCAGTCCAAACAGAGCTGTATCACGCTGAACATCCTGGAGCATGTCGACGTGCTACTTTTCCAACAGCAGCGAAATTATGCTAGAACCAAACAAAGCTTTATCATCCAGGAGTAATTATGAAAAAAAGGGAAATAAAAAAACAATCCACTACCAAAAAAAAAAAAAAAAAAGAAGAGCCATGTTTAAAAGCAATAAGTAACATTTTGGAATCCTGTAGTGTTCACAATATCTCTCTGGCTACGATTCCACCAGATCTTTTTTTTTTTTTTTTTTTTAACAAAGATTGAACATATTTGGTCAGAAAATAACTTGTGAAAGCCTGGAACGATTATGACTTTTATGTTTAAAGGCTGTCCAACAAACATGAGGGTCGTAAAGTAAACCGGAAGTACAAACATATTCAACTTAAACTTTGACTTAATGTTAAGTCGGCTTTACACTGTACGATATTCAGCCTGATTGCCGTCACTGATAAAAATAGCAGATCATAAAATAATTCTTTTTTTTGTTAGTTAAGATGGCAGTCTTATGCATCAAACACTTAATGCTGCATTCCAGCTAGGAAAAATATCAAAGAAAATGCCCCCTCAACTTGGTATTCCTATTCAGGAGCTCAGGACGGTCTCCTCAACTCCGAGTTCAGCAAGTATCATCAAATCAACATGGCTACTCACAGTATCAGCAGTAAACAAAGTAGCACTTCTTACCTTTAAATGAATTTTACTGGATATACAAGTTTAGATCAATCAACATACAGACATTTTTGCTTAGTAAGTCTATAACACTTTTATACAAAACTATTATACAGTTTGTTGAAAATATACATCACTCATCACAGTTAGCTAGCTAGACTGTTGCTCACAAAAGACCAACAATGTCCCCCCCACACACACACTTTGTAGCTTGAACACATGGAATCTCAGAGTGTGATAGCTGCTATTATGCAAAACTCATAGGACAGCTACAAATACACCGATCAGTCATAACATTAAAACCACCTGCCCAATATTGTGTAGGTTCCCCTTGTGCCACCAAAACAGCTCTGACCCGTTGAGGCATGGACTCCACAAGACCTCTGAAGGTGTGCTGTGGTATCTGGCACCAAGACGTTACCAGCAGATCCTTTAAGTCCTGTAAGTTTCGAGGTGGGGCCTCCATGAATTGTCCCACAGATGCTCAATCGGATTGATATCTGGGGAATTTGGAGGCCAAGTCAACATCTTGAACACTTTGTCATGTTCCACACACCATTCCTGAACAATTTTTGCAGTGTGGCAGAGCGCATTATCCTGCTGAAAGAGGCCACTGCCATTAGGGAATACCGTTGCCATGGTGGGGTGTACGCAGCAAGCTGTGATGCACTATGTGTTCTGACACCTTTCTGTCATAGCCAGCATTAACCTTTTCAGCAATTTGTGCTACAATAGCTCTTCTTTGGGATCGGACAAAACGGGCTAGCCTTCGCTCCCACCGTGCATCAAGGGCCTTGGGCACCCATGCCTCTGTCACCGGTTCACCGGTTGTCCTTCCTTGGACAACTTTTGGTAGGTACTAACCACTGCATACTGGGAACCCCCCACAAGACATTTTGGAGATGCTCTATCCTAGTCGTCTAGCCATTACAATTTGGCCCTTGTAAAAGTCGCTCAGATCCTTACGCTTGCCCATTGTTCCTGCTTACAACATATCAATTTCAAGAACTGAGTGTTCACTTGCTGCCTAATATATCCCACCCCTTGACAGGTGCCATTGTAACGAGATAATCAATGTTATTCACTTTTTTAATGTTATGGCTGATCGGTGTATGGTAATAGTTATGGCGAAACATAAATGAAACATGAACAAAGATCCTTATTACCTCAAGCTGACTATGAAGAATGTTTCAGTTTGTGACCGTGTTTTCTGCACGAGCCCAGAACAAGCAGAACATAGTAACTTTCTTTAAAAGCAGGTCTATCGTTAGAAGATCTTCATTGTATAATCTGACATGGAGAGCACATTATCGCACAGGCTGTTATAGAATTCAGATTTTATTGTTTTCATCAGTTTCACAGCGTGAAACAGGCTTTATTTCGCAACAGGATGTTGACAGGCATGATGTTGATTACCTACTAGTATAATTCCACAGCTGCTGATTGATACAATTCAGCATTTGGTGGAAGAGCACTTAACAGTCCCCACATCTGTTACAAATCAACATCTAGCACTGAATTGCCTAACCTATCCATTTCACACCATGATGAGTTTGATCAATACTGGATAAAGACTCATGCTGTTAAGAGATGATTAGAGATGTGCAGCTCTGTGAGACTGATGTGCTGTTTGGGTCAAGCTAGAGGTTGTTCGTGCTTTAATGCAAAGTTCTCAGGGAAATCTCTTTAGCAAGAAAAAGCAATCTAAGAAGGAGAAGGCACCTCGTATGTACGCCTTCATACGGAGGTGGGAAGAACATTTGGACGTTTCTGTTTTCAAACCTTCTGAAGGCTTTAAAAGCTGAGCAGCTATACAGGCTGTGTAATTCAGAATATGATAATAGCTCCACTGTAAAAGAATGTAAATGGTATAATATCTGAGACACATCAACTCAAAGATTGCTGATTTGAGCTCTTGAACTAACTGCACTACTTCGCAGTTACAGTCATGTGGCTCCACAATGTTGATGATGCACAGCATGAACTTTACTCAGCTCTAACATCCCATGGTTCACCTCATCAGCTACCTGCTGAGCCTTTCATGAGCTGAATCGAGTGTTTAAGTGGGAAGAAATTATGGTACTCATGTCTAGAAAGTGCTGCATTTATCCTAATCAAACTTTACCAGTCCTGTCAGCCCTACGATTGCGATGGAAGTGTGATGACACTGACCTGCTGTGGCGCTGGGGCGGGTGTCTGCGGGCGTCGCCGTCCCCCAGGCGGCCCAGTGAGGGCGAGCGGCTGCGCGGGGGGTGCCTGGCCCCCCGGCCCATGCTCTTTACCGTGCCATTGGAGCTGTTCTGCATCTGCTGGGGCCTGCGGGGTGACAGGCTGCGCAGGGGCGAAGGCGACGGCGAGCGTGAGGGTGAAGGCGAGCGCGAGGGCGTGTGTGGCGCCGAGAGCTTGTTAACGTTCAGATTGTTGTCACTGTTGGAGCGCAGGAGCACACGAGGTGCGGCCAGAGTGCTCCGGCCTGTCTGAGCCTGCTGAGGCCTGCTCCTGCCTGAACTCACCACCGCTGCTGCCGGAGCCTCTCGGAAAGGCACTGAGAAAAGAGAAAGAGAGACGGTTTTTTTTATTACTAAGTGGAAAGTATGTAGGTGATACTCAAAATATATTCTGTATACATACACGATATATAAGGAATACAACACTTGGGGGAAACACTTATAGGAAAATAATCAACAACATGGTGTGATGAGGCCTGTCACCAAGAGGAGTTACTATTACCACCCCGAGGTGTATTATTTTACATTAACAGTGTGGGATTCCTTTTATACCACAATGATTTGCCAATGATTTTAATAAGTTTTTCATTTATTAATTAACGATATGCCATGCTTTTTATCTTTTTCTAGTTACATTTATTGTTCTGGAATGTCCACGAGACAAGTTAGCTCCTATTATTGCTTATATTATAGCATCTATAATCAGTCGTTGCCTCAGCAGCTTCACTTTTTCTTTTGCTTGATGTTAATATGACAAAAAAGCACAACTTGGTATTTTGACGAGAAACTGGAAAGCACAAAGTCCTCTGTCCTGAAGACTTTCTCGTGATGGAAAACGTACTCAACGTTATACAGCGCTGGCACTGGAGGCTTCTTCCATAAGTAATCAGTAAGTATCCTTACAGAAAAAGTCACCATATCAACAAATATATGTTTTCTTTGTTAAATACTACACATTTTGTGAATTATTTGTTACTGTAGTAACGATAACATATTAGAATGAGTGGATAAATAAAAACCTGTGATTTGCCCTGCAGCTGGAACTACTGTCAGAGCTGCTTCTGACAAATCAGATATGATCATTCAACAGTGACGTGGTATAAACTGCAATACTTAACATGCACAATACTGTTATCATAAGGACTTTAATATACCATCCCTATTTCATTTCTTTGCTGGAAGAGAGCACAAAAGGACCTGTTCTGTATACACAAGCTAACAGATGACAATGCTTAGTTAGCATAGCTCTGATCAATAGGCAAGAGAAGAACACCATCTTTTCCACTCAGACGATCTCTCTGACGTTTAGCTCGATGGCTGTGGGATCATCTGAATTCAAACCTGCCATTTTCTTATGATAGGGTAAGATCTCAGGAGACTGTTTATATTTGATGAGTCTGGCACTGTGACTTAAAACATTTCCATAACACGTCACAAAGTCCACCAAGTCGCACACTTTCTCTCAGGTAAACCCAGCACACTTTCATAAAGTCTGACCAAACTCTTCAGCTCCACTTCCCAGTGACATCTGAAATCCAGTCGAGATGTTCTCCCTGCCTCGGTCCATGGCTGTGTGAGAAATCCCGTGTGAATGCATGATTAGCAGCTATATTTATGTCTCTGTCGCGACACTGAAGCAGGCCATGGAAGAACTTGCAGCACATCTCAAGAACATTGGGCCATTTGAGGTCTCGGTGCACACACCGCTCAGTTCCACAGCCACAGTGAGGTACACGGCTAAAAATACCACCGAGATACAACTCCATAATGGTGGTGATAAACAATGCCTTCACATGTGCAGTCGACGTGACACAACCATTACCAGGCTGATGTAGCTGCATCTCACTGGGTTTCGTCATAACACTTTCATCTAATGATGCTCCGAATGACGAGATTGATCCTGAAGGAATGTAAACTCGTTTTCAAAAAGCAGAGGCTGTCAGAAATGAGGAAACCCACAGTCTTGGAGAACAGCTTGAGAACAGCTTGAGAACCCAACATCCCACTGCTAATGCCATGGTGGAATTCAGCATTTAGACTCGTAATGATATCGACGCTAAAACTCTGTAATCAAGAGTAAGTGCCGGGTGTTTTGTCATTAAAAACGGCTGTATGTGATGTTTCCAGAACATTGTGTGTGTTCCCATGGACACGAGGAGCTCCTCTCGTACACTGGTGTGAAAACAGCTACATTCCCAATAACAAACTGGTCAACGCTGAACACACTTGAAACCGTAAAGATAAGGAAGCTGTGTCTTCACATTGTGTTATAATTACGGTCATTACGAGATGACAGCTTGGAGATTCTGCTCGGAGCGGTTTATCTCCTTGGATGTGGAAATTAGCCGTTGCTATGGCGAGGCACCCAACGCCAAAGTGTATACACTGATGGCTATGATAACTAGCAGTTAGCTAAACCATATTTTAATATCTTTTGCAACTTAGCTACTCTGTACCAGGGGTTCTCTTTTTTTTTTTTTTTTTTGCAGCCAGAGACTGCTTTAATTATAAAATAAATAAATACAGCGCAGACCATTACTTAGGTAAATGTGTACAATAACATTTTGCCTATTTAGATTCATAGATTCATGCAACTTTTTGTTCTTGTACATTCCACCACGACACATTAGATCCCAGATGACATCATTTATAAGATACTTGTTTTTGAGGTATTGAGATTTGGATTAAATCTGTTCATGTCAACGGACCTGACAAACACACTAACATTAAGAACTATAAGATCTCAGTAATAAATATAATACTTTTGATAAAGGTGTTTGAACCAAATTTAAAAAACCACGGACCCCCGGCTAGGTTTCAGGGACCCCACTATGAGAACCACTGCTCATTATTGTTAACTATAATTACGGAATAAAACAATCGGGGCATGCTGTTATAGGAAAACAATCCACGCCATGGGTGGTGTGACATGACACAACACGAAGCACATCCTGTGTTTTATTCCTCTTATACCACAGTGATTACAAATTTTAATTTAGCAATGAATGATACGTTGTGCTTTTTTATTAAATCTTTTAATGACGTCTGCGAGACAAGTTAGTTCTTGGTGTCACGATATAGAAGCTATAAACAGTCATTCCTTCACCAGCCTCTATTTTATCCTCTCTCTTGAAATTAATAAGACAAATAAAAACTTTTTCATGTTACAGAGAAACCAGAAAATGCAAACGCAAAACCCAAGCTTACTGACTGGTACACAGTGCTGACACTGGAGACTCCTTCCATCAATGTTAAATAAACGTCTCCTGAGAGAAAACATCACCATATCAATGATTATAAGTTTTTATACAAGTTTTTGCTTAAATAACAAGAAGTTTTGATTTGTTTATTGTAAGGTTGAGATTATGTAGAGTGCCACCATACAAGCCCCTGTGAATTTTGCAGTTATTATAGAAATATAGTATAAAATATAGTATAGTATAACGATAATTTATTAGAACGAGTGCACTATTATTCCAGCCAGAGCTACTGTCAGAGTACCTTTAAAAAATTATCATTAAACTGACATTAAACTGTTTGTTTATGACAAAACATCAAAAGTCAGTGCTTTGAAAAAATTCTGGTAAATAAAAGTTTAGCCAAGACGTGAATTATTTTTACCAAAAAAAAGTCAAGATTCAGAAAGCTAAGATGATCTAGCAAAAAAAATTCCATCCAATTTCATCAAATTATAGATAAAACGTACGACTGCGCAAATCTGACAGTGAGCATTTGACATATCTTTCTCCGTCCTGTGAATGTTTGTGATGTTGATGTTAATATGGTGTTCATTAATTTTCTAAGCAAAGCCAATCTGAACTTAGACATGATCATTATTTCCATCTGAAGCGTATAATTAGCTGAAAGGAAATAACTGCGTATAAGGCGTTTTTGCAGAAGCGCCTTTGGGACAGCTTTTCTTTTTTTCTTTTTTTTTTTTTAATTTTTGAAAAAATAAAACCCAAACAAACCCACAAGTATCTGAGAAGTATATAAAAATTCTCTGCGCTCTGGAAATAAAAGGATGATTAAAAAAAAGAGAGGAGAGACTGGCATATCCATAACCGAAATCATTAAAAAATAGTGAATAAATATCCCTCTTGGTGAAAGATCACTCTGAACGCAATCTGAGAGCAGGAAACGAGGTCACTGTGTAAGTGACACTTTTCACGTCAACTGCCGATTATTTCATTTGTAGCCTCTCGAGGCTCTAATTAAACACCCGGTACAATTGGACGCGATGCAATCAACGGTACAACGAGAAGAAAAACATTATCACATCAACACACACACACACACACACACAAAAACCCCAGCTCAGAACAAAGTGTTGATCTGTCAAGTTTAAATCCGTATCCAGATCTCCACCAAAACCCGACAAAAAATAAAGTTCTGCCGTGAATCTTCAGCAAACTCAACATCAGCGGCGTCCTCTCACCTTCTTTCTTCAGAGCGTTCAGTATGGACTTCATCTCTCCTGCTGGTTTATCAAGCCGACTGGAGGAAAGAGTTCCGGGCCGGAGGTTCCCGAGGTGAACGAGGGATGAACGAGGGATGATGGAGAGATGGAGGGAGCGGGAGATCACTGCTCACGCTCGGCCCTCCACACATCCTGCCTTGTGTGTGACTCTCTGAGAGGAAGGAGCCGAGCGCACAAGCATCACACGTTCACTCCGAGCTCCCTCCCTCCCTCACACTCTTTCTCCCTCCCTCCGTCCCTCCCTCCTTCCTGTCCTCTTTCTGTTCCATCTCTCCTCCTCCTTCTGTCTTTCTCCTTCTCTTTCCTCTTTCTCACTTTTCTCCTCTTTCCTCTTCACCTTTCCTTCTGTTCTCTTTCCACCATCTCTCCTTCCTCTACGTTCGTCCTTCTCTTTGCACTCCTCCATCTACTTGTCTTTCTTCGCTTTCCACTTCACCTTTTAATCTTTCTTCATTTCTACCTCTTTCAACTCACTCTCTCTCTCTCTCGCTCTCTTTCTCCTTCCTTTCCACTCTCCTTGTGTTCTTTTTACATCTGTCCACCTTCCTGTCTTTCTCCTTCCCTAACCATCCCTCCATCTATCTGTTTTTTTCTCCTCTTGCCGTGTCACCTCCTAATCTTTCTCTCTTTCTACATCTCTGAACATTCTCTCTTGTTCTGCTTCATTTCCCTCTCCTTCTGTTTTCTTTCCATCACATCTTTCTCTTTCTCCTTGCATCCCTCCATCTCTGTTTCATCTCTCTGCTTCACTTCTTAATCTTTCTCTTTCTACATCTTTGAACTCTCTCATTATCCTTCTTTTCCACTCTTCTATTGTTCTTTCTTCTCCTTCCTCTCTTTCTTTCTCCCTCTTTTCCTTCATCTATTTCATTTCCATATTTCTCCCACACCTTAACCTTTCTCTCTTTCTATATCTTGAACTCTCTCTGTCTCTCTCTCCTTCATCACCTCTCTCCTTCTGTTCTTCTTCCATCGTCTCTCCTTCCTCTATCTTTCTCCTCCTCTTTGCACTCCCACCCTTTGTTTTGCTTCTCTCTGCTTCACCTCTTAATCTTTCTCTCTTTCTACATTTCTGAACTCTCTCTGTCTCTCTCGCTCTCCTTCCTTACCTCTCTTCTTCTTTTCTCTTTCCATCACCTCCCATCTCCTTCCTGTACTATCTCATCCTCCTTTCATTTCTCTCTTCTTCTATTCTCCTTCCATCATCTCCCCTCCTTCCTCTATCTTTCCACCTCTCTTATCTTTCTCCCCTATTTTTTCTCTCCATCACTTTGTCATCTTTCTCCACCTCCTCATCTCTCCCTTTCTCCCTCCTTCCTGTCCGCTCTCCACCATCCCTTCTCCTTTCTCACTCATTCTATTCCTCCTTTCTCTTTCTCCATCTCTCTTTCACTCCTCGTTCTCGCTTCCTCTTCCACCATTTCTGTCTCACTCCAATTTTCTATTCTCTCCAAACATATTCTCTCATTCTAACTTCCTCTCTTCTTTCTCATTCTATCCTTCCATTTCTCTTGTGTCTACTTCCACTTCTTACGTCTCTCACTATCCTGCTCTCTTTCTTTTCCACCTTTCCATCTCTGTTCACTTCCTTCCCTCCATCTTTCTCAATTTCCTCTTCTGTTTGTCTCCTCTATTTATTAACTTTTTCTTCCTTTCTTCTTCCTTTCCATCTCTCCCTATTTACCATTTCCCTTCTTCCTCTCATATATTCACCCCTTTATCTTTTCCTTTCCCTTCATTTTTGCTTTTCCCCCTTAGGTTCTCTTTCGTGTCCACCCCATATGTCTCTCCTTTCTCTCTATTTTTTCTTTCCCTTTGAAGCTTCCATTCACACTTTTCTCCATTTCCTTTCCTCCATCTTTCTGGGTGCTTTCTCTTTCCTTTCAACTTTCTCTTCTTCTCTCTTCCCATCCCTACATCTCTTTTGCGCCTCTCCCCATCTCTTACCTTTCTCTCTTTTTTCTCCTTCTCTTTCCATCTCTCCATCTCTGTCCCTCTCTTTTTACATCTCCTTTATCCTTTTCAAGCTTTCATTGCCTCTTTCTGACCTCTTTTCTCTTCTCTTTTCTTCAACTTTACATCTCCTGCTCCCTTTCTTTCCACCTCTCCATCTCTTTTTCTCCCTTTATACATGAATCATTCTTGCATTTTTGCACATTTCTTCCATTCTTCTCCTTTCTTTCCATCTATCTCTCCTTTTCCCTTCACCGTTCTCTCTCCTGCTATCTTTTATTCTCTATTTTTCCATCTTTTGTATTAAAACTCCAGCAGTGAGACACACACTTGAGGATCTGAGCCGTGTTTCTGGATCATCTATAAGACCTTTCTACATTTCCTCTCAATCAGGGAAGAAACGGAAGTGCACTAATGTGCGCTGGAAGTTCAGCGGAGAAGTTCAGTAAAGTTCGCCTCGTCACAGATTCACGCGACAGTGTGAGGAGAAGTCGATTGCACACTGATGCAATCAGCTGAGGAACAATGCAAGGCGGCATAACAAGCAAATGAACGTGTGCTGGAATGAAAAGGTCTCGGAGTGATTTTAACCCTCTCTCCTCCCTCGAACAGCTGTACATGCAAGAATTAAAAAAAAAAGAGAAACAAACCCCAAGTGTTGCTAGGCAACCCATGGATGGATGTCTAAATTAGTCAGCGCAAGTTGCCTGGTTGTGAATTCTCCATGTATGTGGGCTGTCCTTTCACGCTAGCAATTCACAACCTCTCTCTCTCTCTCTCTCTCTCTCTCTCCTTTCCCTATTTCTCTCTCTACCTCCCCCTCTCTCTAGCTCCTGTTTTTTTTTTTTTTTACAGGAGAGGGAAAAAAAGCACGGTGGTAGAGAAAGGCCTTCTTCCATTTTGAAATCTGTGCCAGGCTGTGATGTCACATGGACAGCCTATTTTTATTTAGTGATTAATGCACAGTAGCTAATTTCGACTGAATGTTACAGACAGTGAACGGCGACTCCAAGACCATAACAACCTGTCCAATCTATACAGCTACATATACTGTATATACAACTACATACTATACACACTGATTATAAGTACAAAACCTGGCTATAGAGTTCTAGGGAGTACTATATTAAAATTTTTGCACAATATCAAATTTAAGTGTTACATTCAACATCCAGCAAAAAAAGAGATAAAGACAAATAAAAATGTTATAAAACACTGCTTCAACTCAATCTGAATTTGCTGGAACTTCTTTGAATGCTCCATATTACTTCCTGGTTTTGTTCACTGCTGATCCAGCTCTGCCCTGACCACGCCCCTTCATGACTATCAGCACTCGTTTCTTTTGCTTTTTAATGCACAAAAGCATTTTGTATAAGCTTGTGTTTTCATTTAACAGGATTTCGCAGAGTTTTTTGGGATCGTTGCAGCCAAAAATGCTTGATTTTGCTGCAGATTTTTTCAAAATCTGGACAGTTTTTGTGCTTTTTTTTGGCAGAAAACTAGTTAAATTGGTGAAATTTCAATTGCATGAAATTGTTTTGCACAGTCTTTCACAGTGATGTTTGTTCAGCAAAGCAAACCACATACACTATGTCCACATTGTATCTACTCTGATTAATCTTTCCTCTGATAGAGAGTGCAAACTCTAATCCAAGCCTCAGCCCTGAGCATGTTAACACTCGTTTTCACCCAATTAAAAGCTTTTCATCTGTACAGGGCATATCCACGCTGGCTGAAAGTAACAGAGCGGACGCCTGAGCTCTCATAACATCAATACTCATTAAAGCACTGGACAGCAACTGCAATAAAGGGTTAAACTTCATTACTCAACACAGACTTGAGGAGCAGGTATGCCAACAGTAATCCATCAAATCCCTTTGAATGTCATTTTTTTCATTAGAGCTGTCAAGATTTTTTTTAATGAAAATGTGATACAGTGTGTTATTATACAAGATTGTAATATAAGCCTTTAAGGAATGCACATGCACCTTTCTCATATCTCCTCTTATTTTGCTTCTTATTTCACTGCTAGCTGTTGTTATTCAATCTGGAGTACATTAACATAGGATGCCTATAACACCGAGTCTAGAAGACCCCGAGTGCCGTGCACGAGCATCACGCTGATCCCACATTCCTTAAGCCAATTATCACATGTGGCTGGAAACTATGGCAACCACAGAGCGGCACTAAAGGGGCTTCATATACACGCAAATCTGCCGAGAGCACCTTATATAGGAAGTGAGGGATTAATATTATGATGCGTTGTTTATTTGGATGGCATTGTTATCTTGTGAAGTGTACAGGGTCGTTGTTTCTTGTCAGGATTTGAACTCATAAACTTCCAGTCCCACTAGGCCAGAGCCTTGGACACAAAAGTGTGGTTTTAAAACAGAGGATTCAGTTGATTATGTTGTGTAGTGACATAGATCTCTATTGAGCAAGCCAGAGGTGACAGTGACAAGGAAAGAAACCTTGTGAGGAACCCATTCAAAAAGGGAATCCATCCTCTTCTGGGTGACAACAGATAATGGATTATAAATCATTATAGTGTACAGGTGTAGAAGAGTAAAGACGAACATTACTAAGTGTGCTAAAAGGATGTTCAGTATGAACAGATTGTGAATAAGAGTTTTGGGATGAGCACAGGACAGTCTCTATGATTACAGCAGCAGTTTTAGATACAACTCTACAGTATACAGGTGAGATTATGAAGAAGAAGAACTGAAGAACTGAAGAAAGAACTTGAGCATGAACTGTCATCCATGGCCATCAGATGACACAAAGCCACCAGTAAACATCTTGTAAACACACTCATGGTGCTAGGCAAAGGTTGAAGGGCAGGAATTGAAATGCCTGTTCTTTCATCTGTGTTCCGGTGCAATGAGAACAGGTCCACGGTTATGAAAGAGTTCTGAGGCTGCATGGCTTGAACCAGACCTGTTATCTGTAGCACACAAAAGGGAGGGTCTATAGGAGCTAGTTCAACCTTCTCAGATCGAACACTGGACAGAAACTGCCAGCATTTTGTTGAAAAAGTTGAACAGAACCCCTTGTTTGGAATTGCAGGGTCTACCTTCTCTATCACACCTCTGTCCAACAGAGAACAAACTTTATTGGACAGAGTGACAATTTTGTTAGCTTCCCTACAGGCTTTGGAGGTCCTTAACAGCCAATTCAAGAAAAACACACACCTCTCGGATCAGAAGATGACCGAGACGGCAGAGAAACCAAACGATGACTGTGAGGTGATGCGTTCACCCTATTGTCTGGAGATTGCAAGTTAGAATCTCATTCCATTCCATTTGATTGGCACTCAAATGGAGAATATAAAACATCTACAGCAAAAAGTTTATTTGTCCTCTGGCTTGTCTTACTAAAGCATTGAAACTGCCCTTGTGAAATATGAATATTGTGAAGAAAATGATGAAATTCATGTGGTTAACCCATTTTCTGTCAAAATACCACATCTTTAGAACTTCAGAACACTGAGCTCTCGATACGTTGTTGGGTTTTCTGTTGTCATTTCTTTCTTTTTTTTCTCCTTTTGGATTCTGGAATAATTTATGTACTCTGCATGCCAGGATCACTTTTCTACTCCTTATTGGCCGAGTCAAATGGATTGTTAATTGCGCTTAACTTAATTGGATACTGTAATGTGACATCCCCAATCCCTCTCCTCATTTCTCCATTAGCTTAATTTTGTTTATGCAAAGAAAATTACTCTGTACTATACACACCTGCTCTGCTTGCCTATTAGGCGTAGCATAGCATTGCTGTCAATCTTGCAAATATTAATCCTATATTTCCTGTGAGCTCCTCCAGGAGTGATAGATTGCTTGAGTTATGGAAAATGATGGTCCAAATCGTTCATCTCTAATATCAGAAGTTTAAGAGTATGGGAGTATACATTAATATGAAAAAGTTTAGAGAAAGAGAGAGAGAGAGAGAGAGAGAGAGAAGACTAACTCTGGTGTTACTGTTGATGTTAGTGCTAGGTTTTATGTCGAAGGTGTAAGTCCCGTGGTGGCGGGAAAAACGGGGCAGCTGGAGAAAAGTGACAAAACAAAATAACACCCAGTTTTCAACACTTCGCACTTCAGACCAACACTCTGAAGGACAGAGTACAGCACCATCAACACACCTCTCTAACCCAAAGGAAAAAATACAACTACATCCCTCAGAAAAACTTGACTTTCTCGCTGGCTGTTTAGTTTTTACAGTAAATCACGTACCTAGCTATTGTTTTGAGGGCATTCTATATACTGTTTGGAAAATTTCAACATCAAACACATGTCCTGTCCTAAAAAGTGATCATTGTTCACACTTAGTCATAGATAACAAGTAATACTAATGCATCACATCCAATGTTAGCTAGCTAAACTTCATGGCTAAGTTATACCTAGCTGCCTAGCTAATGCTGTGTGGATTGTTCCTCTCTGTTCAGGCAAATGTTATGTGCTTTGAAATAAATATGACTTTCAGTCTCCCATTGTGAAAGTAACTAGTGTTTTTTTTTCTCACTCACTTTTTCATTCTTCATCAGTCTGACCCGAAAACATTTGCAGGACAATTTAGGAAAGAAAGTGGGGTGTAGCCACAAGAAAATAATCCCTAAGAGTAGGATAAGGAAAATTTTTTAACATGATTTCTTGTGCATCCTGGCTAAGGTTTTTAAAACTAAATATTCTTTCTGTTCAAACTATTATCTCTTTTTAAAGATAGTGTAATATTACTGTAATACAACTAGCTAATGTTCGCTAGCTGGCTAGTAGCCATTAGAATAATGTTCATGACAAATGTGATTTATTCACTAATTATATTTCTACCACAGTGCGGTTGAATTCTCAAATCTGATAGGACAGAAAGTGTGCATTATTTTTGTATAACAGTTTTGGCTGTAACATATATGATAGGTTTATATTAATGTGCTCATTCTAATATGTTATTGTTTCTATAGTAACAGCTCATATACAGGGACTTGTATGGCAGATGATCAACATAATCTAAGATTAATAATGAACAGAATTTAAAAATGTGTCATTGTTCCACAACATTCCACAACATTAAATCTAATTATAAACCATTCAAATGTGCAATGTGTCATTCATTAATAAATTAAACATTGTAACTGTTGGCAGATCGCTGTGGTATAAGTGGAATAAGACACTCCAGAGCATGGTGTTATACAAAAATAATACACTTGGGGTGGTAACAGTAAATCTGCTTCGTGTCGAGCCGCAATACACCACCCAGGCCTGGATTATTTTCAAATAACCACATGTTTTGTCATGTGTTAATCCTTACACAGCTTATATTAACTTATATTAGATGACAAATAATAAGAATAAGAAGAGGTTTTCTTATAAGAATAAGAAAACCTTGCATAAGAACTGTTACAGCCTGTGAACTTGGGATTTTCATGTCATGAGTTTACACAAAATAGCCCATACTATTGAAGCAGGGGGTGGGGAAGGGTGGGACATCAAAATATTTAGCAAAATTATTTAAAAATGAAAACATAAAAGATGTGATTGCATAAGTATTTGCTCATGTTGTATTTAAACTTCTTAAATTAGTTGCATTACAAAATATGAAAAAGTCCAATGGGTGTCAATACTTATGCAAGGCACAGTATGTACTTCTACAGCCACAGCCAACTTTGAAAAAAATTTTTTGAAAATTATTGAAAAAATTATTGAGCTAAAGTGAATGTACAGTATAAAATGAATAACGCATATAATGAGTGATATTATGAGATGAAAAATATAGACGGTGTGCTGTTTTATTTTAATAATTTCTTATAAGTTAGAAAAACAGTGAAAAACAGTGTTTCCTAGGATTCAGCAAAGCTAGTCTTGTTTTCCCAAAGGCAACAAAATTAAGCCAGCAAAGTGACCAGTGATGCCATTTATAAATCAGGTTATGCAAGCAAACTGCAACCGCAAGTGTTACATGTGAGAAGTATAGTGAGAGAGATAGTGAGAAAAACCAGGACAGCTGACTGACAAAGGAAAAAAAAAAGACTTGTTAAGCATGTGACCCTTTTCGAACATGTTCTGATCCCAAATTTACTCCAGTACAGAAATCGAGTGCTGATTTTGCCCTAAATATGAGTGATTAAATAGTAGGAATACTGTTCATATTGAATGTGTGTGTGTGTGTGTGCACGCATGTGTGTGAGTGCCTTCTTCTCAAATGGTCTATATCGTATGTAGGTCAGATCCACTGAGTGCCTCTCTCTCTCACTCACTCTCACTAATGTGTGCTCACGCTCAGCTATATGATCATCCAGAACCATCTATATGGGCAGAAGGGTGACAACACACATCATGTTAACAACATACACTACAGGGTGTAAAGAAAGGTGGTAAAAGTACTGCATTTACTCAGGTAAACATGCAATTATCGAAATAAACACTCAAATAAAAGTTGAAGTCCAGCCTCAGATTCTTCACTCAAATTAAGTATGAAAAGTATGAAAGAGTAAGTACAAGTAAAAACGTCTGCTTCAAGTCACATACTGATTTTAGTTACTGATGCTAAATTATTGGCCCTTACACCAAGGAACCAATATTAGCTTAAGGTTAACTAACAACGGCTGTAAAATAATAGCTAGCATGATAACTCAAACTAGCTGGACGCTAATTCCTAGCTGTCACAATACAAACTGCCTTGATAAACAGCAGCAGATAGATTACAGTGATGGGTATTAGATCTCATTCTTACTGTGACATTATTTAAAGTTGAGATTTTCTTTTAGAAATTTAAGTTGTCTGATGCTAAAAGATCACCTTATGACTTTGCAAATATATGATTATAGAGCAAACCTTTTACAGTCAGTGGGGAAAAAAAAGAATCATGGCCCACGTCATCCCCTTACAAACAAACTATTCAAAAATTAGGCACATTAAATGTGTGGAATAATATTTAAGCATTTTTAGGGTTTTTACATTTCTAAACTTTCCACTTATAGAACCTACTTTTATTAAATTTGTCATTAGATATGTGTTAACATTAATTATAGGTGCAATAACTTTGATAATAGTGGGTTGTGATTTCCTCAAGCATAAAGAACAAGGCTTGGTGCGACAAAAAAAAAAAAAAAATCTCTATAAGATGATATAAAGAGCAGAGCATGAGAGGAGCTCATGATAAGCATATCTACATCCGGCATGTGCACTCGGATAAAGTCCTTTAAGAGCTGTTTATCCAGTGCCGTCTCATTTCTCCTATTCCAGACTGTCTAATGATCTCTAATGATTAATTCAATTTGCTACACTTCCTCTAGATATAATGAGGGACTTGATTATGCGTGTTATTAACTGAAATGAACATGTTCGCTCTGGGATAAATTCCTCAGAAGTCATCTTCGGCCCCGAAAGGAGAAAAAGATGACGATGACTTTTATTTGTTATAACATCTATATTGACATCTGCTACATGTGGGATGGATTACGGGAATATAAAGTGGTGTCCATGGGTAATTATTCATCATCTCATTAAAACATAAACATTCAGCTAATTACACATGACCACACATGTTCATTGCAGCAGAGAGTGTGATAAACTAGATGTCTAGATCCAAGGGTCATATTCAGATTAGCAGAAATATAATTGGCAAACGAACAACTTCACAAGCAAACAACTCAGAGATAAATCGAGATGAAAAATAGGACGCAGTGTGGCATCAAAATGCAAGAATATGCTTTCAACAGCTTTATCACAAATATTACTACATTAAAAGTTCCTGACACTATAAATTTGCAGCATTACTTATTTGAATTTTTTTTGTTTGAACTATGAGCTTATATAAGTATTCACATGATGTGTTTTATAAAGTTAATGGACCTGTGTTGACAAGTAAGGAAAAAACATTTCCAAGAAAGGAAAAAATAATCCTGAATGAATTTAACAAATAAGGCTGAAAGAAAATCTGTTTCTTCAGTCCACATTTTCTATCCCATGATTTTTTGTGGGCTTAAAGATAAGTGTGTTTAAAGACAATAGTCTAGATGCTGTAAAGAAACCTGTCTCTGAAGATCTTAAGAAAAATCTGCTAACCACAAAGGCATGAACTACATGCAGGCAATTTTAATAATCTGAATGGTGAGCTCAGGAAATCAATTTAAGTATGTGCGTAAGCCGACTCTGAATACAAGGAACTTTCCCAGAGTAAATGTTGACGTCATTTTTGAACTTAAGCCATTGATATAAGTTGCCAGTTCCGAATACAGCCCAGTGATGAACACTATCTTACTGCATTTTGTTCGATTTCATACAAACAAGGCGGTAAGACAAGCTATGTAAATTAACCTCGCCCCTATCCACAACATGTTTCTTTTCAAATAACTTGAGTCATGCAAATTATTATGAATTTGCAAGTATGTGACCATGCTGAATTTGGTCTGTGTATTTTATGCACTATTAGTTAGTAATGAAGCTTAAGTTTCTGAGGTGCGACTAAATTCTGTACAGTACCAGCTCTATATAAACTACTGTAAATGCATTGTTTGGGACAGTCTTTACATTATTTGCCAAAGTTCAACTTGTGCCTCTGGCTACAGGAAAATCAGTATCATTGCTCAAACAGGAAGGAGCTTCATTTTAAATTTCATTTCGTGAGGTTGAGACTCTTACATGAAATGCCAGGCAGAGGTTATGAGCTGAGCGACAGTTTTCATTAAAGAAAGCAAGGTGCTCTGACTTACCAATGTTATCGTCTTTGTGGTTCTTTATGAACTCTGCCAGCTCAAAGTTCCCTGCGATGATGGCCACCTTCGGAAAACAAAAGAAGGAAAAAGATCAGTTCATCAATATCATGCTCAATGGTTTTGATTGATTGATTGATTGAGCATTAGGAGTCAATATACTACTATCTTGTGTGTACTGCGTTTTCCAGACTATAATTTTCTTCCTGTAGTTGCAAAGTGATTTAATTTTACTTTATCATTTTAGAGTACCATGATTGTAATATGCCATGTGTTAGTGTTTTTATGCTACCAGCAGTTACAATCATATGCCATAATATTTAGTAAATCAACACTACAGCACCTATAGTATATCTGCATTAACATACTATAACATTAAAAATCCTACTCCAAAATCTTAACTATAAAAAATATATCATAATATTTACATTATTAATGTAACATTAAAATCACGCATGTTCCTAAACAGTGAATAAATGTCCTAGTGTTGGACTGGACTCTGGAGAAGGTTTAGGATCCATATGTAGGGAGGCTTTATTGACAGTACTAAAACAAGATCCAAAATCCAAAATAGTAAAACAAGCATGTCTGAAAACATGATCAGGCCTCAATGACAGAACCAGAAGACAAAGCAAAGAGTGGTCAAATGAACAGCCAAAGGCTTTAGCCAGAGTGACGGGATGAACAAGGATTTAGAACCTGCAAGAATTGGCAAGACTTCGCAATGAACTACAGAAAACTGTAAGCTTACGATATATAGAAAAAATGAGGAAGTAAACAGAAAATTGGGATCAGAGGTTTCACTAGAACTCAGGAGAGTGCGACCTCTGCTGGCATGGAGGAGGAACATCCTGGTGTTACAAACACCTATGAGAATGAAAAAAACAATTTAAGTAAGGAATAAAACACCTGCTGCATGCTGTTATAGAAAAACTATTGACAATGGGGTGGTGTGATGCAACCTGCAGCGAAACGGAGTTATTCTTACCACCCTGAAGTTGATTATTTTCCTTGTAACATCATGTCTTGAAGGGATTTATTCCTCTTATACCACAAGAAATTTGCCAACACTAACAATGTTTTTTTTATTTATTAAAGAATGCTACATTGTATGCTTTAGTTAAGTTTAATGTTGTGGAACATCCGCAAAACAAGTTAGTTCCTGTTATCACCAACCTCTTTTTTTCTCTCTCTCTCTTCGCATCACTAAGATGCAGCTTGTGTTTCAGAGAAACTACTTCTATAACTTGTAAATGAACATCTTCACATAGACAAGTTCACCATATCGAAGATTACACACGGTTTTTTGTTTAATCCGCCATAGAAGTCGCTGAAATGAGTAGATTATTATAAACCTTGCAGCTGGATCTACTGTCAGAATACAGTAGATGTTATGGAAAATTAATCAACACCTTCTGACCAATCCGAATTAATAATTCAACAATGCTGTGGTATAATATCGATTGACTTTTTTTCTCTCTCTAAAAAGTTATTCTGCCCTTTTACTTTTAGCGTTTTGGTTGACAGACGTATTTGTGTATCTGTGGTTAAAATTCAACTAATGTAATATGACATCAAAGAGTGTTAAAATAGCTTCTGCCAGTTTGGGATTCATTCTTACAAAATCCAATAATAATAATCCAGGGATAGATTGCGAGGAAACAAATCTCATGTCACTAATGACAGAGCGCTAAACGTTATAGTGCTGATGTCCATATCGTGATGCCTGTCAAGGTTCCTTTTTAGTGAGAATGTACTTTGGAATAACGTACTGTATGCGTTCACCATTTCCTGGTGTGGAACAGATATGAACACTTTGTCATTTAGAAGGTTAAAGAGGGAATTATTCATCCATGTTGACATGATTTCCTGATTTGGATGAAGATATTGGGGTCACAGCGTGCAGCTACTTCTGGCTGCAGGAAGTCTTGTTTAACCAGGCAGAATGCAGTGTATCCGTTTGGAGGCCTGGCGCTTTGTCCTCAAATGAGCTGTAATCAAGCTGCAATTGAGGCGTGAAATATAATTTTAGCAGCGTGAGATGAATAATACAGGGCGTTAAACTATACAGCAGCAGCAGAGCTGAGCAACAGAGAACAACTTGGCTTAGACTGAAGAAGACAAGAAGACTCAATAAATATTCGCAGGCATGATGATGATTTATGAGACAGGACTGAATCGAGAGGAATGAACGCATTAAGTAAACTATGAGCTGGAATGTTTAATTATGTACATATTTATTCAAGAGTGTAAGGCTGTAAAGTTTGATCACACACACACACATACACACACACACACACTCAGCTTCTGTTTATTACTATAATTTATTAGTTAAAAATGTCACAGAGTAAAAATATTATCAGAATCCCTGTCTCTCTTGTGCTTCATGTTTCTCTGAGCCTGTCAGTCACAGTCAAGGAGGTGTGGCCTCTGTGCCTGTAAGGTACAATGAAGGAGGTGTGGCCTCTGTGTCTCTTGGTTACAGTGAAGGAGGCATGGTCTATCAGTCAGATTGAAGGAAGTGTGGCCTATGTGCCTGTCAGTAACAGTCAAGGCGGTGTGGTCTCTGTGTCTTTTGGTCACAGTGAAGGAGACATGGTCCATGTGCCCGTCAGTCACAGTGATGGAGGCATGGTCTTTGTTCCTGTCAGTCAGAGTGAAGGAGATACAGGAAATGAGCTTCAGTTTATGTTCACATCAAACATCAGAATGGGGAAAAAATGTCATCTCTGTGACTTTAACTGTGGCATGGCCGTTGGTACCAGATGGGCTGGTTTAAGTATTTCATAAACTGCTGATCTCCTTGGATTTTCACACACAGCAGTCTCTATAGTTTACAGAGAAGGGTGCGAAGAACAAAAAACATTGAGTGAGTGACAGTTCTGTGGGTGGAAACACCTTGTTGATAAGAAAGATCAGAGGAAAATGGCCAGATTGGTTTGAGCTGCCAGGAAGGATATAGTAAAATAATCACTCTTTACAAACATGGTGAGCAGAAAAGCATCTCAGCATGCACAAAACATAGAACCTTGAGGTGGATGAACTATAACAGGAGAAGACATCATCAGATTCCACTCTTGTCAGCCAGAAACAGGAATCTGAGTCTATCATGGGCACAGACTCACCTAAACTGGGCCGTTGAAGATTAGGAAAAAAAATCACCTGGTCTTTTTCCAGTCTTCAACTGTCTTCTGAGTTAAAAGTGCTTATTTGAGTTATTTGACCCTCCACTAACAGGATGTTTTTTGTTTTAGCACCATTCTGTGTAAACTCTAGAGAATGTTGTGTGTGAAAATCCCAGGAGATCAGCAATATCTGAAATACTCAAACCAGCCCATCTGGCACCAACAACCATGCCATGATTAAAGTCACAGGGATCACACTTTTTCCCCATTCTGAAGTTTGATGTAAATAATAACAGAAGCTCTTGACCTGTATCTGCATAATTTTATGGATTGTGCTGCTGCCACATGATTAGATAACTGCATGAATGTGCAGGTGTACAGGTATTCCTAATAAAGTGGACAGTGAGTGAATGTGCCTTACAAAGAGCAACAAAAATCAGGGCATAAATGAACATCTCTTAATGTTCAATCTCACTTATCCACTCAACATCTTCCTTCTGTGTGATTTGAAAGCTGTATTATGTAGAATGATTTGAAGTGCATGACTGCCAAAGTTGGTGCCTTTAAAAAGAATAAAAACACCACATAAAAAAAAATCACTATTTCCAGACTATGATGTGGCAACCGTTGTTTACAAAAAGAACTGAAAACTAGGAACAACACAGGAAATTGGGGGTTGAATGTAATGAGCTGATTTGAATAATAATGTGCAAGATAGCAATCCAATTTCAATCAGGCTAACTAGAGACTCATTTGGGTGCAAGTGTTAATGTGTGTGGTTAAAATTATATCAGTACAATCCAAAACACTGGACACAATGAAGCAAGCAGGTGTAAACAGAGTCATATTGTAGAAAGCATTTGGAACAGAGACGATGATGGGGTACATGTAGGAAAAAGTCTCTTTCAGGGTTGAACAGATCAAACAAGAAAATAGAGCTTTTACAAGTATAGATTTGTGTGCAAATGTTTCAGAGTGCTTCGGTGGCAAAGCATATTTGATTAGTATGTGAAACTCTCGTGGCATTTCAGTGTTATTGTCTTCAGTAACAAACTCCATTACAAACGATTACAGAGACAGAGTTAAACAGTCCTGCGCTGATGATCAGTTCTATAATATAGTATATTACAATTTTCAACCAATCATAGACAACTTCATTAGATCTGGGGTTCATTCACGCAGCAGTAATATGGCTTTACACTTTATTTGAACTGTATCTATACTGAGGTTTCATAACACTTATATACATTGCATAGCTATTTTATAAAGCAATATTGCAAGATTTATAGTGGGGTCCAAAAATCTGAGACCACATTGAAAATCTGGGATTTTTTTTTTTTTAATTGGAAATAAACAGATTTTAAAATATTTCAAACAAAGAAAGTGAATGTTCTCTCTTATCTCTTATCTACTTTAAATATTCTTAAATAGTCAAGATTTCTAGGTCCCTATTTAAATGTAAGCAAATTTGTGATATTGACCATGTTAACTGCTTGGTACAATAGATCAGATTTTCTTCATGTCTAATCTCTTCCATTGAAGTGTGTGTTCAGACGACACACCGATGGAATGGATTTGCTCTAAAATGGATCATAAGGTTTTGCACAAACTTGTGGAGTCCATGCCAGGTCGAGCGCACACTGTCATTAAAGCAAAAAGGGGACATTCATGTAATTGACAATTCATTCTGAAATTCATGTAAATATTTCAGAGATTCTACTTTTCACTCAAGTGGTTGTCAACAATATAATATTTTAACATTTTTTTGTATTAAATTAGAAAAGAATGCAAAATAGAAGTTTTTTCACTAGTGCTCTCAGACTTTTGGATCCCACTGTATATAAGACTCAAGAACCTGGAGTATGAAATATGAGGTATGTTGCTTTGTCTTTACATGAAATTAAAAAGAGAGAGAGAGAAGAAGAAGAAGAAGAAGAAGAAGCAGCTCAGTTCCCATTATGGGTCAATTTTGAGACTTTTTTATTTGTAATTTGTCTTCACTAATAGCCAGGTGTGGAAAATACTTGAGTAATTGTACTTATTATTATACTTTTGGGGTATTTGTATGGTAAGCTTAAACACCAAAACACACTGGGAAAAAACATGGATCAATATATTTAAATTAAGAGCAGAATTCCCACTTAAGTGAAATATGTAAGTTTTAAAAAGTAAATATGTACAAATTTTTTGGTTTAAGTGAAACTCATTACAAAGAAATATGTACATTTATGAGCATAGTTGCTTAGGCAGTCGTGGCCTAATGGTTAGAGAGTCGGACTTGTAACCCGAAGGTGAACCTGAAGGTCGTGGGTTCGAGTCTCAGGTCCGGCAGGGATTGTAGGTGGGGGGAGTGAATGACCAGCGCTCTCTCCCACCCTCAATACCACGACTGAGGTGAGACCCTTGAGCAAGGCACCGATCCCCCAACTGCTCCCCGGGTGCCGCAGCAAAAAAGGCTGCCCACTGCTCCGGGTGTGTGTGTGTGTGTGTGTTCACTACTGTGTGCACTTGGATGGGTTAAATGCAGAGCACAAATTCTGAGTATGGGTCACCATACTTGGCCACGCTTCACTTCACTTAAAGCACAAATCATCAGTTTTAGATACAGGAAGTAATAAAAGTTACTTCTGACATAAAAACCCGACATTAACTTAATTTCATCAGTTTAAAACATTTACTTTTTCATTTTTTATACTTGAGTACATTTCATTTGCTTGTTTAATTAAGTAAGAGTTTGACACATTATCTATACTTTCACTTCAGTTGAATTTCTCAGTACTTTTTATCTGCTAAAATGGCATTCATGAAGTGCTGAGACATTTTCTATCTGCCATCTTACTTTTCAGGATGTATATTTACTGTATTTACATCATACAAATTCACTTGTTTATGAAGTCGATATGCCAGCCATGTACATTTATAACACTGTTATGAAGCACTATGAATACTTTTTGAATTTTTTCACAGTGCCATGAATGTGCTGTTAGTAAAAATGAATAACAAGGTTACATAAGGTAAAAAAAATAAAGTAACCCTCTCAATCATTCAATTAATAATAATAATAATAATAATAATAATAATAATAATAAAGATTTACAGTTTGCTTATACATGTGTCCCACTTAAATAAAGTGTTACCTGTTGGAATCATGTGTCCTTCTTTTTTAAGAAATAAACTATTATTAATTTATTAAGGAAGTACAAAAGAGAAATATGAATGAACACTCATTAGCATTTCTAAGGTGCTAATATGATCTTAATAAACATCAATAGAGAAGTCAAGTAAAGGTCACCAGATCATATCAAACTGACTAACAATATTTTTAGAATGATTTTTATGCAATATTTTTTACAATTCATTATTGTATTGACTAGTTCATCTACACATGATTTACTGTGGAAACCTCCTTCTTTTAAAATATATATTTTTAGTAAAGCCGGCATAAGGTTGTGTAAGATTCTTGAGGAAGGCAATTCCATAATTCTCCACACAAAATAAAAGACATGTCACTTGCACCCCTTCTATTGAAGATTGAGCTTTAAGTCATTTTTGATACAGTATCATGATCATATAAGAACCCATGATATCAGATCTGGTCATTATTATGAAATGATCACATGCCTGGTTAACAGAGCTTATGTATTCTTCAAGATCATGTTTCTCTGCTTGCTCAGTGTTTTGCATCCCAAACCCAGTCACTGTAGTCGCTCTAATACGCAGCTATGACAATCAGAAACCACACCCTGCTTCCTTAATCTAAAGTCTACCACAACAAGTCAAAGATTTGTTAATAAACTCTTAGAAAACAAAAAATAATATTTAATATTACATAACAGAATATCAGCTTCATGCTGATTTAACTGAATTAATTTTATTATGTATTAAAATGTAATTTATTAATGTTAGGTTAATGTATTTAGCAATGGGTGGAGAAAGTAGTTGTCAAAATTGCATGTTAATTAATCAATTTATTAACTTATTGCACTTATAAGTATGTAATTAATACAGTGTTTAACAACAACGAAAACATTATTATTATTATTATTATTATTATTATTATTATTAATAATAATAGACTGGGCAAACCAGTGTTTAGAAATTACATTAAAATGTGATTTATTTAACTATATAATAAAGTATTAATTAATTTATCCTTTTAAAAACAAAATAGGTTCATTCTTTAGGATAGATTTCATTTATTTCATTCATTTAACTTTTAATTAATTTAGCATTGCACAATCCTGTGCAACATGCAGCTTAATATCAGGTAGTGAACTTACACCATCTTAGTGTCATAAGCTTAGTATAAAGGTATAAATCATAACAAAATTGAAAACAACTGAGACTTCATTTTAAACATGAGCATATTGCTGAAACTAATCAGGCTGAGATTATAAGCTTCAGTCTGTCTTGGAATGACATTAACTCTTAATGAATTCTTTAAGACAGGCAACATACACAACAGTAAAAGATTAGATCATTCTCTGGTTTATTCTTCGCATTGCTTATGTAACAGCTGCTTTGCTGTACACGTTCACTTCACCTCGCTAAGAGAACAGACTTTAAAAGCCATAGAATAAATTTACCTTTTTTTTTCGTCAGTGCAGCATTTCTAGGACCAAAACTAAAGCAATGTCGTAAACTGTCCAAGCACGTGTCAGAGGACGTAAAAACACATGGACACAATAAAAAAAAGGTGTTGACTAAGGTAATGCAACAAACATACTGGGCTGCTCACTCTTATGGAAATAAATATATCCATATATAACAGATGCACAATGCAGGACATGTCAAGATGCTGCAGTATACTGTGTGTGTGTGTGTGTGTCTGTGTGTGTGTGTGTCTGTGATGTATGTCGTGTACCTGGAAGGGAGTTTGCCCACGGTAGTTCTTCACCTCCTTACTGGCTCCGTGAAGCAGCAAAACTCTAGTGCAGTTCTCCTTCAAAAGAAAAAAAAGGTTTAAAGAATATTTACAACGATCCATCGTCGACTGTGAACATCAGAAGATCTCGCTCTTTGCTCTTCTCTTCTATTATACACACTGACACATTCACAGACACCTGTTAATAGGAATGCTTTCCAAGAAACCCTTAGAGATCCATTAAAATACATCGTCGAATAAAAGTGTGTACAGGTGATCAGGAATGAAGAAACTAAGAGAAATATGAGGAGTTAAATGAGGAAAGATCCCAGGATATAATCGCTCACCTGTGTTGAAAAGCCTGAGAGACTTCAGCTCTCTGCAAGTGTGAAGCTTTAACAAAGTCAACACCCAAAATCAGTATCACACGGAGGAGAGGTTTGTGTATTTGTGCTGGTGAGAGAGAGAGCGAGAGAGAGAGAGATAGAGATAGAGAGAGAGACATGGCTTTGTAGCACTCCAGCCCACTCCATCCAGCTGGATTCAGGAGCCCACCCACGGAATAGCTCACCACAAAAGACACACACACACACGCGCACACACACACCTACAGTGCACTTTCCTACCTTCCTTCTTATACTAGTCTCACTGAGCCAAATGCTCTTATATGAACAATAATCATATGTGCAGATATTTTTTCCTCTGTGAAGAAAAAAAAAAAAAAATCAGCGCATCACATTTGGCACTTTCTTTCTTGTTGACATGGAGACAAAACTGTGATTATTTTTAGTGTAAACAGAGCATCATTTGCTAACAACGTCCACATACTGATGAAACTGATAAACTCATGAAAGTACGTATCACGTGGGGGTCAAAAGGACAGCCAGTCAGGACACAGCAGGTAAAAAAAAGAAGCAGCCGGTTTCGGTCACTTCATTTGGTGCTGTAAATTATCAGAGATGAGCCATGACCTCGACACCTCTCCAAGGGTCATAGATCATTCTGGAAAAGCTTTCAAAGCACTGCTCAAGTCAACTCAAGTCAAGTCAAGTGGCTTTATTGTCATTTCAACCATATACAGCTGGTACAGTAAACAGTGAAACAAATCAACGTTCCTCCAGGACCATGGTGCTACATAAAACAACACCAAACTACATGAGACTACACAGAACTAAATAAGACTACATCAATAAGACTATCCTCTGTCCTAGAAAGCACAGCGGACCCCAAACCAGACGCAACTGGAGGGTCAATATGGCCTCCATCCAGACTTGAGTTATGTACAAAATGATGCGCTGCCCCTGATTCCTCGAGTGTACACTTCACCTGATAGGGTTCATTGTTTGGATATTAACCTAGTGCAATGCATCATGCGACAAGTGCACTGGATATTCTGGTTTACGTGTCCATGCATGACTGTAAAGTATCTCCCAAAATAGCAATCAGCTCCAGAGTCCCAAGAGAATGATGATATAAAACAAATATTAAATACAATGATTCAAATTTTCTGTGAAGAAAATACATAAAAATATAAAATTCTTAATGATCCTCCAAAAAATTATTCACGTAAAAATTTGTAAAAAAAAAAAAAAAAAAAAAAAATTCTTCAAACATAAATGTTTTATGTTGCATAAATGTTGCAATTTAAACAAATATGTATTTTTTCCAAATATGGCAATATGGTTGCATTTATTTCAAATGTTTCTAAATTCCTATACCTCTAGGAAATAAAAGCAAATAAATTGAAATAAATGTAAATATATTTCCTAATATATGCCATATTTGAAATAAATCTATAAAAATAAATATATTCCTATGCATGTATGTATGTATGTTGTATGTATGTAAGTATTTGTGTGTTTGTTTGTTTGTTTGTTTGTTTCTCCACTGCATATTATTATTTTTTTTATCTATTTTTATATTGTTATTAAAATGTTTCTCCAGAAACACCAGCAACAAATGTGAAGTTGTATACGTATCAAATTCTTCTTGTCATCCATCACCATGAGGAAATTCGGAGAGATTTTAACACAAAAGATACAGATACAAAAAATGCTGACCTGTGAGTCTGGTACTGAATAAAATTAAAAATAAATTAAATACCATTAAGTCCAATCATGGCCATTAAAAAAGGAAAAGAAAAAAAAAACAAACACCAGAAGCCTGGAGCAGCTTGCGAGGAATTTCCCTCATGAAAATATTACCCATTTGCTCTTTTTCATGAAGGGTGCCAATAATTCTGAAGTCAGTACGTAGAGGATAGAGTGCGGTTTCAGACATATGGCAGGCCGCAGCAGTGCTTTAGGGCTCAAATAAAAAGACTAGTAGCAATAACCGTAGTGTTGATCTAGTAGCGTAGAGAGGATAAGACATGCTGAATCCCCTGGAGAGGAAGCAGAAGGGCGACTCTCTGCTCGGCTGCTTTTAAACTGCGAGTGTTAACAACCTGCTGCCAGTTACACCAAAACTGCCAGCGCTAATGCTAACGCTACTGCCAGTGCAGTTTTATAAATAAACCCAGTGATGAGGCTATCACTATTTTATTAATAAATCACATTGGAAAGTAAATGCTACGCTCATTTTCTAAATCAATCCGCATTCAGAGTTTAATATAAATGATTCCAGCTAATATGCTAATGCTACCACTCTCAAGTTAGATGCTAATGCTAGCACTATTTATTAAGTGAACCCAGCTATGAAGCTAATCACTACTTTATAAATGAGCTCAGCTATAAAGTTAATTACATTTCAGGAGCGTTACGGTATGTTACAGCCTAACCTTCCTGTGAGCTATTAAATATGTTATTAAATCTTTAATAATGTTAAACTATAAAAGACATATTTGCATACTCAAATTGGAACCTAGCTAGCTTAGCATTGCAGGTTCGGTAGCCAAAAGTTTCTAATTGCAGCACTAATGATTTGCATATGGTTCAAACTTATTTTATAACATCACAAACTGAGCCTATGCTGCATTCATATCCTATGGGAATAACTGCAATTCCCACATAATGTGAATGATGAGTCAATTTTGGGAGCTTTCTGACAATCCTGATTTCTATCCTGATGAACCAAAATGTGCTACATAATTGTGCTTTGAGTTCTAGAAAATAAATTCTTAAAATTAGAAAATTTTAATTATTATTCAGTTTGTAATGAATTACAACTGATACAATATACCACTCTTTCAGTGTGATTGAAGATGAGGAAGAAATGTGAGGCAGTGAAAAGTGAAAAGCCATTGGATTCATTGTGGCTGAATTTTGCAAAAAAGATGAACTGGATTTTGACCAAAATTCAGTTTTTCTGCCAATAATATACCTTGACATCTCTCATTTAAGAAAATATAAATACATTTTACCAAAACGATATTGAAATGTTTTTATTGACGAGAATCTCTAACCTTGCCTTGGTGTCTGCCTGCAAAGAGCATGTCTGTACGGAGCCAGTTTATCAAATGCAGCAGTAAAACAGTCAGTCTGCCTGATGTTGTCTAAACCCTGACCAGTGAAGTGGGATTTTCTCATTGTGTAACAGAATTAATTCAGATTGTGGTCAGATACTGGTTGGAAAAATGTCCATGATGCTCCTGCTTCATCACATCATCATCAAAACAGAAAAGAGCACTTATGCACACTGTACAGACAACAGCGGACAAAGTTTAAAAATGTTTAAATGGTCTAATAAAAAAACAAATAAGAAATTTAGCCAACAGAACAGAACAGAAGTGTCTGAATGAATCAGTGATTATTTCCTCACTGATATAAGAGCGAACTGAGATCAGTGGAGTGAAGAGACGATGGCGAGGCTTTAACTTTTACCTCAGGTGATGAGACAGAGATTGATATGGGTGATGCTGATCATCAAAGTGATCATTTTAAACTTATTTTAAACTTATACAGTAATTCTTTAAAATGTGGCAATAATGTTTTTCCATAAATAGATTAGGTTATAAATGTTGATGTGGGTGGGGCGTCATTCAATGAATTTTGACTGCAGTTTTCTCCCTTTCACTTGTGGAAGAAACCAGATTTTAAAATGATAGAACTTTACTTCTGGTTAAGAAAGCTAGCTCTCGTGTCTACGCCGGAATTGGCGTTAGACACCGTTTCCCAAAGTGCACCACGGCCTACTAACGTTGCCACCAAAGACTACAGATCCCAAGCCACATGCCACATTCACACTCACCTGATTACTGACTGTTTGCATCTGGACTCAATCATGCACATATACACACACACACACATATACACACACAAACACACACACACACACAATATGTATATATATAAGTCAATCACGAGCTACCACCTGAAGTACCATACCATACCAGGTACAAACCACATAAACAAACACAAAACAAACGCAAAAATAGTAGCATATTTCAATTCAGGAATACTTTTAGTATACATCGTATACGTGGTAGAAAATGTCAAATTTTGCCCATGTAAAGGGTTTTCGCAGGCAGCCGCATGCTACATGCTGATGTTCAACATGAACAGGGCTACATGTTAATGCTAACTGACGTTAGCAAAACACTGCCAGCGCCATTTTCATCTACTAAATGCTTGAACGCTTTGGGAAGGTTTCTTGTCCTTCCAAATTCTCCTCCATGATGTGAATGCAGCTTTTCTTGTATAAATGTACCGAGAAACACTGAGGGACTTTTGCATCAACCTGTAATTGGAATAAACCATTTTAAAATCAGATTTTACTTTAATGTAAAATCTAGAGAGATTACCAAACTCAAGATAAGGCTAAAGAAGCAGGAGAGGCCTTTGTGGCCTTTTATCTGTCTGACTGTGTCTTTTGGAACCAATAACTTTTCTGAGAGGACAAACTAAAAGTAGCATGTTTATTTATTTATTTATTTATTCATTCATGCTCATTTATTTAACAGCGAGGGAGCTTTTGTGGCCTTATGACTATCGGACTAACTGCTCGGACCTAATAAATGTGCCGAGAGGAGGATTGAGATGGGGCTCATCTGCCCTCACCCTCAACCCAGTGCACTCCCAGGAGACAGATCTGTTAAGCAGTAGGATTCCTGTGCCAATAGTCCAAAGCACTCGGTTGTAATGAAGCAGCTGCCCTCCACCTCAGCCCTCAGCCCTGAGGGGTCACTGATGAATCTCCCCAAACTGTAATGGAGCCACGCAGAGCAATCATGCAGCGTTTTATCATTACTGCCCAAACGAACCCAATCCAGCTGGGGGAAATGACTCTGACACTCACATATGAACAGGTTCAGAGGGTGATTTAAAGGCTTAATGTTTGGGTTTCAAATGGTTCCATCAAAAATAATGGGTGAGTCTTTTGTGTGTGTGTGTGTGTGTGTGTTTTTACAGTGACGAGAGTGTGTTTACCTGTTTGTAGAGGGCACAGATATGAAGTGCTGTGTTCCCAGAAGCGTTCTGGACACGCATGTCAGCTCCGTAAAACAGGAGATGCTCCAAGTGCTGGACGTGACCATATCGACAAGCCTGGATTGCACACACACACACACACACACAATTCTCTGTTTGTACCTTCTGAAACCAGACAGGAATGATTTTAAGATTGTTTACTTATATAATTGGGAGCAAAAGTTTGCATCCCCCATGGTTTTTGAATGGGAAAATGCAAAATACACCTCTATCTTGCAATTTATCTACAAAAAAACAGAATTCCAAGAAATTACAAATGAAATGTGGGTGTATCCTGGAACAAGACAACGAGCCAAAACATGAGGCAAAATCAACAGAAAAATAGTATGAAACTATATTTTGCTCTGACCGTTGTGGTCTGATTTGCAGAACGCAGTGTGTGACATTTGGCAGAGTTACAACAGAGATGTAAGAAAGAGAGAAAAATATGACTGAAAGGATCCAAAAGCTGCTGAAAGGATATGAAGGAGCTTGGATGCAGTTATACAGCAAGTTATTCGAGAATATTTACATTACATCCAGAAAAAAAATTCTTTCAATATAAAATTACACTACATTATATGACCATTTTTTCTACTGTAATAATGAAGAAAGATCTAAAATCACCAGGGAACTATCTTGTTGATAGGGATTCAAATTTTTGGTCTCTTTATTTTGTCCTGGGGTGTAAAAACTTTTGCAATCAGCTGTATTAATCTAGATGTAGGGTTAGTATTCTAACATTTGACAGTGACATTTTTGCTAGATAACATTTTGGTATGATGGATTGTATAAAGCGTTTTAAATGTAAAAATTCTCTAATATCAGAAGTTAAAACATAACAGAGATGGTGAGTGCAGAGACAACAAATGACACCAACACCAAAGATATGTGTGCTAATCTAGCTTGATCGTCATTGGTTGCTACCGGACCTCTATTGCAGGACCCCTGTCATGGTCTCACCTGCCAATTCCAACCCACACCACCGGAGACCCCCATCACCAGAATACTTCTGAATCATCTAAATTCTCTGAACATCATTTATTTACTCTTTAGCTCATAGCGAAGTCTTGCCATCCTTCTGATTTCATTTCTGAGCTACGTTTGTTTCTGATACCTCTGGATTATTTACCGATTGATGCTCATTCCCCATCAGTCTTGTTTTGTTTGTTTGTCTGTTTGGTTTTAACCCTTTATAACATCCAGCTAAAGTTAATGGGAAAGTATTATTTAGCAGCAGTCTGGGTTTTTGTTGTCATACTGTGGTGTTGACATTATTGCATTGTAAAATAGCATTTGTATTCTCGAAACCCTCTCCGGCTCTCTAAAAAATCAAACCCAAATGTCACCCCATTTTATTCGGTCTAGTTACAGGCTGCCACAAAAATCACAGATGCAGGTCTTAGTAAACCTGTACAGGCTATTTTTATTTTCTGTTTCACTAAGAATGATTTATTTGACTTGTTGGAGAACCCTATTCTTTCCAACTCTACCCCTGACCACAAGATGTCAGTGTGTAACAGCAGCGGTCAGGGTCGCTAATGACACTCATCTCCTCAAACCACAGTTTATCTCCTAAATATCTGCTGAACAAAAACACTTGGATGAATGACAGATGAATCTCAGATGGATGACAAAGGCAAAAAACAACATAAAGTGGCAGCAAGGTGCTGGTCCACCACGAGCGACCAGAACAGCCTCCATGCTCCTAGGCATTGATTCTACAAGTCTCTGGAACTGTACTGGAGTGACAAACACCGTTCTTCCAAAAGATATTCCCTCAGTTGGTGTTTTGATGATGGTGGTGGAGAGCGCAGTCTTCAACACACTGTTCCAAAATTTCCCACAGCTTTTCAATTGTGTCGAGATCCGGAGACTGTGAAGGCCATTGCACATGATTTACATCATTTTCATCCTCATCAAACCATTCAGTGAACTATCATGAACTGTGGAGGGGGGCAGAGTCATCCTGGAAGAGACCACTTGCATCAGGATAGAAATGTTCCATCATAGGATGAAGGTGATCATAGGATAAAGGTACTGATTTACAGTTAGGTTTCACTCTGAGGGGACAAGTAGAGCCAGATCATGCCAGCAAAATAAATAACTCATAAATAGCCTTCTACAGCATAACACGGCCACCATTTTTTTCCTTTAATTTGTCACACTAGACATCTGGTCAATCTGGATTTGTGTCTATAATTTGACATTTAAATCCAAATAACCACACACTGTTTCTTCTTGGGATCCAGATGGTGAAAAGATGATTTCTTATTTGGGTCACAGACTGAAACATTTAATAATCTATGACATCATTCAAGACAAATTGTATTCCCAACCTGCACGTATTAGTTACACTTCTCATATCTCTTTATTGAGACACAAAATGCTCAAATTCATCATTAACCCTTAACACAAACACAAATTATTCTGACTTTTGATGATGAGAAGGTACTGAGTGTTACCAAATATTCCGACTTTTAATTCCGACGTTTAAGAAAGAAAACACACAACAGTTATGGATGGTAACTTCTGGTTAGCATGTGATTTTCTCACATTCCTGGTCTAGCTCTCATCATGGTTGCTGTTTAACACATGTACCGTGATTCTTGTAATACAATTCCGAGTCTGTTACCTGGTGGATTTCGTGCCAGCCGTTCTCGTCGTGGCAGGTCAAAGAGGCTTGAGCACGTAGTAACAGCTCACAGCAGCTTGGGTCACCCCCTACAGTCACAGTGTGGTAGAGTGGAGTCAGACCCTGACCATCCTTATAATCCGGAGATGCTCCCAATTCCAGCATGGCCTACAGAATCACAGAATGGACGTTCAGAGCAGCAGCTAATGTGGAACAAATAATTTTGAACAAATAAATATGTAATTAAATCTGTCTTTGAATAAATTGAAAGCATGCCATCATTTTTATGACTTTATAATCACAGGCTAATAGACACTATCCATCCCTCCCATCCATTCTTCGTACCGCTTATCCTACACAGGATCACAGGGTAGCCTAGAGCCTATCCCAGGGGACTTGGGGCACAAGGCAGGGGACACCCACTCGCACACACTATGGACAATTTGGAACTGCCAATCAGGCTACAACGCATGTCTTTGGACAGGGGGAGGAAACCAGAGTACCCAGAGGAAACCCCCAAGGCACGGGGAGAACATGCAAGTGCCACGCACACAGGGCGGAGGCGGGATGCGAACCCCCAACCCCGGAGGTGCAAGGCAACAGTGCTAACCACTAACCGTGCCCTCCTAATGGACACTAGTGGATACGAGTGGATCTTAATCCCAATGTTAATACCATTTAACACTATAAGTAACAAATAAAAGACACGAGGGACTGCTATTAAAGGAAAATAATCAACAATGGGGTGAGTGATGTAGCCCGACACCAATTGGTTACAGTTACTGTTACCACTGTGAAGTTGAATATTCTCTCATAACAGAATGTCCAAAAGTGTTTTATTCCTTTTATGCTGCAGCTACATTTTTGATTAATTAAAGAATCTGTTTATGTGGAGCATCTGCTAAACAATTCTGTGTGTAATCACTGTTTAACCCTATGGAACTATTGACAGAGCTGCTGTTATAGAAAATTAATCAACACTTTCTAACCAATCAGATGCAATCATTCAACATCGCTGTGGTATAATAAATTATAAAACACATATACAATATACACACAGCACTAGTTGATAAACTGATTGCACACTAGGTAAGAGGAGAATTGTGCAACCTTAAGAGCGATCTGGTTCTTGGCTCGGACAGCTTTATGCAGCGCAGTCATGCCATCCCGAGAGCGGAAATCTAAATGAGCTCCTCCATTCTTCAGTGCTGTTATCATCTCCACCATGTTGTCCAGATGGGCAGCCAGTGTCAGAGGAGTCTCTGGGAAAGACAGCAAGGACAATATCAATGAATTGATCATGAAATGCTATGAAATTATGATATTATCTATCTATCACACTTGACATATCTTAACCAAAGAGAGAAATAGTAATAAATGAGGCCATAAATGTACATCATTTTCCACTTATCCCAAATGTAGTTGATTTTTACCTTAATTCATTAATTTTTTTCCATTTCAAATTCTAAAAGAGATCAAACAAAACATTCTTGCATAACTTGGAAGTACTATAGAATGCTATTTGCTAAACAAACTCTTCCTCTGCTTTGCAAGATGCATGTAAGCAGACAATCTAGACTCTGAATATGATGTTTTAGAATATTAGCCTATAAACTGAATTATACAGATATATTTTGACAGTTCACCTGGTTTGACCCAGAAGAAAGGATAAGTGGATGACAACCTCTCAGAAATCGTAGTGGCCGCTGTCAGTTCTAGGAAGTTGTCATTCACTTGTCCTTTCCTTCTCAAGTGGATGTTTATAGCATTTCTCTACGACTGATTTGAACCAGATTGGCAGATATATCAGTGTATGTCATTCCATCATCACACATTTTAACTATGACTATATACAGTACTGTACGATGCCAATGATGCCATCTTTCAGATGTCTTTTAACTATTTCGCCTACATCTTCCCTGTTCAAAACTTCATATTGAGCGGAGGCGGATGCAAGTGCAGACTGGTGCTTATTAGAGTGAAGCACACAAAAACAAAGACTATGAACTAGATACCCATGACAAGAAGATGAACACGACGTGGGCTAAGTGCCATATGCCGTGACTACCAACAACAAAAGCTAGACAATGAGACACAGAATTCAGAACTTAAATAGTGACACTACTTAGGTGAAACAGGAAACAGGTGCGAGTGATCAGTGAGGCATGTGAATTGGTCATGGGACGTGCTGGGGCTGATAGGAAGTGTAGTTCTGTGTCATATTTGCCGCTTCAATGACACATATCTCCCCCTGCTGGTGAGGTTTACATGTGTGGATGAAATGAGTGTAAAAAGAATTTATTATTCCTATTTTCCCTGATAAGAATGAAAAATGGGAAGTGGAAAATGAGAAAACAATGTGAGTTCAGGATTTGAATGCTTGTATTATATGAAACAATCCATGTTTGTTTAGTGAAAAAAATTTTTTTTTTTCATTTTATGTTTTTTCAAAACGTATATGGACTGAATGGATGGTACAGTACACAGGTTCTCCAATCATGTCTTGGCTGATTGAGTACATGCAGGATAAATGGAAAACTGTTACAGTTTTGGATTACATTAAGTAAATACTGGCTTGCATGAAAAATTGACCCACAATTTGCCACAAAATGAGAAAAAAAACTTGCTAATTTATTCTCACATTTGTGCATTTTCAATGTTAACATTCTATTGCTTTTGGTTATGATGAGAATGTAGAAAAATGCTTGATTCCCTTACACCATATGTAACATCCAAAAGGGTTTCAAGTGGATTGCCAACACACTTAGCCATTTACACCTGGAATTATGAATGCACCAGTTTTGATTGGATTGCATAAGTCATTTCTGCTGGAGGAACCAAGTTGCACACATTTATTATGTCAGTCTTATGCTACATTTGTTTTCACGCAGAAATTTGTCCCACAAGTACCTCCAGGGTGGGGATTTGTTTCCCGCCTCCGCCTGTGCTTCGGGGGTTTCCTCTGGGTACTCTGGTTTCCTCCCTCAGCCCAAAGACATGCACTGTAGGCTGATTGGCATCTCTAAATTGTCCATAGCGTGTGAATGGGTGTGTGAGTGTGTGCTATTGTGCCCTGCTATAGGTTGTGACCCCGTCCAGGGCACGCCGTCCACCCTGCGACCCTGTCTAGGATAGGCGGTACAGAAAGTGGATGGATGGATGGATCCCATTGTCCCACGCATCCTATGTCATCTACCTGTATGGACTGTTTCAAATGTGTGGTCTGTTAACGAAACTTATAAATGAACAGGAGATGAGACGACAAAATCTCTGCTGTTATAGCATCGCCTTTGTCCCCGTTCAGCGCCATTTGCAAACAGTGTCACAATGATTGCCTATTTTTCAGCTAGGGCAATGATGCAGTTGATTAGGTGTTCCTTTGTTGCTGTCCAAGATGCACTGAGACGCTTTTTCGTTCACACTACAAATGTTATGTAGTCATATGCATCCCAAACCACCTGCGAATGTGACGAAGCACATTGCAGTCAGAATACCTAGAAGGCATGTAAATGCCAGGTGTGAACAGGGCCTTAGTCATGCTTGATGCATAACGCTATACTACTATATGCTTCTCTTGTTAGCAATAGTAACCTCATATCCTCCAGTGCAAAACTAAAGCAGCAAACTTTATCCATCAAACAAATGTCTTGGCTGATTGACATCATTTGGAATAAGGTGTGTATCTGTGTGTATTTGTGTTACAAAATGATGACATAGACTAAGTAATTAAAATATTGTGTTTCAGCTAGAGTGTGTTGCATATACCGACTGAAAGCAAAGCCAAAACCACAGAGTCGTGGCTGAAAGCTTCATGTTTCTGAGTCAGTTGTTAATGAGACTGAATTCATGCATATTTTCCTTGACCTCATACAGAGCAAAAATAACCTGCTTGAAGGTTATATAATGGTCCGGCTGTGAAAAGCACGTTGTTGTGAGAGGACGGTGACAGGTCTAATGGAGCATTAAATGAATCCATCGTAGCCCCACCTGAGATTGGTATCAAGGGAATGAACTGAAATCAGTCAGGGACAGAGTTTGGGGAAGAGCCTAAGGATACAGTACAGCTGAGAAAAGGTGTATTAAAGTACTTTTTAGACATTAGAAACTACTTTTAAAGCTTTGTAATGTGATTTAATGTAAGATTTTAGTGTGTGAACACAAAAACTACAAAAATCATAACCCTGTTTCATTTGTTACATGGCACAGTGTTGCAAGTTAGCCATGTCTGACTTTAAGGTTGCATCAGTCATAGTTTTTCTGGCTTTTTCGAGACTGGTGTGTGTAGCACACACTGATGTTTAGCTGTGGATGAGAGTGTGTGTGTGTGTGTGTGTCCTCTGGCTGTCTTTTACTTGTTATTTTTGTCGTGAATGACACAAAGAAGCCCTGAAGGAGACATTTTAAGCCATAAAACACAATTTATGATTAACGATAAACTGTTTTATAGTGTATGTTTTAATATCCAAGAAAAATCATGCTTGTTCAAAATGCAAGGTTATTAAGTTACCTTTTGCTACTAACTGAAGTACATAATGTTATTACAAAAAAGCAACACATTTTGCAAAATGTGACCGTGTACAGAAAAATCTGTCCACCAGCATCACAAAGTTTTATTTTGTATCAGAAATAGTAGGTTCAGTTCTTGAGTTCACAGACACTGCTCCCTGCAAGTGTACATAGCTAGCTGGCTTGTTACCTGCTAGTAACCTAGCTAGCTTTTGTCACAAGAAGACACAAGTTGGATTTCAGCAAGTGAGTTTGGATTCACACCATCATCTTTTTAGCGAAACCTGTCAACTTGCAAATTGCTGTAGTATAAAAGGAATAAAACACTTCAGGATGTGCTCTTATAGGAAAATAATAAGGACGGTAAGAGTTACTCTGATTTGCATTGGGCCACATCATACCAATCGTGTGTTAATTATTATATTATTATATATTATTATATCAGCACACCTCTGAGTGTTCTATCCCTTACTTACGTTGAATGGTTGTTGATTTTTACCTGATGTTAATACCTGATAATTATTTGGATTTCAGATCTATGCAGAACAGCACATAGTATTATCATTTCAAACAAACAGCAGTTCTTAATTGTGCAACACATTTTTTTTTTATTTAACCCTGAAAAGTCTCAGCTTATTATTCAGTTATTCATTTTAAAACATTTCAAACATATTATTCAGAAACTAAAAGGAAAAGGTGTGTAATTACAAGCCTGAGATTAGTAAATTAGTATTTTTTTCTATTGTAATGTGAGTTCTTTGTCTGCATAATTACCTCGTGGACACACTGGATTCACATGTACAATGTGTTGATGCATCATTAGGTACTAGATATACTAGAAGCAATAAGAAATATAGCCCCAAACAGCAATCTGCGCAGTCCAAGCACCTTATGGTAATATTGATCCCAGTGGCCAGTTCTTGCCAAGTTAAATTAGAGACCACAGATGAACATACTTATCAACAGTGGATCCAGACAGTATGTGTATGGTGATGATGCATCATAAGTACTATATACACTAAAACCAATGAAACAGTTCTGCAGCCCATACTACAAAACCCATGAGCAGTATTTTCTCACAGATGAATGATGTACCTCCGGTGTCTGAGTCATGGTAGTTGGGGTCGAGACCTCGTTCCAGCAGCTTTGTCACTTTATCCAATTGATGATGCTGAATGTATTCTAGAAACTTCTTCAGATTGGCCTGAGAGAGACAGAGAGAGAGAGAGAGAGAGAATGTAACAATATGTACTAAATAATGTCAGTTAAGGGAACCTTAAAGTAAAGCGATACACATTTAATTAAACAGTTGTTTATTATTACAGTTTTTCCTTCTTTTTCTTAAAAAGTCATGGTTACTTGGCAGTCATGCCAGTAAATTTCATCAAGCGACACAAAGGAAAGGAAAGGAGAGAAAGACAGCTAGAGAGAGATGGAAAAGAGGGCAGTTTAATGAGTGAAACCGACTAAAGTGGCATGAAAGGACTGGATGCTGGATTAAGTGAGTGAGTGAATGAGTGAGTGAGTAAGATAGTGACTGTGTGACTGATAGAGACATTGAGTGACTGAGATTGAGAGAAAGAGAGTGACTGAATGAGTGAGTGAATAAGTGACTGAGTGAGAGTCAGAGAAAGAGAGTGAGTGAATGAGTGAGTGACTGAGTGGGCATGAATGTTGAACGAGGCCTCTTCTTACCCCTTGCCTCTCTCACCATGAGATCCCAGGGACACATATGCTGTTTTACCAAGCCCGGTTAAAAATAGATAGCAGGAGACAGCTCCCAGTATAGAGAGGGGGAAGGGGGGATGTGGTGGTGAGAGAGAGAGAGAGAGAGAGAGAGAGAGAAAGAAAGTACACAGCTGAGAGCATGAAAAAAAATGAGATGGACAGGGACCACTGGAGACTGCACCCCCGACCACTTTGCTGCCAAACACACACATACACACACACATACACACACACACGTGTACACACACGTGCACACACACACACACTCCCAGAAGATTGGTATCAACACCTTGCCAAAGAAGACAGCAGGTCAGAAAGTCCCCTAAATCCTGTACACAATACCAAAAAAACTAATTCACTCACAGTACAGTAAACAGACAAGATCAACAAATTCACCTCTTAAACAAATCATTAACAACTAAAAAAATCAACAGACAGACAAACATATTCATGAACAGGGATGTGTGGTATTTAAAGACAAAACTCCACCGTGAAACACATTATGTACAATGGTGTTTAATAGGGAGAAAAAAATTCAATGATTTCAAACAATGGATAATGCTCAGCTGCAGTATTTTGGAGCTTATTTTGATAGTTTAATATTTCAGATTGAGTTCCGTATTATGTATTTTGGTCCATGCCTGCTTTAAAACTCATGTTCACATTGTCATAACCCTGTCAATAACAACTAAAAACACACCACTACTTACAGATCTCACAAAACAACCATTTCATAAAATCAGTAGAAAACTGAGTGTTTTCAATAATTCACCCTCCAGAGTGTAGCTTAGAGCACCTCTGAGTCCATTACAGTAGACGAGAGCAACAAATTCACCTCTTAACCACATCGATAGGAACTAAAAACAGACACACACACACACACACACACACAGAGAGAGAGAGAGAGAGAGATCAACCCTTTCTAAGCCAAAATACTCCAAGTAGTGTCTCCCTACATCACATTTCCAATGCACTAAAACTGTCTATTTAAGTATGGATTTATCTGGAGGATTCTTCAGGCCATTTATCAGACTGCGGTTGCATACGAGGGCTAAAAGAGTGTTGTATATTCAGGATATGATAATCATACAGAGGCCCCAAAAAGTAATTGGACACTTAAGCCACACTGTATGAATTTCATTGCATTGGAAAACAACATGTCAAACCAAGTGGCATTTATTTTATTAAGATACCAAAAGCACCCTTTTCCAGCAAAACATTTCCCCAAAAAAATAGATTGTTATGTTTAAAAATACAAATACTGGTCATAATTTGACAAAAAAAAGTATTTGGACACTTAAGATTATTCTGGTTGCCACAGTTAAGCCGTAGTTAATGTGATGACCTACACCATGTGGTTAACCTGATAGGGCCAAGTGTAAGAAACTGAAGGTATCTAACTACATACATCCACTATAATTAACCTTGGGATCAGCTGGTTAAACGTAATTGCAAAAAGAAGATGGACGTAAGTTTTGAGAAAGTTCTAGCATCATCTGTTTGCACAAAGAAGGCCATTCTTTTCGCCAGATCAGCAAAACTTGTAAAAAAAACTTCTAAGATGAAGGATTTGAAGATGAAGATGAAGGGCTGAACAGGCAACATCCAGAAAGACCACCAGCAGACTGGGCAGAACAATTGTGAATAAAATCAAGAAAAACATGTGAGAAAGAGCAGAAAGGATTGCTTCAGACATCAATGAGAATTACAGATACAACTAGAGCACAAACTATTCAAAACAGGATCAATGAGCAGGGGGACAGAGAGAGAGAGTAATGCAGCAGAAACCATGAAGCAGAATGAATCCAAATTTCACTTGGATGGATCTGCTGATAAAGTGTTTGCGTAGAGAAAGCCAGGAGAAGAATTCCAACCAACCTGCTGTATACTATAAATCACGGAGGTGACTGGGGCTGTTTTTCCTCCAGTAGTGTTGGTGAGCTTGTGTTCACTGATGGCTTCAAGAACTCAAAAGTGTACAGATGCATTTTGGATGCATACTTGCAGAATTCAACGAAGAATTTATTCAAGCGACAGAAGTGGATTTTTCAGCAGGATAATGATCCAAAGCAGACCAGCCATCTTTTGAAAGAATACTTCCCAAAGCCCTGACCTAAACCCTATAGAGCATCCATGGGATGCAATGGAGAAGAAATTAGCAGATTGTTGAAGCTCTATTGTGGATGAACTGAACGATTTGTTGGTTGAAACTTGGAGGAAACTTTCACCACGATTGTTACAGAAAGTGATTCCATGCCCAGACATTGTCAAGAAGTTCTGTGAAACAAAGGATGGCAAACTAAATACTAAACATTGTAACTGTGATCTTTAATGAAGCCACTATTGAGTGTTCAAATAATTTCTATGTCCAGTATATCTTTTTTTTGTCTTTTTGTCCAGTATGTCTATTATTTTTAAACATAACAATCTATACATACATTTAAGTACATGTAAGTGTGGCTTAAGTGTCCAAATACTTTTTGGGGACACTGTCTAATTATTACAATATAAATATTAAAATTTTTCAATCCCAGTGTCTGCTTACAACACGACATTTTTCATATTATGGTTTGGCCAAAAAGTATCCCAAATGTAGTCAATCATGTTCAGTGTCTAAAGTGTAGCTAACAAGCAATGTCTCACCCAAAATCATTTCCATAAAAAAATCCCTGTGTAATTGTTAGTCATATTTGCAATTTTATCAAATTTTTTTTTTATAATTCTGAAAAGTTTGATGATTAAAGGTTCAACCATCAATGCAGAAGGAATGAAGAAACCAGTAAGAAACTTTAAAGTGCGTTCCTTTTTTATGGACAGCAAAAGCTCCTGGAAAATTACGCTTTCAGGCCCTTCTCGCCTCACTGATTACAACGACGCCCCTGAGTACGGCTGTGATTGGACAGTGATTGCATTTCAGTGTGGCACTACTCTGATAAATGTGAAATGCAATGCAACTGGGAATTACACTCCCTTGTGACCATTAAATTTTTAAAAGAGTAATATTCCACTGTTTTTCACTGAAGAGATCAAGCGATATAGAAGCAATGCATTGAAGGTTTTCTATCTTAAATGGAATCGCAGGGTGATGCAATGCAGCAGATTGGACTGCTTTTAAAGGTGGATCACAAAAAAAGCAATCCACCTTTGATTTTTTTTCATTAAAGTGATCAAATGATGTAAGAGAAATGGGTAGAAGAAGGTTTTGCTTTTCACTGTGCAACGTTTTCTGCCTGTCACTAATGAACAGCAATAGCAAATGTGTGCATTGCATTTCATGTGTTTTCACCCTATTGTATTTTAGTCTGGTACAGAGGGATGGTTTATACCAAACTAAACGAAGGAAATTTCAGTTGTCCAATATGGCCGCCACCAAAACTAGTCTTAACTAGTTTTTTAATCAAACTTTTTGGCAATTACTTCACCCATAATAATGTTATTCCATGAGATGGAAGAATGAGGGTGGAATGGGAGATATCAAGTTTGTAGTATTAAGCAATAATCTTTCATTTAGCATTTTATCTGATTAGCTAGTAAAATATATTAAATTTTATATTTAATATAAGTGATTTTCCAAATTTGACTGGGTCTGTGAAAGAATCTTTTCATATCCAAGGGCCAACAATTTGCTTAATCCATGTCCTGCCCATACCATCACAGTGTTCAGTTCATGTTTATAGATTACAGTATTCTATAAGCTTACAGTAAAATTATTGACAAACTGGATGTGGATTTGAGGCAGATATTTATTTTTTGAGGCAGAGTCTGATAGGCTTCTCATTATCCTCTCATGATCTTCTCTTAAAGGCTAGTGTCTTCTGGAGCAGACATCCACCACCTTATTAAGGGAGTCCAAAAGCACAAAGCAAAATGAGCTGAAATTTCTGCTGACAGAGGCCAAGTGAGAACGAACACGCCGAGCACTAAAGCATGACCACAAGAAAACAAAGCTCAATGTTACTGCACTACAAGACCTTTCCAATTAAACCCTCACACAACTCTTAAAAAAAAAAAAAGACGATTCGCACCGGTGACCATCTCTGGAATGAGCTGGGAATCAAAGTGTATGTAAATACAGCACAGGACCTTGATACATTATTTATGAATTGTGCAAATTAGATATTCCTTTATACAGGGATCCTTTTGAAAGGTTTTTTTTTCTCGATGCCTGAAATTCACACACATCCGACTCTGCATGTGATTAAACTGATTTGCATAAATATAAATATGCAACATTCATGTTAGTGCTGATGATAGCGCAATTTAATGCCAACGCCACCCCGTTAACTGACCACTGCATTTCATAACTCAACAGATAAAGCTGTTCAAGACAACTCTGCATAATATGACAATAGATATATCGAATAGCTTTGATCTAATCACTGCAAACGTGCACAGATTTTGCTCAAAGAGTTTCGATGTGTACGTCGGCCGCAAACGTGTAGAGTCAGCTTTCTGTTTATTAGAAAGAAAATCTACACTGTCAAAACGGAAGCTATTGGAGTTTCCTCAGGGTAGCATGATATGAAACAGATCTATGTATAATGAAATCTCACCTGCGTATGAAGCTTTTCAATCTGCTTTTCATTGACGTTGGCATGCTGGTACACTCGGCTCTTGTAGCGAAACTGAGAAAAACAAAAGCAGGGAATGAACAGCAAGATACAGCCATTAATGCATTAACTCCCACAGACAGGACAAAAAGTACTACATATCCTGCTGTGTGTGTTACTGTAGGAGCACATGTAATGGAAGTGTTACACCTTAAAACCTTCAAGTCAATGCTGTAATTACAGGCTCATGTGCTTTTTTAATGACCACCAACAGGCATAAAGGACAAACCAAATAGAGGACAGATTCCATCAACTCGCTACATAAACACCAGAGTGGATTGAACTTCATAAGCAAAGATCATTTTAGGAACAGCAGCAACAGCACATAAATAAATACACCACTAAGTAAATGCTTGTATATGGTCAGGTCATGTTGGACTGGATTTTACTGAGACCCAAGATCTGAGAGAATCTATAAAATAAGAAGGTGATTGGGGAAGCAATTCTTATTTTGGCATATCCAAAAATTTGTGATAAAGGTCAAATAAGTCAAGCAGACATGACCAGTGCAGGAAAATCCATACTCCTAATACAAATACAGCCAGAACATAAGAAATAGTAAAACTAGGGATACACATAACAATAACGCACTGTTCTGTGGTTCTATTGGCTGAAGTGCTTTAGGGGTTAGGGTTTAGTGTTCAGGGTTTACACATGTGTCTAAGTGGACTAGAGGTTAAGGTAAGAGTTTAGAATAAAGTGCTATACTACTTGGTTGGTACAGTGGCAATATAATAACCAATGAGCTTTATATGAGGTGCAATTATCGCTAATTGCCCAATACTCCATCTTGACAACTTGAAATATGACCATTTTTGATGCCACAACAACACACACAAGCACAAGAATTTAGGCATTAGATTGAGTGGAGGTTTAGGGGGTAGAGTTTAGGGTTTAAACTGTAAGTGGAGGTGTGTTAGAGGTACGATTAGGGCTTAAAGTGAATTCACCTCAGTTTAGACTGAGACTGAAACCCATGTGGGGTTGGGTGTGGGTCAGGTGGGTTCAGGGGGCAGGGTTTAGGGTTTAAACTGAAACTGCAGGTGGGATTGAATTAGGGGTTAATGAGTACAGTTTAGACTGAAAATGCAAGAAGGTTTGGGTTAGGGTTTAGGAGGCAGGGATTGAAATTTAAACTAAAACTGCAGGAGGGTTTGAATTAAGGTGTAAAGGGTAGGGTTTAGACTGAAAATGCAAGTGGGTTTGGGTTAGAGTTTAGCGGTAGGGTTTAGGGTTTGGGTTAGGGTTTAGAGGACAGAGTTTAGGATGTAAACTGAAACTGCAGGCGGGTGTGAGTTAGGGTTTAAAGCGTTGGGTTTAGACTGAAACTGCAACTAGGTTAGGGTTTAAGTGGCAGGGTTTAGGATTGAAACTGAAACTGCAAGTGGGTTTTTTAAGGTTTAGACTGGGTTTGGGTTAGGGGTTAAGGCTAGAGTTTTTCAGGATTAGCCTGAAAGTGCAGGTGAATTAGTGGTTTGGATTAAGAGGATAAACTGTGTGTTGGTTGGGTTAGAGGTTAGGGTTTAGATAGTGCAGGTATATGTATATATATATATATATATATATATATATATATATATATATATATATATATATATATATATATATATATATATATATATAAATATAAGGGCTTAGAGTTTAGGGGTCAGATTGAAAGTGTGTTGATGTCAGGGATGGGGTTATGGGATAGGTTTTAGGGTTTAGACTGAAAGTGTGCCTGCATTAAGGGTTAAGTATCTAAATAATAGAAAAAAATAAATATCTCTAATAAAGAGACTGTTTATGCAATTTGCACTAAGCAACTAAGACTTAAGTAACCATAACAACTAAAAGCATTGCTTTTTTAGCACACAACTTTATGTTTCTAAATTAGTCTGGACTTTTTGTTTTTTGTTCATGAAGTGAAGGCAGCATTACCTCGAGGGTGGGCACGTCCTTGCTGGTGGGGAACGAATGATCTCGCAGGAGCTTCTCCTCCTCCAGGAAGGTGCTCTCTCTCCCATCCACAGCCGGCTGAAAGAGGCCATAGTTCAACACGTCTCTCAGACTCTGTGTGAGCGTGCAGAGGATCTGCTGTTTGGCTGCCCAGACCGTACAGTCAGCCTTGAACCTCATGGATCTCTGCCAAATGGATACCAACACACACAAAGGGCGCTATGAGGCTTACGTTGCTGTACACATGGATTAGGGAGAAAAGCATGGCAGGCTAGCTTTTCCCAGTCCACAGCATTCCAGTGTGAATGAATCAGGTTGTTCATTTATATAAATCATTGTTCTATAATACACAGGTGTAGTTGTAATGATTACAGACAATGCTACTGTAGTATTTTAGACATCTTTAGGCAGAATGAATGTTTTTACCACTGCGTTTGTTACACTGCCTTCTTACCCAACATGTTCTTTTAGGCTTTTTATTTTAAATAAGAGGTTTGCTAATGTCAAATCACTCAATTGTAGTAACAAAAAAATAAGAGCTATATATACAAAGTCTCTATTAGTATAAGGGAATTGCGTCCCAGAAAAGCAGCTCTATGTAATGGAGTGTAATGTGTAATGGATTTCACTTCATGTTGTGATATGTTGCATTTATTGCCTCCGGCTCATCCTTCTTTTTTTTTTTAGAGTTTTACGGCGATGCTATATATGCCAAAAGCAAAGTTTGCTACCTAAAAACGTTATTAAAAAAAGACAGATTAGGTTAAGAACAAAATGTTGACAACAAATCTTATTGTTGTAGTATTATGAAAGGTTCTGCAAAGAGAGAGCAAAGAACTTGCTTCCTAAATAAAGAGTGTGTTTTGGAGGTTGCCTAATGATGCAGGGTATTAACTGTGTAACAATATTGAATTACGGTGAATCAATATAACAGGCCAAGACCGATTAATGAGCCTGATCTCGTGAAAGACAACACAACTTTAGAAAACACACAGGATAAGGATGATGAACTGTGAGGAAAGACATTACAGCTGACTGCATTATTCAACACTGCAGCAGAATATACAGTGAGCAAATAGACATTAATGGGGCTGCAATTACGAGCAAGTCTTCTGGCCGCGCAGACAGGCTTCAGGGGCTGCAGCTTTATTTCAGGATTTGCATCCATAAATATTTATTCTTTTTGGGCTTGCAGAAAAATCTGAGTAGGACTTAGGATTCAGAATTTACCTCAGGTCCATCCTTTGCCAAATCCATTGGCTCCATGTAGAAATCCGTGTAGAAATCTTCCCAAAATAGTAATATCAGTGTCAATACTGGTATGAAAAATTTATGGTATGATAACTGCTCAGCTCAATATTACAGATTTGGTGCATATGTACTGTATATTCATATAACGCTTAACAGATAAAATATTTACATTACTTATGAGGCAGTTCAAGTATTTGGTTGGGGAAATTGAATAGTTTTACAATGGGCTTAGACTTCAGCAGTTTAGCAAAACAGTGTCATGTAGAGATACTGTTCTTTCAGCAGGCTAACGTTTTTAATAATTATGAAGCATCTTGTAGCAAAAAAAATGGCATGTGTCTTTTAATGTGTTTCAAATGGAACTTGTTAGTTAATATTTTCAACATGGGAAGGTGAACACACAGTACCCGAACCGTTCAATTAGTTTTAGGCCTGAGAACACTGTTGCTAGGCAACTGAGAAATATGGATATAGAGACTTTCCTAGCTTATGACTCAGGCTTATTATTTAGCTAACTAGCAGCTAGCCAGCCTTTTATCGTGCTGAAAAAAAAAATCATGAGAAACTATTTCTACATATTCCTAATGTGTGTTAATGCATTTCTGGTAGTGGTTCATGATGTTTTTTGAAACGGGCGTTATAGATAGGAAATGGGTTATAATGCATTTCTTTAGAGGTTTTTAATGTGTTTCTGGTGGTCAGTAATGGTAGTTTAATGGAATGTATTGTTCCTAATGGTTCCCAGTGACTTTTCTATTATTTTTTTTTTCTATTGGGTTCTAGTGGTATTTAATAGTGTCATTTATTCACTGCCCTTTATGCCTATTGGCATGTAGGGCAGCAACAAAGGACTTCTACGCAATGTAATATTTATTTATTTAAATTTAACCAGAGAATAATTCTACAGAAATCTGATTTCTCAGTAACGTCCATGTGATGAAAATTCTTTTTTTAGCTGGACATGAAGACAGTGTAAAGGCATAGTGATAGTGGAAGCAAGAATATACATGCTGAATACCAACATTTCACTCAGACATGTTGGACAATGTTAGTTTGACAAATATGTCACTTTAATTACACTCATACCTTCTAACTTTCTGTAGCAGTGCAATTTGGAGAGTAATTCTGGCTGCACTGTTTATTTGGTGAAAAGAGAGAATAGTGAGGTATGCCTGTTTATATCAGTTATAATGTATGTGATAACAGGAACTTCTTTTTGTGGATGTTCGAGAATATTAAATGTGTCTATAAATGGATAAAAAGTACAGTACAATGTGTTATTCTGTAACCACTTTGGGGTGGTATCAGTAACTCACTTTTGATTATTTTCCTATAACAGCTAACTGAACATCTCTGAATTCCATATATATTAAAGCTGTTTTGCTGGTGCTTACTTTTTTTTTTTTTTTTTTTTTCATTAATTAAAAAAA
>CM040460.1:25374997-25448142 GCA_022758105.1 Pangasianodon gigas | reverse complement strand
AGAGAGAGAGACAGAAAGAGAGTCGGACAGAGTGACAAGCACAGAGATGTAGAGAAAGAGAAACAGAGAGAGAGACAGAAAGAGAGTCGGACAGAGTGACAAGCACAGAGATGTAGAGAAAGAGAAACAGAGAGAGAGACAGAAAGAGAGTCGGACAGAGTGACAAGCACAGAGAGATGTAGAGAAAGAGAAACAGAGAGAGAGACAGAAAGAGAGTCGGACAGACTGACAAGCACAGAGCGATGTAGAGAAAGAGAAACAGAGAGAAAGACAGAAAGAGAGTCGGACAGAGTGACAAGCACAGAGCGATGTAGAGAAAGAGAAACAGAGAAAGGCTGAGACAGACAGTGAGAATGAAAGAAACAGAGACTGAGATGTAAAGAGGGCAAAAGATGGAGAGAGACAGAGAGTGAGAGAGAGAGAGAGAGAGAGAGAGAGAGAGAGAGAGAGAGAGATCATTATCACAGTGGAGATGTAATTGCTCTGGCGACTCTGCATTTAAAGTGGACTTGTCAATAAAGTACATTCAATTGAAAAACTAATACGATAGGGGGCAGAGAGAGACAGAGAGAGAGAGAGAGAGAGAGAGAGAGACGGTTGCTTGGCCTGGATCTCTGTGTGCTTGCCTTTCCCCAGGTGAATTCAGAGCAACACACTGCAGCTTTAAAATAGGACAGAAAAGAGAGACTTGAAAAGTCCAACACACAGCACCAGTGAGGTGGCGCAGCTGAAACGCATCATCCTGCAGCTTCCCCACACTGTGAGCAGGAAATACAGTAAACTCCAAACTCACACACATTCACACAGTAGCGTCAGCTGTACTGAGTCATTACTGCAAATGACACTGTACGAGAAGAAAGGACTAACACAGGAAGGACCGTGCTTATATACGAAAATAATGTGCAGGGCACTTACCGTCCCAAAGTGTGTTATTTCTGTATAACAGCACACTCCAGAGTGTGTTTTTCCACTTACACCACAACGGTTTGCCAATTTATTAATGAATGACACATTGGAGTTTTTATCTGTTTATAGTTACATTTGGAACATCCGCAAGACAAGTTGCTTCCTGTTATCACTTATGTTATAGCAATGATAAACAGTCGCTCCCTCACCAACATCTCTCTCTCTCTCACACACACACACATACACTCTCTCTCTCTCTGTCTCTCTCTCTCTCTCTCTCAAAAAAGACAGCTTGTCATTTTACCAGAAACCAAAAAGTGTAAACTCCTCTGTCTGGAAGACTTTCATGTGCTAGGAAATTTTACAAAGCACCACGATTGTTACAAAGCACTGACACTCGAGACTCCCTCCATAAAAGATAATAAACATCTCCAAAAAAAAAGTTACCATGTTAATGATTTTATGCTTTTCTTTGTTAAACAACCCATTTTTTATTTAATTATTAGTCTTAGATTATATGGCGCATCCAGAGTACAAAACCCTGTATATGCTTTTACTGTAAAAACAATAACATTTTAGAATTAGTGTATTAACATAAACTTATCATTCATGTTACAGCCAGAACTCCTATCTGAGCCGTGCAGTTACACAAAAATAATGCACAGATTTCTGACCAATCAGATTCGAGAATGTGGTATAACGTGGCAAAACCCATGCTACTTGGGTTTGGTGATCAATGCTAAGTGTAATTAAGGTGTAATTTTATTCAATCAGAGTTATTTCTTAGTAATTTACCAACACATCAGAGGAAAATGCTGATATTTTTGATATTATGTCCTAGGTATCTACATTTCAGCCTTGATATTAGCTAGCACAATTGTTCGGTGTCCATATTTTCATCTTCTGGTTTTGGTTGTTATGAAAGTAATATAACACGACAGCCCAGTGTGTTATCAACAACAAGGTGGTGTGATGCAAAGCCAAGTTACTGTTCCCATCTTGAAGTTGATCATTTTCCTATAACAGCATGTCCTGAAGTGTTTTATTCCTCTAATACTACAGCAATTTGTCAACGCTAACAAATTCTTATTGTTATTCTTATTATTGTTATTATTTATTAAGAATTACACGTCATACATGTTAATCATTTAGTTACGTTTAATGGTGTGAAATGTCCACAAAGTAAATTAGTTCCTGTTATTATTCCATTACAACAGATACAAACAGGCATTTCCTCATCAATATATATTACATATAACAAAGAAACTGCAAAAAAAAAGAGCAACGCCAACCCATTGCAGGGAACGAACGCACACACATTCACACACTACAGACAATTTGGAAATGCCAATCAGCCTACAGTGCATATCTTTGGACTGGAGAGGAAACCGGAGTACCTGGAGGAAACCCCCAAAACACTGGGAGAACATGCAAACTCTAGTTTTTGTAAAAGCATCATCTTTCAGGAAGAGGCGGGTTTGCCATGGCATGAAGACATGAAGTTGTTTCTCATTTGCATATTCATAGATCTTTACATTCCTATATGAGAGTATAGGTGTGGATATTCCGAGTTCATTGCTGGAAATTAAAAAGAAAGGCACATTAAACAACGTCCTATTCAACCCTGATTTATTTTTTAATTTTATAAAATTTGTTCATGGCTATTTTAATGCTATTCTCTGTTTAGCTCCTCATAATCCAAATCTTTCGATCAGCTTTTGATCTTGAGGGAATTATTTTCCTCATCGCACATTCATCATTGACAATAGGTTATCAATTTACGCCTCTCACTAATCTGTTTTAATGATTTATTAGGCACAATCAATGTAAAACACAAAATAGGAGCTGCAGCTGTAAAAGCTTACTACGTGAAATAACTGCTCAGAGCCCATCCTCTGAGGAGATGTAGGAGAAGAAGAAAAGCCGAAGCTTTGAAGCCTTTAGTGTGTGTGTGTGTGTGTGTGTGTGTGTGTGTGTGTGTGTGTTAGTGCCACTGACTGTCTGTCCAGCGGGTTCATCAATCAGCCAAGGCTGGAAAGTGGACACTACTGCACAGAAAAAGTCCTTTCTCTCCCTTCTTATCCCTGAGGGACAAGTGCTGGCACTGAGTGCCGGTCCTGTAGTGGTAATTATTAGAGATCCGTGTATAGCTGGAGGGAATCATTACATCGACCAGGAACTGCAGTGTGCCAAAAAATTGACAGCAAACTGGTAGAGATTTTGTCCCCTGAAAAGCAACAATAATGATAATTATCATAACGTTGCAAAAAGCATTTTTCCCCAGATTGCCCTTTTTTTTTTTTTTTTTTTTTTTAAAAAAAGAACAGCATTAATGCAATCACCGAGCCACTTCAGAGAACACTTCTCTGTTCAAAGAGTTCAAAGAAAGGGCTGAGTACATGGAGCTGGGTCTGCTAAAAGCCAGTATGAAGCACATAAAGTCAAAAAAAAAGAATTAGGTAAGACTAAAAACAGTGTAATTAATTGAATGCATTGGAAAACAATGTCTGAGTGTCCAATTTTTAGGCCTTTTGCCCTTTGCCTAATTCAGTTTCAGATGCAGCAATTGTTCTGCAGCAGATTCAATTAATAATGATGTTTCTGTCATTTAGATTGTGATTGCAATGACAGATGATCAGTATTTTGTGCTTCGCTCATCACAACAGTAGACACACTGCACAAATTGTAAGCATTTTTACCACAAAGTTGAAGCAGTTCTACCGATAAGTCATCAAGATGCATTTGAAAACATAGATCACTCACACAGCCCATTTTGCATGTTCTTAAATGGGTCTGTATGTAAATCTCAAACAAATAAAAGGTTCTGGGTTTGGTTGTCTGGGTTTGGAGAAGATGGGAGAAAGCACCAAGGGCAAGAAAATGGGTGCATGAGATTCTATTGTCTCAACAAACTAAATAGCTCTGGATATTGAGAGCTAGCTAGCAGCTTTGTTGCGTCACATACAGTATGAGAGCTCATCTTAATGGTTAGCGTAAACTGGATGAATTTGAGTGAACTTTGAACTCAGTGCCAAGGAATCAAATCCAAGTGCTCTCTCCATACAGAAACAATAGCTTCACTGGCACAAAAGGGTCAATGTGTCAATTTTAAGTGATTTTCCAAAATATGCTGAAGAGAACCAATAATACACACGCTGCTTTTCTATACTGGTTTTAACACAGCCTCGTCAACTTCTCCTCATCATTTTAGTTACTTTAGGAGCCATTCCAATCCTTTACCAGCTCAAGAAGTGTTTTTTTGGTCACCGCTTAGAGTATCAGTGTAAACCTCAGGAGCAGAAGCCATTGCAATCTGGTTATAAACATGTCAATTGCTTAAAGATGTTGTCTGTAATTTGTCTGTAACGTGTTTCTAGACCTATAAAAAGAATATAATTTGGGCACACCTTAGAAAATCTTTGAATCATTATATTGCCATCCAGTGGAACTCACTAGTTTCTTCATTGGAGGCTTTTTTTATCTGGTCCAGAAATTATTGCAACCCTCACAGCCCACACAGCCAAAGCTGAGCAACTCATGAAACAAACAAAGTTTCAACAAAGGATGTGGGGTTGATTAAGGGGAAGGGCAAGGTTTTTAATGATTTCACTGCAACTGCAGTTAGCCTCACATGCTATTATACTGTATATATACATATATACAAAACCTTACATTTCCTTTTCCAATTATGCCAGCTATGTAGCCAGCTACAGTATCTGTACATGGTAGCTGAAAAATTCATTGCCTTATAACAAAGCATGCTAACTAGTTAGCAAGCCAATATGACTGTGTAAATATTTTAAAGACCACAACCCATGTAAGTGGACAGATATTGGTTAATGGACAGATATTGGCAGTCAAGTGCATGTCAATAGAAAGATCCATTCTTGTTTACGCACTCCTCCCTTTGGGCATCATTGTCCTGAGGGGAAGGTGATGAGGACACGTTGAAAGCAATAATGAAACATAATGAATCTCCACAGTCAGGGAGAAAACACTGAAACACTGAAAACACTGTTCGTGCTGATTCTCTCTCTTTTTTCCATTTCATTTTACTTTATTTTAATTTGGTTTGGTTTAGTTCTTTAGTTTCATTTATATTATTAGTTATTAGTTATTAGTTTCTGTTGCTTTTTATCTATTTGTGTATAAGAACTATGTACTGATACATAGACCTACTGTGATCTGTGCACGATTTTGTTTCTTTTTTCTTATTTAATGTAATTTAGTTAAAGTTAGTTACTTTAATTTAACTAAATGTATTATTTTATCCATCCATCCATTCTTTGACTGCTTATACTGCAGGGTTGTGGGGAGCCTGGTGTCCATCCCAGGGGACTTGGGGGACAAGGCGGGGGACACCCTGGACAGGGTGCCAGTCCACAGGGTGCCATACACTACAGACAATTTGGAAATGGCAATCAGCCTACAACGCATGTGTTTGGACTGAGGGATGAAACCAGATTACCCAGAGGAGACCCCGAAGCAGGGGGAGAACATGCAATCTCTGTGCACACAGGGCGGAGGCAGGAATCGAACCCCCAACCCTGGAGGTGTGAGGCAACAGTGCTAACCACTATTTATTAGTGTATTAGTTTATGAGTCTCTGCTGTTTTTTTTTAAAGCCCATATTAGTCTGCGTATTTAATCTCTGTATTTATACCCCCTTTGTTTTCCATGTGTTTTAGTTATCTATTGTATGTCTATAGCTCCAAAGCTGCATTACCAAGCTGTGACGTTCCCTAAGCTAGTTGTGTTTTATCTACTTCCTTTTCTTATCATTGGTGTTCGTTCCTCGTGTTGGGTGTAAACTTTGTGTGTGTTCTGTGATTATTCTCTTTTATCTGAATTGCCATGCACTTTATTACTGCAAAAAGAAACACTAAGAGTATTACAAACATCCACATCATCATTTCTGTCATTTTTTTTATCATGCAAAATCTTGCAAACTGTAGGTGCTTTTTGAGTTTCCGTCTGTTCCATTGAAGCTTTTTTACAGACAAATTCAAAATTGGCACAACATTTCCAGGTGGCTAGAAACCCAATTAAAATGTCTTTGAACTCCAGAGGCTTAACATTGCGGCACAATGCAATGTGACTCTGATTACGCTCCGAGATGTCACCGGTGGCATTTGTCTCCTTCGTTGCTATGGAGTCACAGCTCAGAAAGCCCAGGAGACCCACATCCCAAGCAGGAGGAAGGAGAAAGAAACACAGTGTGCATAATATGGTGTGTCTGTATAATGCTGACCTAAAAACTTGTCTCTTAAAAAGACCAAGCATCAATTTTCCAATGTGTTGTGCAGCCCTCTGGGATACAAAGAGAGTCAAATGCACTCGGAATGGTTCAGTGCAATTTCAAACAGGAGATTATCCATCAAATAGTTATCACATACACTAAAGCTATATTAAATGTTAGTGGTGTAACAATACACTCTGCTCACAATTTCAATTCGATTCAATTTTCAGAATATTTTGAACAAAATGTGAAGAAAAATTATGACTGAAAATTATTTCTGAATCATAAGCAATGCAAAACAATGTGCATTTTTGTCTATATAAAACTAAACAATTCAAAAATTGCTACAAACAGACGTTTAATACTATAAACAAAATGTACTAAAGATTCAGTATAACTGAAAAACAAACAAATAAATTTATAAATTCTTCCAAAAATTTTGATTGAATAAACAAAGTGTGTGACCTGGGAAAAAGGATCAATGGAAACATAATGAGCTCCGTAGCAGAAATAGAGCTCCAAAGTCAGCTAAAATGCCTGGTTTCCGTGGCCTTTGGTGCTGTTTGAAAGCTACTCAAGAGCTCTTTTTTAAACATTATAATATGGTTTTGTAACGGTATAACGTATAATGCGTGTTGGTCATTGCAATCAAACAAGTGCAGATCTCGTAGGCTCTCCATAAAAGAACATGATCACATGACCAGCATGTGCTCTATATATGTTAACTCTATGGGTTGTGCAAAATAGGACCTTTTTGTGGGCAAACAGTGCAACTGCATTACATGTGAAATTAATAGATTGCCCATTTCTATGCTGTGAATCACACATTTCCATGTTGCACATCGTCACGTTTTTTCATCACGATGAATTGTGTCAGGATGAATCATTACACTGCTATTAAATATGTATGAAGTAGATTTTATGGGAAATTTCCCATCCATTTTTCTCTAGTTTTTTTGTTTCTTTTCCTATTGTTTGCTCAAAATAACTGAAACCCTAAAGGGGCTCATGTCCATCACTATCAAAGCCGTGCTACATAACAGGGAAAGAAAGAGAGCTGAGGGTGCTTAAATTGACAGCGAACTGAAACATCTCTTCAATATCATACTCATGCTTCACTATTTCTTAAGATGCAAACAAGATACTGCAGCCCATGATTTATACAGTATACAGTCATTTATCATCTGATACCTACATGAATGTCAAAATCAGATGAGAATCATTTATCATTTATCAACTGTGATATCTGTAAAATTGAGTATTGATCACCTGAATTGGCTTAAGCATGAACAGGTTTATGACGTGTGAGCTATATGCGTAGCTGCAGGCCAGATGACTTTGTGAGGATGCAGATAAACATGTCAGGAGGCTTTAAATTGTGGGATTCACCTTCTACAAAGGATGAAAAAAAGCAGCGAGTTATAATGGTCTGAAGTGAACACCTTGAAAGAAACTCTGAAGGACCAAAACCAGCAAAATGGCTGGAAAGAAGCGCAAATTAAAGCGTAGATTGGAATCATGTATGAAGTATTATAGCTGATTGATTAGACATCAGATAAGTGCTGATTTGAGCAGAGCTGATGAATTTGCTCACCCGATAACCCCTTATTTACATATCACATGCATTTAACATAAATGCATAGCATTTACATGAAATATGTCTACATTTATATTAATTCTTATCCTGCTTATACATTTATATTAATTCTTATCACTCTTATCAATTTATCATTGAACACCCTATATATTAGCATTTTTGTTTAAATTACATCATTCGAAATATTATAAGATTCTAAAATTCTAACCAAGCAATAGGTATAAATGAATCCAGAAATTATTAAATATACCACGGCATGTTTGAATTCTTGAATCAGAAGGTGTTGATTATTTTTTGACAGTAGTGCCAGCTGTGATTCAAATCATAGGTTTTTATTAATGGATTCATTCTAAAAGTTTGTTTCTATTTTGTTTCTATAGCAACAGCTCACAAGGTCACATAATCTAAGCCTAATTATAAACACACAAAAAAAGAAAAAAACGTGTTGTTATTTAACAAAGAAAATGTACATTCATTTATATGGTGTTATGGGGTTATGGGGTCTCATTAACATTAAGAGAATAATTCAGCTGGTGAGCTGAATGACTGTCTATAGAGCTGTCTATAATGTAAGTGATAACAGGACTTGTTTCATGGACTTTCCATAACTGAAAATGCCAAAATATTTATTGCTTTATTTTTTACAGTTAATTCTAGCACAGTCTTTGAGTCTTTTAATTACATATAGGCTTAATAGCTTTCATAAAATAAAGCATTCACTTAGAGTCACATTAGAATCTGAGCATGACCAATTAATAAGATCCATAAAGATTTAGCTTCCTTTATTTAACTGATATTCTGTATTTGTTTGGTCTGTGGCAATAATAGTGATTAAGTAAAGAATACCACACTTGGGGGCATGCTATTATAGGAAAATAATCAATGACCAGGTAGTGTGATGTGGCCTGACACGAAGCAGACTTACAGTTAACACTCTAAAGTTGATTATTTTCTGATAACATCATGTCACAAAGTCCTCTTACTCCACAGTAATGTAATGAATTATTACATTTTTTTTATTAATTAAATGTCATACATTTTATCTGTTTATAGTTACATTTAATGTTGTAGAACCTAGAAACAAGTTAGTTCCTGTTCTCAGTAACTTAGCAGCTATAACCACCAATCCCTTACCATCCACTCTTTTTTCTTTCTCCTGATGTTTCTAAGATTTAAAAAAAAACACACAACTTTTCAGTATTGAGAAACCGCAAAGCATATACTCCTCTGTCCTGAAGACTTTCCTGTATCTGAAAGCCTACTGACTGTTACAAAGCTCTGACACTGGAGACTCCTTCCCTAAATGTTAAATAAACATCTCCTTACATCTCCTTACTCCTTAAAACTAAACTATATCACCAATCATACGTTTTTTGGTTGTTAAATAACAAAACATTATTAATCTGTTTATTATTAGCCTTAGATTATGTGGAGGATCCACCATACAAGTCCCTCTGAAAATACTGTCACTATAGAAACAATAACATATTAGAACAAGTGTGTTAATATGAAAATGTGGTTTGCCTTGCAGCCGGAACAGCTGTCTGAGCTGCTTTTAAAGCAAATTAATCAGCACCCTCTGACCAATCAGAACAGAGACTTCAACAATGCTGCGATATAAACCATAATAACACATAATAAGCTCCAGATGTTTAAAAACTGGACTGGCATTGTGTACGAGGTATGGCTGAAAGGAAATAACAGTTGGATATGGTTTTAGAGCCAGTTGATTAAATAAATGATTTTTTTAAAATTTAACACTGGCTCTAGAGTGCCATTGTAAGGAATATGGTCAGCTAACTACAGTCACTAAAGATGTACACAGAGGACTTCATGAGGAAAGGAAGTCAAAGTGCCAGCTAAAGTGCTGGTCATTTCATATATACAGTATCTTTATTGCTAGTATTATTGTCTTTTATGATAGCTTACAGCTTTGATGAATGAGGGAGATACCATCATAAAGTAACATCATAAAAATAAGAACTATCAGCACAGCAGAAATCTCAGTGTTAAAAAAATAAACAAATAAATAAAATAAAGTCCGTAACTAGACCTGCAGTATTATAGGAACTCTTAGTGTTAATTACCATCATGCACTGGTTTAATAATAAATGGATAAATAAAATGAAGTTTTCTTTTGTATATAGCTGGGCTTACATAAAAATCCAATGTAGGTCACTTACTCAGTCTAGTGATCTGATTTTTGTTTTACATCACCACATAAACACTACTATGACATTTAATAAGCCTTGATGATGCTTTATAAACCTTTAGGATGCTTTATAAGACCTCTAGAAATAGTCAAATGGGTAAACTCATAATCATGTTTAATGCTGTAATCCAACACGGTGGCAGCAGTAGTAATAATAGATGAACAGAAAGATAAATAAAGAAAGTAAGTAAATGTCTTCTTAAAAGCATTCTCAATGGACCACGCAGTATAAGCAGTTTAAAAAAACGTATCTGTGATTTAAGCAATTTATCTTGCAATATCACTGAATCAGTATTAAATTAATCTCTCCATCCTCAGCACAGCAGGATGCTCATTTCCCCTTATTCCCTAAGGAGGAGAACGTAAATAAGGGAAGCTATAGACCCAGAGACTCCAAAACACAATTTACACCAGGATTAAAAAACAATAATGATCTTTCCTAGCACAAAAAATAAAGCCTACTATACAGCTTACATGCCTTGTCCAGATCATATTTTGTAAGATTGTTAAGAAAAAAAATTAGGAGGGTGAGTCAACTGAAAACCTTAAAAGTACGACATAAATTAGAATTGAATCAAATTTTTTTCAAGAGGAATCCAGACACTCGTTAACAGCTGGAAGGTTTGCATTGAACAAAAAGGAGATTATGCATAAAAATGATACAGTTTTGATATCTATTTGCTATAAACGATGCAAAATAAAAAAAAATGAAGACTTTGCAGACTCAAGAAAAGAAAAAATAAGAAAAGTCAAATCCCTCAGTACATTTTCAGATCAATGTAAAACCATTCTGTTTAAATATTTTAAAAAGAAGGCAAATACAGAACTTAAAGACCTGGTGTTATCAAATTAAAAATTTTAAAAGCTACCATACAGATTATTATGGTACAACTGATTTAATGAAACAGTGAATGAGGAAACCTAGAAGACTCGAGACTACAAGACAAAAAATTGATAATAATATACACCATGCTCAGTGTAATTACTACACACTGCTCTCAGTGTAAAAGCCTACTACACCACTTCCCTATAGTGTGAACGAGTAGGTAGATAAGGAAACATATAGTCCTAGAGACTCCAAAATGCAATTTGTTCCAGGATTAAAAAAGGAATTATGAACATGAAACATGCACTGCAGCAGTCTAAAGTTACTGTATGGATATACAACAAACTAACAGTGCTGCACTTTTGCAGCATTGTAATTTGTCATGGGCAGAAATGGGGCAAGTTTTTGTAAATTAACAAACTACAATGTGGAGAAAGTACACAAGCTGCTACACAATCAGCGCACCAAAAATCCCGAGTGATGAATGAACACCTACAAGTGTAGGCACTAATACAGTACTGCAGGTGTTCATTCACTGTAACACTGTAATGATTTTGCTATGAATTCAAACTACTGCATCAAGACCTAGAAGGGAAGATAGACACAGTAAAAGAGCAGCACTCACCTACAGCTGCAGGCACTTTCACACGCTCCGGAAAGGCATCCCCACGTTGACAAGCAGCGCAAAGTCCACAAATCCAACCACAACTGGGCGCGAACAGCCAGGGTCTGTCTGGGGAGAGGGAGCAAAGGAGTGAAGGAGGGAGTGAGGGAGTGAGGGAGGAAGTGAGAGAGGGAGGGATTGAAGAAGGGAGTGAGGGAGCGTTCAGTGGTGTTGCAGGGAGTGATGCCCAAACACTGTGAGAGTTAGATATGCATTGAGGGAGGAGGGGGATATGAACTCCAGAAAGAAAATCTAGAGCAAATATAAACAGCAGAGGAGGATGCACACACACACACACACACACACACACACACACACACACTGAGTATAAGATACAGCTGAGATTCAAGTGCTATATTGTAATGATTTCAGGCAGTTTGTGTTCTTCTCTGCGTCTCGTTTTCATGTCCACTGGTTGATATCCAAATGCAGACCACGCCCATGTTCATTAATAATCATCGGTTCACTCATAGCTGCTGCTTCTCAAGTGACCTTGCAGTCTCGCAAACCAGGACTCTAGATTTTGCTAGACAGTCTGGTACGTATCATCACAAAACATGGCCAAGCCCTGCCTACTTTCACAGAGAGGGTATTTGAGTGACACTTAAAAAAACACCCAAGCACATACTTTTTCAGGAGCATGCTGGGAAAATATCAAAGAATGTCTTGTTTGCCCAATTTTGTTTTAAATAAAATTCTTGAATAACTTTTTGAGACAAAATGTGGATTTTTTTATAACCAGTTATTATATCATCCCCTGAAAAGCATTTACACTGTGCCACGGTGTAAAAAAAAAAAAGGTTTTCAATCAGAAACTGGCACCAAGACAGCCAATCAGATTGCAACATCAAGATTCTGAAGATTGTGGCCAGAAAAGTGTACAAAATGTTAAGATGTAAATTATAAGAAAGAAGGAAGCACAATATTATAATGTGTGGAAGACTATTTTTTCTCAAGACTTACATTCACTCCAATCTATTTGGTGTTGGATACTTTTATTGTTCAAATTCCTTACAGAAAATTCACACAAACTTCATATAATCACATGATTCACATTGTTTACTTTGCACGTGGTTTTTAGACACCGTAAGTTACACAATAGTAGAATATAAGTTGTGGGTTTTTTCACAAATGAGCCATTTGCGTGCACTCTGTTGATTGAAAGCATGGACCCATCACAGTGAGTATGCAAATAATATGCAGATGTAACTTACTTGTGACATAAAACAAAGCTGTGATTTCGAATGCCTTGTAAAAATGGAGAGGTTTCTTGTCACTCCAGAAACGAAGAAACAGCACTAGGTGCAGATTTTTTTTTTTTTTTTTTTTTTTTAGTATTGGTGCAACATCTTACTATGGTGCAAAAACTGCTCAAATCTTTCCGAGTTGGTAATATTTACTGTACAATCATAGCATTTATGATTTTTGGCTATATGGGGGATACCTGAAAACCACACATTTGTGTTTTTTTTAAAGCAGCAGTCAGAACAACCACAAATAAAATGGCAGAAAAACCAATTCACTGAAGGGGAAAGGACACAGGACATGAAAGTCACTTCTGGTATCTGTTTCTGGTAGTTACCTGACTTTTGTTGGATGAAATTTGACCTGTGAAGAGTGTGGTCTCTTTGGTCAGTAAAAAAATGAAGTGCTGCTAATTATTAAGTAGCACTCATACCAGACACCAGATGCTCACACCTCGCTGTTTTTTTTTTTCTTACTGCTGCTTGGCATACATCTGAAAAAAAAAAAGCCATCTCATCCATAGACATATGCTAGGATTTTCTTGTTAGCTTGTTAGCAAACTGTCTTTCTTTTGTATTGTTTTTCTTGCTTGATGTTTCAACACAGATAGGCCCATGTGATCATACATGATAATCACGGCAAGGACACACTGTGTGTGTGACAGATGGGTGTTTGGAAATTTACATTACACAGCTGGAGCGAGGTTCCTCACTCGAATTCCTTGGCACACTGGCAATCGCCCTGAGCTCGGTTTGATCCTACTGTGGATCTCTATTCGCCCTCATTCCCTTACGCTCACGTTTCTTTCTCTGTTTGTCTCTTTTTATTGTGTTTGGGTACATCAATCAGATGTCACACTATCACTACTTTCACCTAGCTTTGTCAGTGTCAGATGTGAGGTAAGAGATTTGGCACAGAACCTGTGATACTAATCATTCCATCACTCCAACAGCAATTATTCACAACGTGCCAGAGCCACAAAAGTAGGTCTTGACAGTGTGTGTAGTAACACAGGTGATGGAGGGGGAATCATCTGAAGTAGTACAATAAGAAATGCCTTGTGTATTTATATACCATCTCTACCCATCAGTATTGGGTCTGTCTTCAGTAAATGGCTGGAAAGTGTTTTCACTCCTTGACAAATGTGTCTCTCTGAATCAAGATGGAATCTTTTTCAAATAGAAAAAACTGAGATTTGTATCAGGCATCACTGGCACTGGAACCTTGTTGTGTAAAGATGCTTTCCTCCATTTGAGCGATGAGATTTATAAGAACAAAGTGTCAGCTGAAATTATATCTATAAGTGAGATAAAACTGAAAACTAGATAGCATCATCCTTCATCACAACAGCATTGGGTCATTGCGCTCCTTATTTTGACCTGTGAGATATCTAAAAAGGATGCCGTCTCCCTCGGTGTGTATGAGAGCGAGAGAGTGTTCTGTGTTTAAGTTTGCCCACAGAATGGCAGCTATGCTGCTGGCCTACATCGCGCTGACCTCGTTTCTCTGATGTACAGTACATTCGGAGGAGTTGATGAAATTTCGCCTACAAAAACACCCAAGAAGACCAAAACCAAGCATCAACCCTGGTGACGTTTTATTTGGTGATTTTATGTGTTCTGTTCCTTATGTGGCATTTTTTTTTGTCTCTATTTTTGGCAGCATCACTTTGTAAATCAGGGTTCAGCCTCAAGATCTGGGATTTAAATATAACTGAAATAAAATACAATAAAATGTGAGTGTGATTTACCCAAAGCAACAGTTACAAAATCCTGAAATAGTAAATAAATAAATAAATAAATAAATAAATAAATAAATAAATAAATTCATTGTACTTTAGCTTTTCTCAAGTTTTATATCTGTTGTATTATTTATTTATTTATTTATTTATTTATTTTGAATTTTAGATTTAATTGTATATTATTTACAATTGAAATAATATTTAATTTTAAGCTACAGTTCCCTGCTTTACCCAATTCCTTATTACTTGTATTATCTTAGTTTAATCACTCACTTATTTTATAGTTACATTATTATTGTTTTGAGAAAGATTTATTCTTAGAATTTATTTGACAAGAGAACAGTGGTAATTCGAACACTTTCTCTAAAAGGTAGAGTCATCCCAGAATGTGAAACTGATGGTGACCATGTTGGTCATTTAGTAATGGAAATCATTAATGATCAAATTTACAGTTATATACAAGTTACATAAAATTGCATCAAGTTGCATAAAATGTTCCATTTATAGTCAAATGACTGATGTTTACTCTAAACCCAGTCGAGCTGTTGTCTTAAAATCTGCAGTAGCCTGCCATCCAGTGGTCTTCATGGAGAATAATCCACCCAAGATTATGTAAAAATGACAACTCGCACCAACAAAGAAGTCACAGAGCTAAAAACCCTCATAGCAGCCATCTTGAAGCTGAATCACTTTCTTCCTAAGCACAGAACAAATGTTTTATTATGGTATTAATGAGCCAGATAATGTTTTTAATGATTTGCACAATGCTGGTACCAAAACTGGTAGCTATAAACTTTCCTTAATTGTTAACTACATTGGCCCTGGAAATAGATTTCAGACACAATGTACTTGTACTTGTAGCATTAAAAACACTCTACATAATTATGTTACTTGGTGCAAAAAACAAACAAACAAACAAAAAAAACCCTCATTTGGTAGTTTCCAATATAAAACTATTTGAAGCCTACATCATAGATTATGTAGATGTTTTCTCTAGTTGGAGACAGAAATCTACAGCTCACCCATTACTAATATTATCCAGCTTCTTCTCATCTCAGATAATCTGCACATCCAGAGATGACGACACAGAAATTATGCAACAGGTCACATGACAGTGATCAAGGAACTGCCCTTTGTGTCGCAGTCTTCCATGAAATAGACTCTACCACAATCCTGTTATTTCTGCCAGTTGGAAGGAAGGGCTAATAATGAAAATTCATTGACACATGGCACTAAATTTATATGTATAAAAATAAAAAATTTTCTGTTAGAAAGGTTTTCTTGATAGTTTTTGCAATATTTCAAGCATTAAAAACAATTTAGCTGCTAAAGTCAAACCAAAAATGTTTTTCTCAACACATTTTTGCCTAAAATCCTCCTTTTATTATACTTTTTGTAATTTAAATTACAAAATTTAATCTTTTTTTAATTTAAAAAATTGCTTGTTTGTAAAATCTCCAATCTCAAGCCTGAATAATACACATATTATATGCTGTGCATATGGGCTGTATGTTAAATGTTCTAGTGTTCGTTTGTCAAGTTAAATCCCAGTTATATTTGGTGAAAATAAAGAGTTTATGATACTTTTTCAACATGGTTGTACTGGTTACTTTTTCAGAGTTGTATAGCTTCTAAAGCTTCTAAAGCTTGTAAAGCAATAATGCTAGACATCCACAACATGGTCCAAAATACACAAAATACATTTATTGAGCAATGCAATGCAGGCGTGAATTTTTGAACATGGGCACTTCCGCTGAACACAAAACAGCACTTTGTGGATTCCTGAATGAGAGTCTGGAAGAAAGACAGGAGACAGAGTCCAGGGGAATTGGCCAGAGGGGACAGGACGTTTAGAAGCACTTCCTGTGGACGATGGAAGGTCCGGCTTCATCATACTCGTCCTTGCTGATCCACATCTGCTGGAAGGTGGAGAGTGAAGCCAAGATGGAGCCTCCGATCCATACGGAGTACTTCCTCTCAGGAGGGGCAATCATCTGTACAGGAGCATCAGTGGTATCATCAGAAACCGGAGCATCTTAGCGCATACTCACATTTGCTTCGACACTTTTTGGAAAATATGCTTAGGATGGAATATAAAATGATCTCTTTTGTCTATAAAAAAGCAAGAACTTTTAACTCCTAACTGTGTGTATGTACTGGAAATGTATACAAAAGTGTATGCCAAATAATTAAAAGCATATATAAAATAATATGTATAATCAAATAAATGAAATTTTTTAAAATTCTGTATTAAAGAAATAATCTGCATTTTGCTTTAGAATGAGAACTACAAGATTTGACATTTGACATTATTCTCCATTAGAAGGAAAAAATGTCCCAGATAAAAAAAAATGTCCTCATGAAGGTCAGAGATAAAAATGGGGAAAGGATACCATACATCACTGCCATAACCCACTGATCATAACTGTAGATCTTACCTTGATCTTCATGGTGCTGGGGGCGAGTGCTGTGATCTCCTTCTGCATCCTGTCACCGATACCTGGGTACATGGTGGTGCCGCCGGACAGCACGTTGTTGGCGTACAGGTCCTTACGGATGTCGATGTCACACTTCATGATGCCGTTGTAGGTGGTTTCATGGATGCCAGCCGACTCCATGCCTACAGATAGACAGCGGAGTGACAGTGTGAAAGTGTGTATGTACAGTATGTACAAAGCCCGATCTAAAGTGCAGAATTAACAAGTCCATTGAGTTTTACAGTGTTGAACACATACAGTTTGAGTTAACATCTAGAGTATTTGGCTGTAGGTGTTAATTAAGTACTGTAACGCTGTATGTGTATGTCGTAAGTCGTAAAAATGGATTATCTGGGATAAGCCCTCTGTCTCTTTGAAGGAAAAAGAATTTGGCACCCATATCATTTTATTTGCTGTTAACAAATGTCTTAAAGGGAATTTTCTTAAACTTTTGTGGAACCAAAAACAACAACACCAACGAGATGTAAGTAAAAATACACAGAATGGTATGAACAAGCAAAGCTGGGGCTGATTTCTTTCTAGCCCAGACTGTAGATTGATGCAGCCTATCAGCAACAGTCATGTCAGGTGATTATGCATAGTGAAACACCACACAGCTTTCCTGTGTACTAGCGAGGAATAATTCAAGCCTACTGTGCTGACACATTCATAACATCATCAGCAATGACTGAAAAGCTTCACTAACTAATTTTTCAAAATGTCTTTGGAGAACCAGATAATTAGATTAAGCAATATCATCCAATCAAAGTACAAATTACATGAAGCGATGAAAGAAATGTACGTTTTGCATGGTTAGAACAAACCAGCTGGCTAATGACCAACACAGCTTTTCTGTTTATTGTGTCTGCAGTTTGGAAGAGACGCAACATGATTACAGACTTGATTTAAAAATAGCAATCAGGAATGGCGCTGCCTATGCATATATGTAATAGTTTTATGTCTATGATGACACCCTGTTCTATAAGGCGCAACCACAATGGTTTCATAATAGTAATACCAAGTAACTGATAGGCAGTAGAATTTGTTAGTGCTCCCATTCAATAGCACGAAAAGCCGTCACTTATTATGGTTTCTCATCTCCTGGTAAAGGAGTTCTACCTGGAGATATCTCTCTGTTGTAGGGATCTACATATAGAATCTTCAAGGAGTTCCCCAAAGGGTGCTACATAGAACTTCATTCTGTTCCATCTAAATGTGCCAATACTCACTGTAGAAAAGGTAACTCACTGAGGATTTTGTTCTATTATATGTATTATACAGTGGGGTCCAAAAGTGTGAGACCACTAGTGAAAATGCTTCTATTCTGAATTCTTAATTTTTATTTATTTATTTTATATTTATTTTTATTTAATTTAGAAAATTTAATAATAATAATAATAATAATAATTATTATTATTATTATTATTATTATTATTATTATTATTATTATTATCAGTTAGAAATATTTACATGAATTTCAGAATTTCTTAGTATTTGGTATTTCCCCCTTTTGCTATAATGACAGCGTATTTGAGCTGGCATGGACTCCACAAGTTTGAGTGTCATCTGAACACATGTTAATAGAATGGATAAGACTTGAAAAAAACTTTTGTGCAGTCAACATGGTCAATATGACAAATTTGCTTACATTTAAATAGGGACTTATAAATAGTGCAGAATCTTGAATATTAAATTTTCAAGATATTGAAGATTTACTTTCTTTGCTTTAAATATTTCAAAAATTCTACAACTTTCTGTTTATTTCCAATTTTAAATGAAAAAAAGAGAAAAATCCCAGATTTTCAATGTGGTCTCAGACTTTCGGACCCCACTGTATGTTCCATGCATTAGTGTGATATAACTAATCAATGGCTGTGAATGCACTCGCTTTCACAAACACTAGCTTTCCTTCAGCAAAGCTACAACAGAAGTTTGAAGTGTTAATTAAAGGAGGAAATGAGCACACCTCCAGCTCTCTTGCATGAGCTGACAAAGATTGATGTTTGGATTCAGGAAGACCAGAGAACGTCTGACCCTTAAATAGATCCTGAGCCTCTGGTTATACGGCACCGCTGTGAATGAACTGCCATCAAAAGGCGATCTGTCACCCAGATCTGTCTTGCTGAGACGTCTACAGCTATGTGTCCATTTAAGTGCTTTTAAGGTGCTTTTTTTTACGGTTTAAAAAAAAACCTTTATACTTGCTTGAGGTGGAAAAATAAAGCAGTTTTAGTCAATAGAACGGTGGGTGTAAATGGTGATGGAAAAACAAGCGATGAACAAATAATGCATATAATATGTACTGTACAGTGTATATTACACAATTTAACTGTAGGCAAAGTATGTATATTATGTTTAAACTTTATAAGGTGTGCATGTGTATGTGTATTTGTAAAATATGTAATTGAGATATATTTACATATGTAAAGTGTGTATGTGATTTGCATACATGTATATGTATTCATCACTATTTCCTGTATTTCAGGAAATGCATTTTGCCTTTAAGAAATCTGGAGAGGTGAAACAAAGATGATTATATGATATTGTTCTTACACTGTATGGAAGTTAAATTCAATATTTAGATGGAAACATTACAGTGTAAGTGTGTAATTGTCAGCACATGAGACCAGCCTGTGTAAAACTATGTGCCTACCCTGGGACTTTAATCGCATTGCAACACACTCGGTCCAGCAAGTTGATTGAGAATTATTAATGACATGAATTTTTCATCAGCTGAGTTCGAGCTTTGTGTGTGAGAGAGTTATTATGCCTGTATTTCAGTGATTCCTCTGAGAGTAAAAGAGGGCTACAGGCCAAATAATGATCGCCTGATAATATAGGCCAATCATATTCACGCATTATAAAATTCCTTGTCATCATCCATTCATACGTAGTTACACTTTTTTGTTGTGTTTTGTGACAGAAAGACCATTTTACATTGTCATTAAAATGAATTTTCAACATAAAACTCTATCCACATAGCTTTATTTTCTCTACTGAATATTATAAATATATGAAAACTTATTCGTTTTTGCAGCCCATTTGGAAATTTGGAAAAAGTAACCTGTATTTGTAAATCCGAACCAGAAAAGTGATGTTAGTGCCTGTGCCAGGATTATTTCTTATTTTCATTCCTGTCTGCATGGTGTCTATGTTCATAAATATCGTTAATAATATTGTTATAATATTGTGTGTGTATATGTGTGTGTGTAAAGTGTCACACTGACCGATGAATGAAGGCTGGAAGAGCGTCTCGGGACAGCGGAAACGCTCGTTGCCGATGGTGATGACCTGACCGTCTGGCAGCTCATAGGACTTCTCCAGAGAGGAAGAGGAGGCGGCCGTGGCCATCTCATTCTCAAAGTCCAGGGCCACATAGCACAGCTTCTCCTTAATGTCACGCACAATCTCTCTCTCAGCTGTGGAGGAGAGTAAACATGGATAAATAAGACATTTCTGGAAAAAGCGTAACAGTGTATATGCATTATCACTAACAGTGTATATGCATTATCACTGAATGCAGTGAATTCAGGGCTACTAATATTCATAATATTCATTATTAGTATTTGCTCATTGCATATTGAACTGTAGCTAGGAGGATATTACTGTATAGTGGAAGTCTATTTCACTAAAACTCTTCCTCAAACCACATTCAGCTCTTCAGTAATGTCACTCAGATTTGCTGAAAAGCTTTAGGACATTGGGTCTCAACATGGGGTCCATGAAGCTTTGCCAGGGTCCATGATTTTTTTATTTTTTTTGGACTAGTCCCACGATTTTAATGAGTGTAATCCAAACCTCAGTGACTCTAAAAAATGTAAGCCTATAAATAATGGGTGAAAGTTTGGACAAGGGGTGTGTTTGTGGGTGTGTGTATGACAGTGTGTAAGCAGCACCTGTAGTGACGAAGGAGTAGCCTCTCTCAGTGAGGATCTTCATGAGGTAGTCGGTGAGGTCTCTGCCGGCCAGATCCAGCCTCATGATGGCATGGGGAAGAGCGTAACCCTCGTACACCGGCACGTTGTGGGTCACACCATCACCAGCGTCTAGAACAATGCCTGTACACACACAGAAACACACAGAGAGAGAGAGAGAGAGAGAGAGAGAGACTGATTAACATATATTATCCAGAGAATTTAGCTAAATATTATTATTATTATTATTATTATTATTATTATTATTATTACACAAAGTTAATCAAAATAAATTCCAGTAGTATGATACAACAAATATAAATGCAAAAAATAATATAAATGCAAAACATTTTTTTTGTTGTGGGGTCACGATATAGTTCCAAATGTATTTATTTTTATAATAATGACTTATTCTGCTATAAAGCAATTTCTTTAGGGAAATAAATTTCTAGGGAATGTACATTTTTTAATTGTGTCCAAAAATATGTCTAGTGAAGCATGTGCAGTTTGTTTTTGTGCTTATACATGTTATATATTGTAGTATTATGTATAGCTCAATGCTTCAGAGAGTCACACACTACTCTGTGTAAAGTACAGTGCTGTTCCTTAAAGTCTAGTTTTAAGTTCTTTATCAGCTTCTCATGAGAAGTGAGAAGAGTCGACTGCTGCTGAATTATTAAAGGAACATTCCTGCCAAAATCCATCACTTAAAATATAAGCTATTCATCAGGAAGCTTTAATGTCAGTGAGAACAGAAAAGCAGAGAGTTTGGTGTGGAATCATGTTCTGACCTGTGGTACGGCCGGAGGCGTAGAGGGACAGCACGGCCTGGATTGCCACGTACATAGCGGGAACGTTGAAGGTCTCAAACATGATCTGAAATCCCACAGTGTATGCAATGAGCAACAGCTAACATGAGCAAATGTGAGTTTAGTTTAAATGTTAAAGAGGCAGTTTGTAATTACAGAGCCCTCTACTGCCTGTGCAGTGGATTACAGTTGTAACAAAAATACTGTCAAAATTTCCCAACCAAACCTAAATCAACACTATCCTGACACTATCCTTTTCAAGTCCATTAAAGACATCAGAGTGGCTAGTATCAGCATAGTATGTTAGGCTAGTGTTTCATATTTAAGAAATAAAAAACTTTGGGACATGCTGTTGTAGAAGAATAATCAACTTTTCCAATATTTTCCCAAAATTTTCCAGTAATAGCAAGTGTTTTATTCTGAAGCAATTTGGCAATGATTACAAATTTTTATCCGTTTATAGTTACAGGTACGTCCGCAACAGAAGTTAGCTCCTGCTATTATTAGCTCCTCGTATAGTTGCTATACAGTTGTTTCCTCATCAGACTTTTGACGTTTATAAGATTTTTAAATTTGCAGCCTTTCTTGTTAATTAGAAACCGAAAAGCACAAAAGCCTCTGTCTTGAAGACTTACTGACAGTTACAAAGTGCTGACACTGGAGACTCCTTCCATAACGGTTGAATAAATGTCTCTGAACAGATAGTTTCATTATATAAACTCTGCATTTTTCTTTAAATAACAACAGTTTTTAAATCTATTTCTTATTAGTCTTAGATTATGTGGATTATCTGCCATAGAAGTCCATGTGTAAGTTGACGCTATAGAAACTGTAACGTATTAGAAGAAGTGCAAGAATATAAATCTGTAATTAATATAAAATGTTGTTGTAGAAAATTCAAATGCTGTTATAGAAAATTATTCAACATCTTATGGCCAATCAGATTTGAGAATTGAACCGCACTGTGGTAAAAATGCCGTTTAAATAAGTCTTAAGTAGCATCAGGCTCAGAAAAATGTCTTCCAAATGTCCTTAATAAATAAGCAACACTAAGAGGCATTTGTGTCTCTGCTTTGAGATGTTAGTTAGATGCTCTTCATCCCTCATGATTATTTTTTTATGGGGACTCCACCTCAGAACATCTTCACTGTCACTCCTCTAACAGCTCTGTCTCGCTATACTCACATGGATAAAATGTAAATGTAAAAAGAGACATGGGTGCCATTCAGAATGGCGCACCTGAGTCATCTTCTCCCTGTTGGCCTTGGGGTTGAGTGGAGCCTCAGTCAGGAGGACGGGGTGTTCCTCAGGAGCCACACGCAGCTCGTTGTAGAAGGTGTGGTGCCAGATCTAAAGTTCATCAGAACTCTTTCATTAGCACTCATTATTATTCAGCAGTATTCATTATGAACCGCTCAATCATGCAGCTCTGTCATACATCTTCATGCCATCTGCATGTCACAGAGTCTCGTACCTTCTCCATATCGTCCCAGTTGGTGATGATGCCATGCTCGATGGGGTATTTGAGGGTGAGGATGCCTCTCTTGCTCTGGGCCTCATCTCCTACGTAGCTGTCTTTCTGACCCATACCCACCATCACACCCTAGAAGGAAGATAACAGCCAGTTAGCCACTCCACAGCCTTTCATTTTACTTATTTCTGTTTTCTTTATGCTGTAAAACATTACACACAAGAGCATGTCGAGCAACTTATAGAAGTATTAATAAATCAGGTTGCTCAGCAAGTTTCACCCATCCCATTCACAAATGCAGTCAATCAACCAAGATCCACTTCATGTCTGATGTTTGCTTCTTTACTTTTACACTATGAGGCTAATGGTGCTAATGAGCAATGTAAAATGATAGCCTCCAGTTTAGCATTGTACACATGACTGGCAAAATTCAAACCATGTTGATTTGTTTAGCATACTGCCTGAGTATGTCTTTTTGTATGAAGCCACTCTGATGAGATGGTACATATTTTTTAAAATGGCCACGAATTATGTTTCTCGAGATCGATATCATGGCCGCAAAATTCTTAAGTCGTGGTAAGTATTGTAAATTAAAAATGAGTGAGAAATTGAGCATAGAAATCATTTGAATCCCATTATGGCAAAAGGAACGTAAGCATGGAGATGATTGATATTTTTACACTTTACTTTGATCTTGAGTGATTGCTCACATCACCATAAGCGAATTTTCAACAGACTTTTTCACCCGTTTCTTCCAAATAATTACCTGGAGGCCATGTGTTTAGTATGATGTTATCACAAGATAATAATTTTTGGTTATAAGGTGCATAAATTTTGGTCTCAAAATATTAGGTTGTGGCTTCAATATATTAATTCATGGCTATGCCTTATTAAAAATTAACCACTATGTCACCTCAGCAGCTCTGTACTTTTGAGAAAAGTCTGATGATTTGCAAGTCGTTCTCATGGTGCACAAAGTGGTGGCTTAATGTTGCTTACTTATAAGTGCAAAACTAAATAAGCATGTCTTCACTGAAGAAGATATTGTATACATTTAATTTTTTGTTAAACTATTCCTTTGAATGGAATTATTTTGTATTTCCTTCCCAGAGACTTTACACCCTCATAGTATTAAGTATTATGGTTTGTATTGACTAGACAGACCAGGCTTGTAGACCACTTAGTGTGTAAGTGTGTAAGAGTGTATAAGAGTGTGTGAGTGTGTGTGAACAGGATTACCTGGTGGCGAGGACGGCCCACGATGGAGGGAAACACAGCTCGGGGAGCGTCATCTCCGGCAAACCCTGCCTTCACCAGACCTGAGCCATTATCACACACCAGAGCTGTGGTCTCTTCCTCGTCGCACATGATTGCTCACACTTCCAATGTAACACACACACAGACACACAATTTATAATTTGTATAAAACAGTAATAACTGTAAAACAATTATTTTGTTTGCCTTGGTTAATAAAGAAAACAGACTTTTGTCCTGTTTGATAACAATGTTGACCTTGTCCTGACCCCATATCAATTGTCAGTCTGACAATTTATTCCTTTAACTCCTTAAAGTCTCGTTTTATCATTCAGAAATTCATCCTAAAGCATATTATTTAGTTACTACAATGTAACAAATAAAAGCTTTGTGTAGTTATAAGCGAGAGGAATTGAGCAGGAAAAATTGAATATGTAAAGCTAATAAACACTTCACAAAGCTTTACTGATAAAAGTCATAAAACAAGCTGAGCTAATATAATTTTTTTTTTTTGATATTCAGTGTGTATTCGCTATACAAGGTAGATTGTTAATTCATGCATACACACTCATGTATCCATCTTCCCTGGGCCAGCATAGCGGAACAAACCATTAGCATAATAAGAATATCTCATAGACTCACCTAAGAGACTTAGACAAAGAGGCCTGGAACGCCGACTCCCTTGAGAGAGAGGGTTTGAATCAGAGAGAGAGTGAGCCTGCTGTTCACCTCCTCCCTCTATTTAAACCCAACAATGCAGCCGAGCCATCGCACGGCCGCCGGACCTCATGCCTTTTTAGGACACGATGCACCCCAGCCACACACCCACGTGCACAAAGGTAGACTGTCCTCGGTGTCCCAGGAATTCTGGAATCCGTCCCACAACAGCGGCTGTCCATGGGCATTTAATATTAGAAGGTAATTTATTGCCCTGTAGGACAGTGAGGCCTACAAAAAAGAGGTGGACAGTGCGCTGGTAGAGAATGGCATGCCGGTATCTGCTATAAATAAAGCAACGGGCAATGGTCATAATGGTGATGTGACCGTTTGTCTGACGACTGTTGACTGTTCAGGCATTCCAACACGGGTACGAGTGCGACCTCAGCCAGCAGGCCTTCAAAGGAAATTTTTCAACACGGGTACAATGGGTGTGGAGAATACGCCAACAAGCCAGGTCTATTTTCTACAGAGCAGAAGGGGAGGATCTCACACAGGAAGTAACCGGCTTACGAATGACAAATCGAGACAGTTTCGAGCTGGGATAGTAACTATATGAGGGCATAAACTCATACACACACTCCATTTGGCAATCGGAAGCTTCAGTGTTCATTTTATATCAACATTTTAAAGAGGGTTTTTTCTGATATCAGTTTCTGATAGAATTCTAATAGCAATACTCTGTTAATTTCACTTGGTCTCTGTTTTTCTATAGATCCTCAGAGAAAATGGTACTACCCACTATTTTTCCTTGTCACTGGTATGGTACCCTCAAGGGTAAATCTTTAGTAACTTCAGTGTGTATCTTTCAAGGACTAGTGGTCCTTAAGATCCAGTTATGTACCTGAATCATTTATTCTGTACACTACAGTCACATTACCATGTAAAAGATACAGATTAAAGATACAAAAGGGTACAATGTCAGTGACAAGGAAAGGAAAGTTTATTACCTTTTTTTTATATTGGATTAGATTATTTAAATTATTTAGCGTTAAGTAGAAGGGTGCCGTATTTGAATCTTTTTTAAACATTTTTTCCTAATGTTCTTATAAAGTTATCATGTTGCTTTTAGATGTCTAGATGTCTAGATGTTAGATCTTTTCAAAGCTGCTTTGTAAAAACCACTGGAGTATGAAAAATTAAGATTGAGAATGAAATTAAAATTTAAAAAAGCATAAAAAACATAAAACTATTAAAACATGCATAGACCAAACATAGACAATATAAGGAAAAACATGTAATGCTTAATAGATAGATAGATAGATAGATAGATAGATAGATAAATAAATAAATAAATAAATAAATAAATGGATTAAAGTTTGATTAAAATGCCAAGCTGAGCGCATAAATAGAAAACCAGAGCTAGCTAAAATGTTCCCATAAGCCAGGGATTTGCACATCTTCATGACCTTTCACTAGGAAAGAAAACTGTAAAGGGTCAAACATTTGACATTTTTTCTCCTTTACATTTGTGATCTTTGACCAAACTCCACTCCTCATGTCTTTTTAAGGGGCTTCAGAGCCCCAGAGCACACCCTCACCACACACACACACACACACACACAAACGCACACACATGCACAAGCACACATGCACACACACACACTTAACCTTAAGCAAACAAGCAAGCCCTATTCTATTAGGATTCCCCTGTCACCACTGCGTCATGTGACCAGCTTTTTGGTGTCACTGCAATTGTCCCATAGCTCACATTCTTCTTCACTAAACTTAGAAACAGCTCCTCCATTCTCAGTGGCTGCAGCAGTACATAGTGATGGGGCAGAACTGAAGGTTTATATATGGAAGAGGACGAGTTAGTGTGAGGTTTACAGTCGAACGGGTTCACTCAGTGTGATGGTAAATCACTAAAGCGCTAGTGTTTGATCACTAATGTCCAGTGTTCAACTGTACTGCTCTTTATAGAGAAGTGGGAAACAGTTAAACGCAGGCCAGTGTATGAAGCCCAACTGGAATAAATATGATCTCGATGTTTCAGTACCAGGGCTCGAAATCCTCTCACAGTAGGAAATCGGTGATGGCTGCTCGAAAAACTATAAGCGTGACATCATTTTGATTCTATTCTCACACATGGGGGCGAAAGTAAATTTCTAAATTTGTAATACAGAAGAGGCTTCATAACGGCGCAAAACTTCAGGAGAGTTCGAGAAAGACTTTTCAAATTGACGGCAGTTAAACGCAGATTTAGAGTCGTTCTCAAACTGCGTTTCTTAAAAATAAGGAAAGGTGCAACAGCGTAACATGATTTGAGATCATTCACTAGAGACCAATCAAACACTGTTAGCAAGTCCACTTTACATCATTCACACATTTATTTCACTAATGAGTATAATTAACAGGAGGAAACTCCTCTCTCTCTCCCTCTCTCTCTCTCTCTCTCTCACACAAAAATATGAGCCAAATACCATTTACATTTTTTGGCCTTAATACATAATTTCTTCAGCAAACGCCTTCAAGAGACAACAGAGAAATAAGTTCATGTAATTCATGTGATGCATAATAATAATAATAATAATAATAATAATAATAATACACATATTCATAATATTAACATGTAAGAATTGTATTAAAAATAATATTACATAAATATCACTATCAATAAATAACACAATTTCTCACTTACAAACCTTTTCACTGAAAGTAAGTCTAAATTCGATCATGTAACTCATAGGTCCTAATTTGAGCTGGAATTTATTCATAATAACACTTTTAGTCTGATTTTTATGAGTAATTCTGAGAGGCTTGACAAAAATTGGCCCAGGTTTATAGGAGCATTGAGTGTATGTGAGTAAAGAACACCTTAACGTGTAATTTTTGACTATTAACAATAATTTGTGCAGAATAAAGAAAATGTTAATATTTATGTTAACATGGTCTAGGAAAATTGTTACATCTTCACTCTTTAAAAAATTTCAGGCCTGTGCATAAACAGTTTGGATAATTTTCAAATAGCTAGCCAGCTAGATAACTGCTAGTAAGCTCATTTGCATTTGTCAGAGGTAGAGTGGGATTTCAGTACCTGAGTCAGGAACCTGCTTTGTAATATTGTCAGCAATTTATTTAACAGTAGCCAAACATGTCAAATTAGAAATAACATCCAAAGATTTGCTCATTTGCACACAGCTAAGTGATATTATACTAGCTGCATTGGTCACATGCATATCCTCAGTGATTCATTAAACCATATACAAAGCTGTCAAAAATATACTATTACAACTTAAATTTTCCTTATTAGGAACTTAAAATGAAAAAATTAAAAGTTGATAAAAACCAGCTAACATGTCTATATTGACTGATCTAAAGTAAATGCCTCTATAAACTTATGTAAAGTGATATTTAACTTACTGTTGATGGTGTAAGCAGCCATGCTGATATGACGTCATATGCTGAACTCGTGTTTGACGAGATCTTACCGATTTTCCGAGTAGGAATAGGCAACACTTTCTTTGGGTTTTCCTGGTTAGTGTTACGAGCTTTAGCTGAATACAGCATGTCTTCCTGTGACAAATGCTATCTAGTTTACTAGACTAAGTTGTCGGGTACCATATTGTCCTCTAAAAACTGCCATCTTGGACAAGCCACTGACCCAAACACAACATGAGCTCATAACACACCCTGAAGTGCATGCATAGATATAGTTTCTAAAAAAAAAGTATATACTATAAACTAAAAAAAAAACCCTAAATCTATATAAAGCTATATAATTAAAAAAGTAACTTTTGATCTTGCTAAGAAATTTGACCCAATTGGCATCAATCATACAAGGGTAATTGACAAATCATTTATTTATTTATTCATTCATTCATTCATTCATTCATTTATTTATTTATTTATTTATTTATTTATTTATTTATTATCTGAGCTACTTTAAGAAAACAGTATACCTGCTCTGGAATTTCACAGAAATCCCTGCTTTTTGCACTTACTCCTTTGAGACATTTTATCTAATTTTTCTTTTAGTTTCAACCATCGTTTCCTAAATTAGTCATCAAATAAGTACATTTGTTAGATAAATTTGTTGTAAAGATGAAAGATGCAGAAAGAGTAAGATGTAGAAAAATGTAGAAAGAGTAGCAACAATCAACCAATTTAGCAAATTCACATTACAGTCAATCTGTGTCCAGAATAAGTTCATAGATTTAAAGTACCAATAGTAGGTTGACATTAAAGAAATGCGAAAACTAGGGCAATTCCTTAAAAGAAGTTCCTTAAAAGGGTTATATGGCTTACAGCATGCTAATGCTAATAAAATGTAAGCTCGGTAAAAGAAAGAAAAAAAACAACCCTGAGTAAACACTACAAGAAGAGCATCCAGTCTGTTCTCATGTAGACTGTTGTTTGGACTCATGCTATGTTCCTGTCAGTGGTCATGACAGAATGATATATGAGGAGCTGAATCATGTGCAGCCAAATGAAGGACTAGGCTTAAAATTCAGCAGGATAAATTACAGAAAATGCGGTGTAGTTATGTGAGTTATTTCAAACGCAAGCTGGAAGCTTCTGCATAGAGACAAGAAGCTTCATTTTAGGTAGCAGCTTCTGTAACAAACTAAGAATAAACTGAGACCTCAGTGGCAGCACACGGTTAAAGAAATGATATAAAAAAAACAGTGTTTATCTGTAACATCCCATCATTTAAAAAATGCTGCTATTTGACAGATATAAGCTGATGCTTCCAGATGTTGTGCAATTGTGGGAGACTGATCAGCGACTGATTTAGCGCCATTAAGTTATTATTGCACCTAGTGGTCTAAATGGGAACTGCAAGAAGCACTATTAGAGGCCCATTGGGGATAGTACCATGCTGCCCCAATCACGGGGAGGAGCTATGGGCAGGACAGTTAATGACAGGGTTGCCAGGGTGACATTTTTTACATTAATTTTGGAGAGGTTAAAAATACTCAGCAGCCACCAAATTAAATTGAATACATTTCTGCAAATAAAGGGAAAGTGTAAGTGCAGACAGTGTGTCTGTGATGTACAGAAACATTTCTACTGTAAGATATATTTCAAAGATTGGAAGAAGTTTAGGGGGATTATGGAGTGGATAATGTCTGTACATCAGAAATGTGTGTGCATTGTGGTGATCTTGTTTCCCACACAAAGGCTGAGGAAAAAATAGGGAAAATTTTCTCCCTTTTTTTGCTAGTTTCGGGGGTTTCGTGTGGTTTTTTTTTTATTATTGTTGCCGTCCTGCCTGACTTTGGGGCCAAATCTATGGTCACAAAATGGTCACTCTTTTCAAGATTGACTTACAAGTCAGGTAGATTCCAAACCTAAAACAAAAAATAATTTTAAAAATCTAATTTACACAATTTCCCCAATTCCCCAAATATTACTGATCAGGGAAGACTTGTTTGGTTTGTGAGATTTACCTCTTTAGTTTTGCTAACAAGTAATGGAAGCCTATCTCATACAGACTATCCCTGCTGTTTTACAAAATTGTGTACAATTTTGTATGACGTATATGAAGATCTGAACATGTGTTTGTGGAAAAGATTACTACTCGTTATCCTTTTAGGTTACAAATCCATGCAGGCTAGATGCTTTGTATCACTAAGCCTTCAACTTTACACATTTTGTAAGTCGCTCTCAATACAAGCGTCTGCTAAACAACTAAATGTAAAGATGCAAACACTGGACACCTGACATATCTTGCTTGATTGACAACATTTGGAGTAAGGGGAACTATAGGATACACATGAGAGCTACAAACATTGGTTACATCATATTGGTTGTGCTACAGTAATAACAATATTGTTGTATACATAACTATAAGGTACACTGGTTTACATTAAAAAGGTAGTTCAGTGGCAGAAAGAGAAACAGGCCTGGATATAAAGAACATGCCTGGATACATGTTAACACACACACTTTCCTATAAAAAGTTCTCCTAAAGGTTGAGTTAGAGGTAGTGAGTAAGGCAGACCAAAATGACTGCTGAGGTATCGTCTGGACTGAAGGACCGAGGTAACATCTGGAGGTAGGGGCAGATATAGCTCAGTATCAGTATATCATAAGAGAAGCTGCATGACTGAATAACTGTTCCCAATAAGGTGGTGTATAGTAAGAAGAGGAGAACCCCAAGCACAGATCCTTGAGGTCATAACCAGTCATAACCTGATGTGACTTGGACTCCTTGTGCCTCCATGCAGGATCTTCCCAAGAGGTCAGACTAGATCCATCCAGGTGGAGTTCGTGTGATGCCAAGGTTGGATACAGTGGTAAGGAGAATCCAATCTAGTAGTATAACAACTGATGATTTGTTGGCAGCTCTTGGAGATTGCAAGGCATTCTTGGTGGACTGGTTGTTTCAGGTCATTCTATGAATGGAAAGAAGACTTTTCTTGGAAGACAGGTCTATAGTTCTCTAGCTGTGATTGGTTGAGTGTTGATTTCATAAGAAAATAACCAAAGACGTGGTGGTGTGATACTGTTACCACCTCAAAGTTGATTACTTTCCAAGAACAAGATGTCCTAAAGTATTTTAATCCTCTTATACCACAGCAATTTGTCAACACTAATGATTATTCATTTATTAAAGAATGACACATCATACTTTTCATCCATTTACAGTTCATGTTGGGGAACATCTGGAAAACAAGTTAGTTCCTCTTATCATTTACGTTATAGCAGCTATAAACAGTCATTCCCTCACCTAGCTTGGTGGTTAAATGGAAGGCTCTGTTTTTTTTAATTCTCTCTTCAAGTTAATAATACAAAAAAATACAGTTTCTCATGTTACAGAGAAACTGAAAAGCACAAGGTCCTAGGGTCCTGAAGACTTACTGACTGTTACAATGCTCTGACACTGGAGACTCCTTCCAAAGAAATTATAAATGTCGCCTTACAGAAAGCATCACCATACACCACACCAAGTCCCTATGAATTAGAAATAATAATGTATTAGAATGAATGCATTAATATAAACCTGTGATTTGAATTATAGCCAGAGCTACTGTCAGAACTGTGACCAATCAGATTCAAGAATTCAGCAGAGCTGTGGTACAGAAGAAATTAATGAAGTCATTTCCACATATTTCTACAGAATGTTGTGACACTTGTATCATCACACTATTGGCCATTTGTATGATTAAAAACTAAAAACGTGCACAGATATCAGTCAGTCGTTCCATCCCATTCTGTTAAACAAATCCCACGCTACTTCACACTTACACCATCACTTAGCATGTAGCCCCAGATGAAAACAAAAGTTTCAAGCCAGTATGTTCCTTAAGTGGTTAAAGTACTAAAAAAGAAAACTGCTTGAACTTCAATGAACTTCAATTAATGCTTTACTCATTTGGATGAAATATTTCAGCTCTATGCACATTTCAGGACAGCTCTATTGCTTTAATTCGACTGCATTAGTGGAACTACTCCTTGTGTTTGTGCCAGCACCACATATGGACCATGTGCTGACTACACAACATTTGTAGAACTATGCAACAGTCAGATACTGGACAACATGCCTGTTCCAACTAACAGCAGGGGAGGAGGCTGTGACTTCTAGGCTGTCCACTATACCTTTACAAGAGATGTTGTGGAAAATTGATTTTTCTCTCAAACTCTTTGACGTCATATCTTTTTCCTCCAGTTGTCTCTGAACCAGCTGCTGGCACGCACATCAAGTTCGAGCAGATCCACGAGCCAGGCGTCCCTCTGTGCCCCAACCATAAACTCAGACAACGATATCTGATCTGCCAAGGAGGAAAGATTTGTTATGCTCCTTTAACATTACAGAAGCAACCAATTTGTATGCTCACACCATCTTTGTATGCTCTATGCTCTAGCTTGATAGCCATATGGAGGCTCATAAATCAAATCATAGTGAAGTCCATGAAGGCTTTACGAAAGGGGGATCTCACTCAAAACTTAGAAGCTGAAAACAGGGGCTTTGGGAGGGGTGTGTTAATATACCATACTCAAACTCTTACACTTCCACTGCAGTATATAATTGTGTATTAGAGATGTGTACATAATTCTCCTTCTGATATAAAGCAATGCAGATATTTATGCATAACCATTAATGCAGAGTATGAATGATACATCTTAAGCATCTTCACTAGGACACACTGCTGCAGAATCATTTGATAACATGTTTGCATTTGAAACTCAGTGTGTGTGTGTGTGTGTGTGTGTGTGTGTGTGCAATCAGGCTTTTTTTTTTTGCTGATGCAGACACGCCTGTACTGAGTTGCACTATTCTCCTGGCATTTTCTCTACATATAGATTACTTTGAATCAATGCAGCTGAATTGCGCATTAGAAAAATAGAATCTTCACAGCCCTTGGTTGTTACTATTTATTTATTTATTTATTTATTTTATTACTGTTACTGTCCCTCACAAATCCATACCTAGAAATTTAATGAAATTATTCTCTGAATCTGCCTCTTAGAAGCCACATGTGGCTGTAGCTGAATCTAATGCACCATGCACGACACTGCTTTACATGCTAATTTGATCATTTGATCATTTAGTCATGTAATGACAAACATGCAATCATTTCAGAGGAATGATTACTGTTATAAGATCGACATGACACACTCTTGTTGGATATTCGAGGATATTTTTCAATTTTTTCCTATAAAAATGCATACACACTTTTCACAGTTTGACATATATAAAATATACAGTGTATATATATATATACATACTTTTTGGCATACCTAGACGTTCATCATTTCAAAGAGGTGGAGATAAAATAGTGCACTTATTAAATTAGGGAAACTTTATTTAATATACCATTCATGCATCCATCCATCCATTCTCTGTACTGCTTATCCTACGCAGGGTTGCGGGAAGGCTGGAGCTTATCCCAGGGATCTCGGGGCACAAGGCAAGGGACACCCTGGACGGGGTGCCAGCCCATCGCAGGGCACAATCACACACACGCTTACACACTACGAGCAATCTGGAAATGCCAATCGGCCTACAATGCATGTCAATGGACTGGAGGAGGAAACTGGAGTACCTGGAGGAAACCCCCGTTGCACGGGGAGAACATGCAACCTCCGAGAATTGCTTTTATCGTTCAGAAGCTTATCAAATCAATATATACAGTAAAAATTCTTATTTCTAGTTTAACCAGTAATGAATGATTTTAGCATAATTGTAATGTTAATTGGATTTTTTTAATAATGCTGTATTTATAATACTGACAACCCACATACACTTACCATCATCATTTAGGTCCACATGCTCAAATATTTTGTCACACACTTCATCAGGTGTCATATCTGTATTCTTTTTCTTGAGCTTGCAAATGATCTGTGAACCGTATTCAATAAATTACCATGAACAACATCACATCTATTCATCTATTCATTTGCCAGATGCTTTTATTCAAAGCAACTTCTATTTTATTCAAATATGTCAGAGCAAAGAGCATTTCCCTTACTTTAATAATGTTCTTCACTTCATTCTTGTCCAGTTTCCCATTCTCGTCTCTGTCGTAAACTTTAAAGGACCACTTGAGCCGATCCTGCAGTTTTCCTCTTAGGACGAGATGCACAGCTGCCACGAACTCCAGGAAGTCGATCATATCATCCTGTACACAGACACAAATAAGAATTAAAAGAGCAGACTCTTTATTTAACTGTAATATTCTATTCAGTTCAGACCTTTTTTTTTCCCTAAAAGTGGAATAACAATTAAAATAATTTTCCAACAGGATATTTTTAAACTCTAATGCATATATTTATATAATAGAGAGATTATATTGTTCAGCTCATTTTGACCTCATAGTAACAAGGGGGAAAATGTGGTAAAATCACTCTTTAGATATGTCCTTTGATATATCTATCTTTAGAAAATCCTTTGCATGGTCATTTCATAAATTCCTGGGACTGGAACAAATCTGTGTCTCTGTGTGCCGTCTTCTCTTCTCTTGAAAATGGCTAGGACTCATAAAGACACTGAGTTTTGCTAAATAGTAACCATGTGCAAAAATTGAGTGTGAATTCAGGTAACATGAACTCATATGTAAAACTTACACAATTTCCAAAGTAATTAAAAGCAAAGTTCATCTATCTATCAGGTACATACCTTGTTCTGGTCAAATGATTGAAATATGGTCTTCATAAAAAGCGCCTCGTCCTCTGAGGAACGCTGCACACCAAAGATTCTGCAGAATTCATGGAGATGCATCGCTCCACTGGGACACTCCTTCATGAAGATGGTGTAAAGAGAGTGAATTTGAGACAGTTCCACTTCCTCGTCAGAGTCACTTTGGCCCTGACCCATGTTTAAATCTCTTCACTGAGACACAAATGTGAGCGAGGGTCCCATCACTGATCCACAGTGTACGGTCGAGTGTTTTTGTCAGCGTCACTCCTGCTGGACTGACCACTGCAATTTAATTTACTAAACCAAGAGGATTCCTTCCAGGCAAACTGAACTAATCCTCTTTGAGAATAAATTGCAGTGGGATTTTTAGAAAGCCTCAATTTCATTACTCTCCTTTTCCTGTGCCTAGTAGGAAGACCTCACTAACACAACAGTTCATCATCTTAAGTCATCTTTAGTCACTACAGCTTAAAACCTGTGCCAGGCTTATCCACAACAATGTCTAAAAATCACCAGAAAAAGACCTTCAGCTCAGGTATTTATTGTGCCACAGTGCTGTTGAATTCTCTGATCTGATTTGTCGATAGGTGTTGATTCATTTTCTATAACAGCAGCTCAGACTGTAGTTCCGGCTACAAGGCAGAGCACATGTTTGTATTAATGCTCTCTAATTATAATTATAATTATAATTATCATTTACAGTACATCACATTCACACAGACTTATACGCTGGATTCACAAATTGCCCAATTTTTTAGACTTGATCTACTTATTTCTAACTTTTCTTTCTTATTCTACTCTTAAGAATTTTGTAAGCAACTGCCAAGTTTCTTCTAAGTGAATCTTGGCCTTAAACACGTTATCGTTTCTATAGTAACAGCTTACACAGGGGCTTGTATCGCAAACGCTCCGCATAATCTATGACTAATAATAAACAGATTAAAAACATGTTGTTATTTCGTGACCTTAGTAGTCTAAGGTTCTCTTATAATTTCCCTGATTTTTCATGATTTTGTTCTTAAGGCAGGTAAACCTTGTAATACTAAGGTCATGATTTAAATAAAGAAAATGTGTAAATATTGATATGGTAAAACTTTCTGTGAGGATACAGATGTTTACGGAACATTTTTGGAAGGAGACTACAGTGTCAGTGCTTTGTAACAATCAGAGGTAAAGCTGGAACTTTAAGCTTTCAAACATAGGAAAGTCTTCAGGACAGAGGACTTTGTGGTTTATGTGTTTTTTTTCAGTAACATGACAATGACATGACATTAGTCAAGTCAAATCAAGTCAAGAGGCTTTTATTGTCATTTCAACTATATATAGCTGACGCAGTACACAGTGAAATGAGACAACGTTTCAGTATGGGTGCTGTAAATATTAATTACAGTAACTACCTGCAACTCTGCTGCTAGTAAGTTAGTGTAATTTTTACAGCAGAACATCAGTCATCTTTATACTGATAATACAATCAATGAGATCTGTAATACGTGCACACCTTTGAGTTGGTTCCCAATCACAAAAATATCACATGAAAAATGTAAAAAGAATAATAGAACAAGTACAGGACAGTGCAAACTTTTTCACACCCATGGACAAAATGAAGACGAAGAAATTCACTATGCAACCAGACAATTAGTGCGTAAAGTTTCACAGATGTTCCTCTGTGGTCGAATGGTGTACAGTCGGGTATGCATTGTGGTGAACAACTGATATTAGTTCAGACATTTTCATCTGATTTTCTGATATAAATATTCATTAATAACTTCATTAAAATATTCATTAATAACCTGTTTGTCGACACTCTGCTTCCAACAGCTTTTACGCCTCCTTTAATATATATATATATATATATATATATATATATATATATATATATATATATATATATATATATATATATATACATAGATATAGACACACACACACACACACACACACACACACACATATATATATATATATATATATATATTAAAGGAGGCGTAAAAGCTGAAATAAAATTTTTTAGATAAATTGTAAAATAGATAAAATAATGATAATAATAATAATAATAATAATAATAATAATAATAAATAATATATAAATAGATAAATCTCTGTCTACTCAACTTTAGACAATAAAGTTAAGAAATTCTCCAAAAATTCTCAAAATTCACTCAAAAATTAATCACACAGTGAGACAAATCTTTATGTTCACCTTAAAAACAGACATTCTTTTATATGAATGATAAGAATGATAAATATTTTATGATATAATACTTTGATATGATTTAATTTAATTTTGAAAATAACACATTTTAGGCTATTTTTAAAGATTACTTTTTAATGTTATGAAATACTAACATAATAGCTGTGTCCCAAATCGCATACGACCGTACTAAATAAACCGCGCAATAAAGTGAACGGAGAACGCTACCAGAAGGTTCCATGGTAACTAAAGATGGCGTCCTGTTTAACACACACTATTCAGTGCGCTAGTTTCGATTTGGGACGTAGCCATGAGCATCACTCCAGGACCACCGTTACACTTAATAGGAGAAAAAAAATATATATCAATAAATTAAATTAAAAATTTTAATAGAAAAGAAATAAAAGTGAAAAGTAAACTGTCCATACTTATATAGTAGTTTGGTGCCCTCTAGCGTCAAAAAAAAATCTTTATAATCCATAATTCCGTAAACATCCTAAACGTCACTTCCTGTTACAGTCAGCTGCAAAACATAGGTAGAAGGTCTTCGGTAATATTTCGTGCAGTGGGTTATTTTTATTTTAGAACTCGTGCTCGTCCTCCATTTTGTTTCTGTTATAGACACATTCAAAATATTACCTGTGACTTCAGTTATGAAGGTGAGTCTGAGGAATTGTTTTTCTTCGCATGTCCGAGGCTTTGCGACGTTAGCATCACTAATGTTTATACATATTAGCTATCGCTAATATTCTTCACTTAATGCCATAAAGTACATATTTACATATTTACTGAAAATAGGCGTGGCTGGTTTTGTTTAGTCTGTTTTGTGCTCTAGGATGTTGCACAAGGATATCGTATTACCATATTGACACAGTGGGTTCAGTTCCCAATGCCGCCCTGTTGGAGATGTAGTGCGCTAGGAAGGGTGGCTTACGCCTTGGCATAAGGAGTGTACTTGTGTAGGGTGTAGGGAGGTATTTGGGATACAGCCTGTGATATAATCACCATATGCATACAGCCTATATATATATATATATATATATATGTATATATATATATATATATATATATGTATATATATATATATATATATATATATATATATATATATATATATATATATATATATATATATATATGTGTGTGTGTATATACACCCACCCACACACACACACACACACATATGTATGTATATATGTCCATAGGATATATTGTTTTCCCTCACATGTAAAATAAACCAGCACTGATGAGTAATTGAAGAGGATTGTTTGCTATTTGTTTCCTAATGAACCTAAAAATGTTAACTCAATAAATTATACAATTCCTCCTTTTCTTAAAATGTAGTCCTTCAGCCCAAGACGTGTTCAGACACACTCGAATATGTGGTCTGTGATACTGTATAACACACACTTGTCAATAAAAACAGACAAAACGACCTTGCAGAACATAGTGTCCCAAAATCAATATTGGTGTTTGTGAGCTTTTAGTACATCTGTTAGTGTTATGGACACTAATACCACAGTATATCTAGAAAAAATAGTTTTGGACATATTCTTGTTTTAATTTTATGGTTCTCCACTTCGGGGAAAACGATAAAATTATTTCAGTGACTCATCCTGTACTAGTCTTGGTTTCGACCAATTAAATGCTCTGCAGAACGTGTATGTCCCGCCCACAGGGGGGTTCTTGCTCTACAGTAGCAGCAAATGAGTTTTTTTCCAGTTCTCCCTTGCTGGAGAATAAATGGTTGGAGTTTATTTATTTGAAAGATGGTGGGGTTTGTGCAATTTGAGGTTTTGTGAGGGTTTCTCCAATGGATGGAGAACGCAGTTTTGTTTTTTTTATACCGCTGGAGTTTCTCCTTCAGTAAGAATAAGTTATATTGTTTTATCTAGTAGCATAATTTTTAAAATGAATTATATTCCTAGGGTTCAGACAGGTCATATATCTGTGGGTGAAGCTGAGAAATCCTCTACAGTAGGCTCTTGCTAAACCCTTCGTTGTTCATATTTAGCTAGATTGCTAGGTTTTTTTTTTCGATTTGGCTGGAGTGTGGGGTTTATCTCAAACACTTCCTTTACACTGATTTCCTGTTTCAAAATGAAATACATCAACATACAGAATCAGTTCATTGCTCTGAAGTCATTTCATGGCGACTTTAAAGTCAAAGCCAGCGTGAAGCCAGAATTTCAGCTTTCCAAAATCTCACGTTATGTTTGTTAAAGGCCATTTGGATGATCATGTAGTTCCAGTTTGATTTGTATATTTAATTTTTCAGTAAGTAGAAATATATTGATCTCATACTGAGTGGCACAGTGGTACAACAGCTAGCGTTGCCACCTCACAGCTCCAGCAGGCCGTGATCTGATCCTGAGCTCAGGTTTCCGTCTGCATAGAGTTCAGCATGTTCTCTCTGTGCCCGTGCAGGTTTCCTCCGGGTTCTCCAGTTTCCTCCCACGCTCTAAAAACATGCAGGTAGATGGATTGTCTATGGTAAATTGCCCCTAGGTGTGAACATGTGTGTGTACGTGGTGCCTTGCCACCCATCCAGGGTGCATTCCTACCTTGCGCCCAGGGTTCCCGGGATAGACTCCGGATCCACTGCCACAATGCTACCCAGGCTAAAGCAGTTACTGAAGATTAACAAATGAATGATATCAGGACAGACACTATCCTTAGATCCCAAATCGGTATCTGATCAGATTTGGTATATTGACACGACGCAGATCTTGCACACAAACACACAGCTTGTCTTAAAGGCTTTTGCTTAAAGCCAGTTGAGTCATTAAGGTGTTAAGAGGATGTCAGTATTGGATCAATACTTCAGTAAGAGCTCTAATAAGATGGAAAAAAGGAGAATTGGTGCGTTCCTCCAAAAGACATAGTCTGTTATTTAATGAAACTGTTTAGGTAGAAACAATATCACTGAACTCCTCTTATTTATTAGCTACATTATTCTAGTAACATCAGTGCAAAATCTAAAAAAACTTGACTGGTTAACATTTGGTGTGAGGGGAAACTTGTGCCATTTTGGCTGAACTGTTGGTTTAAATGATGGGTGTGGGGACTGATCCTCCTGCAGGGCCCCAGCGTAGAGAGCGGCGCGATGGAAGTAATGGACGAGAGCACTACATCACCCACTGATCCGAACAGTGATGACCTCCCACCGTACCTGCGTGAAGATCCACCAGAAGGTACGGCACAAACTTATATATATATATATATATATATATATATATATATATATATATATATATATATATATAATGTTCTCTCTTTTCCTGAAACTTCATCTCTGTAGCCAGGAGCTCTGATCATAATATCCAACTAGCTGGAAACACACAGCTTAGACTCAAATATGGAAAAATGAGGCCAGTGTGAAATTTTTGGGATCATTATAATTGTGTAACCTTTTGATAATCCCAGTTGATAGTGTTCTTACAATTTATTTTAAGAATGTACAAACTGTTGAATAACCACGAGCTTTAAGATGAGGCTCCTCCTACAAGTACAGACATCAGTGTGGAAGCTTTGTAGACGGGATCGGTACGACACAGGAATGAACGTGTGTATGGGTGATATCACAGTATGCTTTTCTCAGACTGCTGTAGGGTTTTTTTTTTTTTGAGGAAAGCTCTGCCATGAAGCACATTAATTGGGGAAATTTTGGAAATATTTGTGACATTTATGTATGTTTATCGGTTCTGGTGCCAATTTGTTGGTTTACGTTAGCGGTTGTCTGCCATGTTCACGTCACAGGGTGACGTTGCTAGCACAATTACAATGTTGTTTATTAGGCGAAAAACTGTAAATGATCTCAAACATAAGGGATAAAGTCCAGGTTTTGTTGTTAGCTTCTTAAAAAAAAAATAGAGCAAGAGCTTCTTTTCACGCTCATCATTTTCCAGTGATGCTCAAAGTCATATTTCCTGTCTGGTTTTCTCATTAATATTAGATTGAATGCAACGCAGATATACGACGCAGTTACGGCAAAGACTTGTCTCGGCTAGTTAGCGATCTATGAAACGACGAGTATGAAGACATTGACAGTGGTGATATTAGCATGAAAGTTGAAGCTTTGGAAGCTGTTTGAGCAGAGTGTACAGATGAGGTGGTGAGAGCGCTGGACAGACCAAAGGACTAAAGCGCTGCCGCATCACTCTCTTCCACTGTCAGCAGGTAGTCAAGCGGCATTGTGGGTAATGCAGGAAACTGTTAACCAAAATGAAAATAGAATAACATACAGAAAATAATTTCATTACAGTAAATCTTTTCAGAATTAAAGATCACATACTGATAAGCAATCGAGTTTTTCAGGGTGGATCTTTTCTTTAATTCTCAATATTAATATTCTCAGTGCATAGTTGTAGGTTTAGGGAGGACACTCAGAAAAAAAACAGTCTGTAAATAAACAATCTGAAAGCAGTTGGAGACCTGACTACAAGTTGAGGGTTTAACCAGCTATAAACCTTCGAACACACGTTTCTGGGACAGTTTACAAAATGAACACAGCAGCTCTTATGTGCTTATACCCTGTGCACTTTACTTTGTCAGATCTCTCTGTTTGAAGCCTAATGCTGATTGCAAATGCATTGATCAAAGGATTTTCAGAGCTGGTGAAGGGGAAAAAATGCTTAATGAGGAGATATGTAGTGCTATTTTCTTGCACAAGATGGCAGTGTGTGTTTGCAAGAGGCAATAAATGCACCGCAAACACACCAGGTCTGCATTCCTTTTTATTGAATTTTTCAGTTCATTAATATTGTATGAATTCCTGTCATTGTCTTCAAAGCTATTCCATTACTTTATTAGTTCACGTGAAGTTCATTAGCTACCGGACGGTTTGAGTCAACATCAGCATCGAGAGCTGAGGAGCAGAATTAACCCGGAAGACTTTGTGATCAGATTCAATTCTCTTTTTTAAAAAAAAAAGCAATAAACTGTGGATGAATTGTTTATAAATGAAAATAAGATTGAATTAGAATGAACAAGGCTGATGCTGTTGGATTTAGTTTGAGTTCACACCAAATCAGCAAGGGCGAATTTGCATGAAATCATATTGGGTGCTGTAGCCTGTTTTGTAATTCTTGCATTGGTTGGTAGTCATCCTATTTTTGGTACTGAGTTTTTACAGCTCTGATTCAAGTCGCAAGTCGTCCCTTAGTTCTGACTCTCAAGTCAACCTAGTCTTCAGACCCAATGCATTTATGAGTTAGCTAAAGCACAGCTAGATACTACTGCTGTGTCCAGACTGAGCTGTGAGTCTTAAGCTTTGAAGTCCAAGTTGAGTTTTTTTGTCATAAGTATTGAAATTCAAGTTGAAGCCTAAATCAAATTGAGAGAAATTAAACCAAGTTGAGTTGTGAGTCATAAGCATGGAAGTCCAAATTAAGTTGCAAGTCATAAGCATTGAAGTTTAAGTTGAGTTGTGATTTACAAGCACTGAAGTTCAAGTTAAAGTCTGAATCAAATCGAGAGTCATAAGCACTGAAGTTCAAGTTGAGTTGTGAGTCATAAGCATTGAAGTCCAATATGAGTGGTGCTTTGTAAGCACTGAAATTCAAGTTAAAGTTTGAATCAAATCGAGAGTCATAAGCATTGAAGTTCAAGTTGAGTTGCAAGTCATAAGCACTGAAGTTCAAGTGAAATCCAAATCAAATCGAGAGTCATAAGCACTGAAATTCAAATTGAGTTGCGAGTCATAAGCACTGAAGTTCATTATTCATTGTGATTTATAAGCCTTGAAGTTCACATGAAAGTCTGAATCAAGTTGAGTAATAAGCATTGAAGTCCAAATTAAGTTGTGTGCCATGAGCCCTAAAGTCCAAATTGAGTTGTGAGTTGTAAGCTTTGAAGTCTGAATGAGGTTGTGAGATATAAGCTTTCACATATCATATCTGGACTCAATAATATATTTGTGTGCATGAAATCTAAGGTACTTGAGTCACAACTCAGTAACGGAGACACCACATTTTAAGCTTTTAAGTAGAAGTTGTGTTGCAAGTCATGACTTCGAAGTCTGAGTCTCAAGTCAATAAATTAGGGACTCCAGTGAGACTCAAATTGTAACCCGTTAGAAGGAAAATCACTCAAAAGTGAACAGTGTATTCACTTGATCATGTCTTGATTCTGTCCTTGCTCAGTTTTAGAACAGATCCTGACAAGCTGTAAAATGGATAAAAGGGAAAATGGACTTTTTTTAGAAAGAAACCTGGTTATTTATATTCAGCTCCTCTCTGAAAGCACATCGCCATCGTTGAGAGGTCTGGTGCATCTGCTGTGCGGATGTGTTAAGCAGCGATAGCTGGATTAATCCTGTTTCAATCCATTATTGATAATGAAAAATGATGCTTTCTCGCACCCCTGGGCTTTTTATACTCTCCTGCTGATTTTTACATCAGTTATTGCATTTTCTTTTTTGCTCCCATGTACAGACCAACGATCACACTGACAGCAGTTGTGCCTCGGTAACTTACTTGAACTTAAACTGTATATAAATTGCTCTCGGTAGGGTGGCGATGCGTAGGTGGTTGCATAACCTTGTCTGGCAGGTCAGATGCTTGTTTTTCTCATGAATAAAAGCTGCGCTGAATCAATCGCTCTTTTTTTTGTGACCACTCAGTCCTGAAACTGCTCAGAGCACATGTATTTTTTATTATATAGTAAATAATGTGGCATATTTATTACTGAGACTGTTGGGAAGTTTCATTTGCCCGGAGTTGCTGTCAGACAGCTGTTATGTAATGATGGTGTGCTCAAAACTAGATTCATAAAGCATCTCGGTGTAGATGTACTGCGTCTGCATCCACCTGCATTTGTCTTATACACTGGCAGGTTTATGCTAATTTAGTAGTGGCATTTTCTGTCCACTTAAGAAGGCAAAGGCCAACTGCAGACAATTTTTTGAGGTATTGTAGACAAACGTCTTTGTCAAACAGCTTATCAGACGCAGCGGAAAAATACTGTGCTCCTACTCTGTCACACAGATCCGACTGGCTGCTCTGCCAGAACACAGACACTGCCATTATTCCTTCTAAATGAGGACAGTCCCCTGCAGTCTGGTTTCTGATTGGTCATGTGATTTGGCACTTTAATATATTAACTCGAGCCTATTTGACTTGGTGCAATGAGGCATTCAATTAGTACACTACTGTTTTTAAAAATAGTTACCAAAGAATTACCACTCTATTTAAAATGTCTAAGAATAAAGGAATAACTCCTGTCTGTCTGTCTGTCTGTCTGTCTGGATTTCACTCGATCTAAGAAAATCTCTGTCTGTCTGTGTCTGTTAATTTGGCTGTCCTTCTGTTTGTCTTTGTTTTTGGCTAGCTGTCTGTCTGTCTGTCTAGCTTTTTCTTTATCTGTCTGTCTGTCTTTCTGTTTGTCTACATTTTAATTCATCTCTTTCTCTGTCTGCCTGTGTTTTTGATTTTTTGTTTACTGTATCTCTTTATATGTCTGTTGTCGGCTATCTGTCTTTCTTTCTATCTTCCTGTCTACCTACCTGTCTATTTGTATGTTTGTGTCCTATTTGTCTGCTGTATCTATCTGTTTGTCTTTCTTTCAGTCTGTCTGTCAGTCAGTCTGGGCATCTCTGTCTGTCTGTATGTCTGTCAGTCAGTCTGTCTATCAGTCAGTGTATCTCTGAGTGTGTCTGTCTCTGCCAGTCTGTCTCTGCCAGTCTGTCTCTGCCAGTCTGTCTCTGCCAGTCTGTCTCTGCCAGTCTGTCTCTGCCTCGCTCTCATTATATTATACACCGATCAGCCATAACATTAAAACCACGGACAGGTGAAGTGAATAACATTGATTATCTCGTTACAGTGGCACCTGTCAAGGGGTGGGATATATTAGGCAGCGAGTGAACAGTCAGTTCTCAAAGTGGATCTGTTGGAAGCAGGAAAAATGGGCAAGCATAAGGATCTGAGCGACTTTAACAAGGGCCAAATTGTGATGGCTAGACGACTGGGTCAGAGCATCTCCAAAATGGCAGGTCGTGTGGTATGTTCCTAGCTAGCCCATCTGGTCCGATCCCACAGAAGAGCTATTGTAGCACAAATTGCTGAAAAAGTTAAAGCTGGCTATGACAGAAAGGTGTCAGAACACAGTGCATCGCAGCTTGCTGCGTACGGGGCTGTGTAGCCACAGACCAGTCAGAGTGCCCATGCTGACTCCTGTCCACCGCCGAAAGAACTGGAGCATGGAGCAATGGAAGAAGGTGGACTGGTCTGATGAATCATGTTTTCTTTTACATCATGTGGACAACTGGGTGCATGTGCGTCACTTACCTGGCACAAGGATGCACTATGGGAAGAAGGCAAGCCAATAGAGGCAGTGTGATGCCGTGGGCAATGTTCTGCTGGGAAACATTGAGTCCTGGCATTCATGTGGATTTTACTTTGCTCAGGAATGGTTTGAGGAACATGACAAAGAGTTCAAGGTGTTGACTTGGCCTACAAATTCCCCAGATCTCAATCCAATTGAGCATCTGGGGGATGTGCTGGACAAACAAGTCTGATCCATGGAGGCCCCACCTCGCAACTTAAAGGATCTGCTGGTACCGTCTTGGTGCCAGATACCACAGCACACATTCAGAGGTCTTGTGGAGTCCATACCTCAACAGGCCAGAGCTGTTTTGGTGGCACAAGGGGGACCTACACAATATTAGGCAGGTGTTTTTAATGTTATGGCTGATCAGTGTATATCTGGGCAGAGGCATAGTGTGAGCTAATGGAGCTTAGTCTTGCTTGTTTTTGTTCTTGTTGTTGTTTTTCGCTCTCTGCTGGTAATGAGGTCGTTTCGTGCATTGTCAACATTACAGTTTTTGGTGGGGTAACATGAAGCCCTTAATGAAACTGCATAGTAACCAACTCTCAACTGGCTGCATCAGTTTATTTTTTTTAAAAAAAAATAAGAAATGGAGGAAGTTGGTTATATTGCTTCCTGTGTTGTTTACTCTGACACTACATCTTGTCTGTATCTCTCTGTCTGTATCAGTCTGTCTGGATGGGTGTGTGAATGAACAAACATACAAATCTTGCCTTTGTCCAGCTCGGGGAAAATACATCCAAATGTAGAGACTGATTTTTCTACAGTTTGAAAAGGGATTTATTATGGGCAGATATTTGGGATTATACATAATTTTAATGGATGTCACATAAAAATGCGATCAGAGCGTCCACAGTGACTTCAGATGCAATGATGCAGCAGTGTTAGTATCCAGAAAGCTGACCCAAACCTAATATGTTGTGAATTTAAATATTATTTTTAATTTTTTAAATCAGTGCACTTTATAGGGAAATGATTCCGTCAAAAAGCCAAAGGAAACTGCTTCAAAAAAAGGGAAGTTTAACAGAAACTGCTGTTATATAGAGAAATAGAGATGGGCTGTTTTAGTAGCGTCACAAAACTGAAAACACAAACTGGCATCAGCACTGTGCACAATTGCTGCAGGTGGGAGACTGAAGTCAGGGGGATTGGAGCGCAACCATAGTGTGCTAGCGTGCTAATACGGCTGTGGAAGATTACACAGAATGGATACATGCTGATTTCATTGTAGTTTTTCATCTGCAGTGACATATGTTTCTAAAGCACCATTCCATCTGAGAACAGTAGGGATGAGAAGACATAACAAGTACATTAGTATACTAATTGAGTCAATAACAGGTGTTAGTCATTTAGAAGCGCGTATATGTGTCACAGCAATACGAAAAAAATAACAGATTAGGTATGAGCAGATATTCAGACATATTTCAGTTTCTCACACGGTCTAAAACCTGACTTGTTTCAGTTTAAAGTAACAAATCATTGAATAATTAAGGAATATCACACTTGGGCGTAACGTGCTGTTAGAAAATTAATTATCACCTTCTGACTAATCAGAATGAAGAATTCAACAGTTGTGTGGTTTAAGAAAGTGCTGTTACCTCAGCAACCTTCTGCCTTAGGTTTAGATAAGTAGTAGAATAAAAACAAATCTTCATAGACTTTTATACCTTTCAGTAATCCTGAACATCCTGAAATTGCAGCTTTTCCAAGAATTAACTGAGGGTAGAAAAAAAAATCAATGAGCTTTACACAGGTGTAGAATTTGTACCTGATAACACACTGTGTTTATCTGGCTCTCTGGTAGAGCAGCCTCATGAAGACGTCTGGGCTTTATTTGCATCACTGATTATTCGGTCGGAAGAAGAGATAACCAAGTGGAGGTGTAAAAGCAGCCGCTTCCTGTTACTTCATCTCTCAGAGACTGGCGAATTTGCATTTTTTTCCCCCCCACTTAATCTGGCTTTGTTTTTTCCCCCCAAGTGCTCTTCATGGATGTTTCTAAAAGATGCACCTGTCAAAAATTGGGTATTTGAAATTTTGAGTAGGCGTAAATAATTGGCACGAGCGGAACACAGCGGTGCTCTCACTGACTCACACAGAAACTTTAAGTCCTGCTGGGCACCTCTGAGGTGTTTTAAATAAATCCTCATTCACTTTGCCTCATGACCTAAAAAGCTACATCAAATCAACAAGTAGCTACTTGTTGGCACAATGGGTGAGCGTGCAGCCAAAGGTGGATAGTAATGTCCTCTACTTTAGATCATTTATATTAATAAATGATCTTTGTGAAAACAAGGTTCAGTTATGGGTTACATTTTCTCATGATGCTCTCGAACATCAGTGATGTTTCCTGAGGTCACTGAATTTTTTGGATCTTTCAGCGTCACTCATTTATTAGCTATCAGCTGATATAGGATTAACCAATCAGAGTCATGGATCTTTCCCATTTCTGTTTGAAAGCTACTGGCCAGCTAGCTGCACTCTGAGCTCTGGGATATCAAAATGACAGCTGATTAAGTACAGGATGAGAAGAAGAAAGGTAGCTTTGGTGGCTCCCGAATAGCGCAACAGAAAGTGTTCACGATAACATCTGGAGTTCACACGTTCGAATCCCGACAAGAGAGCAAAATTGGCCGTGCTCTCGGTGTAGGAAGGATGGCATCCTCTCTCCCCTGTAAATCTCAGGGACTCTAGCCAATCGTGGACATTTGTGAGCTCATGTATGCGGAAGAGGGCAGATAGCGCTTTCCTCTGAATGTGTTACGCTTCCCTGTAATGCAGCAATTAACAGTTCAGAATAGATGTGTCTTCATGTGGCTCAGAGGAAGCACACGTTAGCCCCAGTGGTAGCTGTTGTATGATTTGGGAGAACTGGCTTGTGGGTGGAAATTAGGGAGAAAATGGGGGAAAATGGGAGGAAAAAAGAAAGAAAGGTACACAGGGTTTTGTAAGGTGTCATTTCTCCCTATTACTCTCATGTTCTTTTAATTATCTGCAGTTGAACAGTCATGAAGGTATTTTATTTCCTACGCCAGTTAACATTATTAATATGATGAGATTGGTTGATGGTAGATCATCCTTTAAATAATTTGCCTAGATGACAAATTCAGAATACCACCGCCTCTACTACTGTACTACTGGTTAGCAAACAACAAAATGCATGAGTGTGTCACACATATCCTAACTTAATTTCTGGCTACACCACTGCGTCACAACAAAAGCCTCAACCGACTGTGATTATTGAACAGGACAGTGAGAGGAAGCGTTTGTGACTGCATAATTGCACAACACTTAGGAGCAAGGATGCTTGAAAATGAAAATAACAGAAAATAGACACATTATCTGTTATTATGAATCTTCTAATGCTACCAATATTACAGTTTTTCCACTTTTTTTTTTCCGAGAGCTGCATCCTCGCTGAATGAATAGCCTATCAAACACCAAGCCAACTTTAATGACGTCAATTCATGTCCCGCATCTGCCTCGAAATATTCATTCGCTGCCAATCTCACCTCCCATCCAGCCTCATTAAAAAGATTCAGAATTATATTGTGAGTTGTGTTTTCTAACAGAGCAGTTTTACTGCACTAGGAGCGCATCATGATTCAAACACATATGCACAGAACACACACGCACACACATTCCAATAGTGCAAATAATCAGACACAAAGGTTTCTATTGAACAGATTATTACCCACCTCGTTCAGTCAGATAGAAGGTTCATTAAGAGTGCCCTGAATCAGTTTCCTCTATTTATCTTCCCTGAGATTCAAGAGAGACCTGTTACTGTAAAAACAGCTAGAAAAAACAAACAAAGATATACATTATATGGTCAAAAGTATGTGGACACTTGACTGTCACACCCATATGTGGTTCTTCCCCAAACTGTTGCCACAAAGTTGGAAGCACACAATTGTCTAGAATGTCTTTGTATGCTGTAGCATTACAATTTCTCTTCGGAACAATTTCCCAAACCTGTTCCAGCATGACAGTGCCCCTGTGCACAAAGTGAGCTCCATGAAGACATAATTTGCCAAGGTTGGAGTGGAGGAACTCGAGTGGTCTGCACACAGCCCTGACCTCAACCCCACTGAACACTCTCATTAGTGAATAACCTCACTGATGAGACGTAATTTCTGTGTGTGTGTGTGTGTGTGCGCACACAATCTGGCCATAAACAGCTTCACAGATTTTAATGTCTGCTGTCGTTCGTAGTTTCTGTTCTGTTGTTTCTCTTCTGTTTACTTGGTCCTTTGGTTCTCTGTAGGTTCATCTAACGCGTCATTCGTGCCGATAAAGTACTGGAACATCCATTAAGATGGCACCTGAGATTCAGCCATGCTTTTAAAATGTTATTTTCTCATTCTCATTCAGATTCACCTTTTGAAAGTTTTTCCCCACACACACACTTAGACTCACGCACATTTCCTCCACTCTTAGGCCAGACTCCATTTGCACCTCGACTCAAATCGTGTAATTACTCCTAATTGTCTGCTGAGACAGAAAAAGGCAGTCATTAGATAAAGATTTTACCTTTAATAGCTGATGGGTGCCATTAGTATAGCATACATTAGCACTGCCTGGCTATCGTTATTATGAACGCTAGTGTTGTTGTGTGAAGTCTTCCTTCCATAGTGAGCTGAAATTAAAAAAACTCATCTTGTCTGCAGTGTCCTGTTATGAATGACCACCGAATAGGACTTTGGAAGTCAGATGAGCTATTAATAGAGCAAAATGAAGCTTTATTGACTTTTCCTGCTTGTGTCCTGTTTGCTGGGGGCCATGTGAGCCACTCCATCATCCTGACAGATCCAGTGCACATGGATGTGTGTGTGCCATAGTGTGCGTGATGTTCTGTGAAAGTATGATGGATGGGCTGGCAGGCGGACAAGGTGCGAGGCACAGCGTCCACCTGCGTTTTCAGCCTGAGTGTGTATTTTTTTTTTTTTATCAGACCCCAGACAGAAAGATGCCACATCGGCATATGCAGCGATCAAAGTATGTGAGTCTGGTGATGGATTACTGAGAGAGGCAGAGAGGGCACATACTGCGCTACTATCCAATTAACATTTTCATCAGCCATTATGGCACCGGGTAGAAAGGAACACCTGCGAAGAGTGGAAATTTCAGCTTTTCTTTGCTTCATTTTCAAAAGTGTAGTTGTGTTCTTTTTTTTTTTTATCTGAGAATGAGGATAAATAATACATTAAAGCAGTGGAAGCCCACAGAGGCCACGCCTCCTTCACTTGAACTGACAGGCACAGAGGCCACACCTCCTTCATTTTGACTAACGGGCACAGAGGCCATGCCTCCTTCAATCGAACTGACACACCCAGAGGCCACGCCTTCTTCACTTGAACTGACACACCCAGAGGCCACACCTTCTTCACTTGAACTGACAGGCCCAGAGACCATGCCTTCTTTTCCTTTTCAAATGGGAAATATGTAATAATGACCAATCAGAACTGAAGCTGTGTTCATTAATAATAATACACTTTATTTTTTAAAGAGTATTTGCTACATAAACTACATCTCAAAGCACATCTCAGAAAATAGCAGAAAAGATACATTACAAGAGAGAGAGAGAAAATAAAACAAATTTATTTTTAAAGATAAAAGTGTTCAAAGAAAGGGAAAATGGACACTGATCATAAAAATGGAAAATAAATAAGAATTAATGTAAGTAAGGAACAAAACATGATGGGGTGTGACTAATTGCTCAACAATTACCATTTTTTATTTATTAAAGAATGACACATCATACTTTTTATCAGTTTAGAGTTAGATTTAGTATTGCGAAATACTGTGAAAGAAGTTATCACTTATGTTATAGCAGCTATAAACATTCGCTGTGCTACAAAACAGCATAAAACTTATACAGCAAAACAGCAAATAACTCCAGACTGCAGAATGCAGCTGCAGTAAAAGCATCAAAAATATCATAATATCTAAAATAATTCCAGTGGAGAAAAATGGATGTCATGGCTAAATATTGTCACAGAAGTTTTGATCTGTTCATACAATGAATCCAAAGCTCATTCAAGTAACGAGTTACAGCACAGAGCCAGAATAACAACAAACGCATTACTGTCCAGATAATTTCTGAGCTCGCTGGTTATGGTTGTTTTTTTGAGCCGTGAGCTCTCTGGGAAATCTGTGTCATTATGGTGCTTTCTGCTGAACTGTAGGAAACTTCCTGCAGCTTCTCATCCATTAACCGCACAGTCACACTGCGGTGTCACACACACTCAGGGCCACGGCTCGCAGTGCGTCAGGGCCGATACACATCAGCGCCTCTCGCTGTCTGCTTTGTTATCAGGGCTTCGTCACGGAGCCAAAGAGCACAGACGGGACTTTTTGGGGGAAAATAAACTCTGAGGCTAAACTTCAAGGCTCCTGCTTTGAGCTCAAGATATGTGTGTGTGTGTGTGTGTGTGTGTGAGCGCGAACACTGTAGATTTCAGTCCATGACACACAGAGTCGTGGGAGTGAGTAGTATTAACTAACAGAAACTTTTATCTCAGCACACAAAGATACAATCAGTTTCAGAATTATTGGCACCCTTGTGTCCACTTTATTAGGTATATTCTTGTACTGTACCTGCTCATTCATGTAATTATCCATTCATGTGGCAGTAGCACAATGCATAAAATCATGCAGGTACAGATCAAGAGCTTTAGTAAATGTTCACATCAAACATCAGAACGGGGAGCTGACAGGAAGTCTGCAGTAACTCATAACCACTCTTTACAATCGTGCTGGACAGAAAAGCATCTCATAAAGGCACAGCACGTCAAATCTTGAGGAGGATGGGCTATGACAGCAGAAGACCACTTTGGGTTCCACTCCTGTCAGCCAAGAACAGGAATCTAAGACTACACTGGGCGCAGCTTCATCGAAACTGGACAGCTGAAGATTGGAAGAATGTTGCCTGGTCTTTTTACCTTTTTTACCTAATGTTGCCTGCTCTTTTTACCTTTTTTACCTAATGTTGCCTGGTCTTTTACCCAGTTGACTAATCATCAACTGTCCAGTTTCTGTGAACCTGTCCGGCACCAACAACCATGCCACGGTCAAAGTCACTGAGATCACACTTTTTTCCCCATTCTGATGTTTGATGTGAACATTAACTAATTTGCTGATTGGATAATTGCACAAACAAGCTGGTGTACAGGTGTTCCTATTAAAGTGGCCAGTTAGGTTTGTACAAAATACTGCTCATAGCATATGCTATTTTGTTATGGGGACAATGTGTAGTTTTATTTTAAAGCAATATTTTTCCCAACTGTTCTTTCCCTGCACAACCACTGGGTCCAAAATTATTGGCACCCCCACAAAATCCTCACCTGAAGAGAATAACAGCACTGAGTCTCTTCCTGTAAAGTCTAACAAGTTTGGAGACACTCGTAGATGGATCTTATAATCATCTTGTAATCTTTATAATCTTAGCTTTGCCCGTGAGGATGCTTTCTTTAATTCAGACCACAGATTTTCAGTAGGGTTCAAGTCCATGACTGAGATGGCCATTGATTCTGCAACCATTTCTGTGTTGATTTGGAAGCATGTTTGGTTATGTTTCTAATATACAGGCAAGTCGTAACCTCCTGGCAGAGGCAACCAGGTTTTGTGCAGAAATATGCTGGTATTCCTGACATAATCGAACCGCCCCTGAACTCACAGCATCACAAAGCATCACTGCGTATAGACCTGCATATTTTGTACACATATACACATAAACACTGTGCTTGTCACCTCTGAAAGTGCCTGAGTGTGTAGTGAGTGAGTAGTAAGTGTGTTCTCCTCTGAGAGCGCACCAGGCAGCGACGACATGACAGAGGCTGTTTGATCAAACGACACGAATGACATGAGCTCTCGACTGAAGAAAGGTAGAACACTGTTTATCCATTTAGCTGTGCTTTTCACCTCCAATTGTTTCTTAATGGTGACAGGGTGTAGTTATGTGTTATTGCAGGAGCGGCTCAGTAACAGTGCAGCATGTGAGGGAGGGAAGGAGCATCCTCATCATACTCTCCTTTATTCAGAGGGATGAGAGACGGCAGTCTTTCTTTTCACCGCAGTGCAGGAAGGGAGCAGAGTCGAGTCTGAATAGAAGGTGGAAATGATGACACTTCATCACTGACCATTCCTCTCTCTCACTCTCTCTCACTCTCTCTCTGTCCCCTCCTTGGCCCTCCCACTCCCCAGTCACTTGTTGCCTTTCTCCGACTCTCTGTCTCCAAACTCTTCCTCTCTCTTTCTCTCTCTTTCTCTTTCTCTTTCTCTCTTTCTCATACTCCAAGCACATATCTGTCTCTTTGCACTTTGCATTTTCATGCTCTTCTTCTGTCTCTCTCTCTCTCTCTCTCTCTCTCTCTCTCTCTCTCTCTCTCTCAAAGTCAAAGTCAAAAGGTTGCTTTACTGGCATGACAGATATTAACATTTGTATTGTCAAAGCTTGGATACAGACTTTGGGAACAAGTTAGAAAATAACTACAGAAATAAATAAATAGAAACAAATGTACAAACATCTCTCTCTCTCTCTTTCCAGACTATTTTTCCATCACTTTCTTGCTTTCTCTTTTCATACTCTTCCTCGCGCTGTCCCTCTGTGTCTCTCCGTTTTCACTCTCTCACCACTCTCTCTCTTTTCAGACTCTTCCTCCCTTGCTCTGTTCTCAGACTATCTCTCTGTCTCTCTCTCTCTATTTATCTGGCTGGCTTTTGGTTCTCCATCTCTCTTTTTTTTTATCCTTGTTAGTCTGTATCTCTGTGTGGTAGTCTTACACCTTATGTCTTTTCCCTCTTTACCTACTCTCTCTGTTTATTCATGCTGACATTTGACTTTATCTCTACGTCTTCTTTATCCCTTATCCTCATGGGTTGCCTCTCTATACATCTCTATGGATCTCTCTCACTCTCTCACTCACTCATGCTGTTCACAAAAATTCAGTTGGTCCTCTCTCTCTCTCTCTCTCTCTCTCTCTCTCTCTTGCAGTCCATTTTATTCCTTGTCTCATTTCTTGTCATGTTCCTTCTTTCTTTTTTTTAGAGAATAGTGACAGAATGCGATCTCTCTCTTTCTCTCTCTCTCTCTCTCTCTCTCTCTCTTTCTCTCCCTCCCTCTCTCCCCACTGTGTGCTATTAATGGACAAACGAGGGTCCGACAGAAGTGTCGGGATGTTTTTCAAGCTGTGCGAGATGTCTTCTTGTCCTCCTTGCACTCATCTCTTCCCTGTTAGTAGAGCCCATAATGGTACCTGGCGGTTGTTCCCATGGGGAAGCAAATCCACAGAGACCCAGTCACTAGTATTCGGACGCTTTACCCAGCATCTTCGTGTATTTAAATGAAGACAGAGGAAATGTAAAGACAGGTGAAGATGCTGAGATGCATGTCAGAGGCGTATCAGTTACATTGCATTAACTCTGTGGTTAGAACTCACAAACTGTAATGATGTTCAGGAAAACTCAACCAGCTGCTCTCAGTATGAGTTCACAGACATAAGCAGAGCTGCAGCCAAATCTCCTGAAAGATGACTGCGAGGTTTATTTTGTTCACTACTTGCTTGTGGTCGGCAAAACTCTTTTACTGCTCATCAGCATTCTGCGCAAATCTGTTCTGCAAGGCAAACTGTTTACAGAGAAGGCGTTCGGGGAGAGGCGTGGGGTACGGCCAGCTATTAAAAACTGTGTCGTGAAAACAAACGTCGGTTCTTAACCCCTAACATGCCAAAATTATGGAAAGTAACTTACAATCTTTTTTAGATAAGTGATGAAATAACAAGAAACAATGAGCTGTGAACAGAATTGTGTAATGTCTAGCTCAGTTGATGTTGTTGTTGTTGTTGTTGGCTGCGGGCCGCAGTGATGATTGCTGTTGGCCGCGGGCCGCAGCGATGAGAGCGCAGGATTCTTAGCCGCTAGATCACCAGGGACCCGTAGTGTGTAGCTCAGTATGTGTATAAAGTACTTGACAAAATACGTCTGTAAGTAGTTAGGGGTGGGTGAAAATATCATATCATGATATTTCTGGGCATTTCTACGATACCTGATATGTATCACGATATTTAGATTTCCTAACCAACTGCCAGCAAAACAGTAGTGTTGCATTTAAGTGTAATATAATACAATACAATACAATACAACATAATATAATACAATATAATATAATTTAAAAAAGAAATAATTTGTTTGGTGATACTTTTATTTAATGTGTCCAAAAAATAAATGAATACTGGAAGATTGTTTTTTTAAAAAAAAAGTGAAATTTAATTAAAAAAATCAGTAGAAATCTTTATCAAATCTGTTTCAATAGTTTGCAATAAATAATGAAAAAACATAGAAAACATAGAAAAAGATGTCACGATACCTACGATATCTTAGAAAAGTGTATCGTCGGGTATGACATATGATGACATAACAGAGTAAAATAAATTCCAAAGGATAATGACTAAAGCCAAGAGATTCCCTACCGTGGAATTTATATACTAGTCTGTATTATTATATTTAACGAGATAGCTAGTTCTCCATAAATACATACTTATTACATACTTGCATACCATTATTTTTTAGCCTAGTAGCTTGTTAGTTCTTAAATTACAGAACACATTTATGTATATATTTTACAGTATATACAGTGTACATATACACACGCACAGATGGGGGACAAATTGAAGGAGAAACTGGTGGCTGAGTTGTGCTGTAGGAGACATTTTGCTTATTTAAATGAGTTAAATGATCTGTTTAGCTAAATGATCGGTTCAGATTGATTCGCCTATTCATTCTTTTGAGTGATTTGGCCAAATGTGCAGCATGTAGCTGTTTAAGGCAGACAGCAAACAGCTTGAGTATGTAAAAATAGTTATTTCAACATGCTTGCTTTGTCTGTTTGTAGAAAAATCATTATTTTTCCATAGCCAGCCCAATACAGAGTGCTATTGCATGCACTGAAATGCTGGAAGACGGAATGAGCTCGGACAGGACTCGTGGAACTCACTGAATCATCTTATCCGCTGAACGAGACAGGAGCGAATCTCAGTCATGATCCAAACATTGAGTAACTCTTTATGACTCAGGAGCGCAGATCAGGTTTGGCAAACATGCAATTACAAATATAATTTTTACAACATATTTAACTTAATGTTTTAACACAGAGTGATAAAACGTATGACATAAAGATATACGGAAAATGTCTGTCTGATACTCGTGGAGCCCATCGTGCAGCAACTGAATGAAAGGAATGAATCAGTCCATGACAGTGGATGATACTGATTCATTCACCATAATGACTCGTTCAAAAAGACTAAATCGTGTGCAAACAAAATGTTTCTAATTAAAATAATCATATTCAATGAAACGTAATTAAAATGGTGGCATAAACTATGATTTTTTTTTTTTAAAAAGGCTGCCTTTGATGCATTTAATTGAAAATAGCATAAAAGACTACATTCCGATCAAGGTTTTGTAAGTCCATTTTTCTTTATTTACAACATACTTGGATTAATTAATGCGACAGCTCTCTGAAACATTTCCAATCTTGCGTAACAAATTCATAACATTTATGTCCTTGGAAACTCACTGCCTTTAAAGGTAATAAGGCAATAGTCACTTTTTTATTTCTTACTTGTACAAATAACCCAGAAAATATGTTGAACGTTATAAAAAATAGAATGGTCTAAGCCATGGCCTCAACACAAGTGTATTATGTGGCTAAGAAAACCTATTTGGAAAACTGTCTCCGAGTCCATAGTGTTTCTTTGTGTTTGGATGGGGCTCTTGCCAGTCTTTTTATAGACACTCCCCATCTCAGTCTGAATTCGGCAAGAGCCCAGCGCAGCCAGTTAGTTCTCCTGTGAGCAGAAACATCACTCTGTGCTTTGAAAAAAACAAGAAAAACCAGAATAAACACATGCCAAGTTTTGACATATCTTTAACCAATCGCTGCCATCTGATGTCGTCATGTGTGTCACTGACTCCTCCCACTCCTGATCCATTTGAAAATCCACTTCAAAATTTATTTTATTTGTTAACAATATTTAAAACATTGACTTATGAATTTCAGTCTACCATGTAAAGCCAAATGAGCACTCTTAGTACTTTATATGATTATATATCTGTCTCTTCAATTTTCATAAGCTTAGCGTTGAAATATTTAGTAATTAATGATATAGCTACCTGTCTGAATGGATTTTGGAGGGAGTATTCAAATGACTTTCCTGTTGGAAAGATTGTTGCATCTGGAGGGAATTCCTAAGGCTATCCTCCTTTCTATACCCTTTTCATATTGAGTATCATCCTTGTAACACACCTGACTGAACACTAAAATGGTGAAACACCTCTGAGATTATACTGCTACACATTCAGACTGAACTGTAAGACTGAAAAGCATGACAGAAGCTATAGAATGAATTTTTTGCATTATGAATTGACTTTCAGTAGCATGACCGGTCACTGCTGGCTGAGGCACTACCCACTCTCTGTATCTCTCTCGTTCTCTTTCTCTCTCAGCCTCTAAAGCTCAAACAGTGCAGATGAAATGTCAGGATGTGGGGCGGAATGACAAACCCGATTTTCCTTAAGTGACATACTCAGAAAACGGAAACTATCATCCGCATCGCGGTGGCATTTCCCCAGTGTGCAGCTTCTGACTGCAGGCACTGTGCAGAGCTCTCGGAGGATTGATGAATCTCTTTCTCTCCTTTCTTTTTATTTCCTTCTCTTTTCTCCATACACAGCCAACATAAGTCGTACTTATATGCAAGGTATACTAAGTTAACATGTTTTATATGGTTTTTTTTAACATTTTATAGCATTATGTTAAGAGTTACCCTTGGTCTCTTGGTTGCTTTTCTGATTAATCCCCTCTTTACTCGGTGACTGTCTTCTGGTAGACGATCTCCTCTAGGCAGAGTCACGGTTGTAAATATTTTTGTCCCCATTTTTAATAGCAGATTTAATGGTGCTCTGAGAGATGTTCAAAATTTGGGATTTGCTTCATAACCAGATCCTGACTGATATGTTTCCATGGTACTGTAATTTTTTTGTTTAGGTATGTTCTCTAACAAACTCTGGGGCCTTCCAGAATCAGGTGTACTTATATTGAGATCACATGACAATTTAATTGCGCTCAGGTTAACTCTGTTCAACTAATTATGTGCACCAGGTTGCACCAGGACTAATTTCAACAGTCCATTGATGCAAATATCTAATCACAAAACATCCATTGCGCAGCAGTTCTGCGGGAGGAAACACCTTATTGATGAGAGAGATCAGAGGAGAATGGCCAGACTGGTTCGAGCTGACAGGAAGGCTACGGTAACCTAAATAACTACTCTTTACAACTGTGGTGAGCAGAAAAGCATCTCAGATCAAAGTTTTTGTGTAGATTCATAACATAAATATAACATAACATATAAACATAACATCTTTACCTGACAGAATATGTTGTAACCAAGTATTAGAGATGACATGTCACGTGTGATTATTATTATTTTAGTTTTTGTCCAGGGAGCTGCTCTTTCACTGACTGAGTGCAGTCTAGCTGGAGTTCACGGCGCCTGTTTTGGTGAAAAATGATCAAGCCCCTTGAATGTAATGTCATATGAAGTTATAGACTCCACTGTATATAGGGAGCTTTTGGCTGCTTTAGTTTTTTTAATGCTCGTGTTGCTGTGAAAGCTGTTTTGTGCATACTGCATTGTACCCTGCTTTTACTTTTTTAGTGAAACTACCAGCATTTTAGGTTTCTCTTTTTTTAGACTGTGTGCTGAGCACAGAAAAAAAAATGACAGGTCCATTCTGCTTCTTGTCATCTATATGCAGCAGGTGAAGCTTGTTGAGTTTGTTTTTGTGTTCTTTAAAACTGCATTAAAAGTGTTGGACCTGAAAACAGTTTTGCGCAAAGCGCTGTGTGGTGCAAGAGTATCAGCACTGCTGCTGCCCCCACGGCTTCGCTGTGAATGATAGTGAATTATAAATTGTATAATTCTTAATAATTGACATTATAATTATTTTGACTAGTCGTTGCAGCCATACAGCAAACTGACCGACGGGTGTTACGATGCATTGCAATGCAAAAATGTGACCATGTGCATCGTGGAAACGTGCGATTCACACACATATGCCATTACCAAAAATCATCTGCACTTGTGAAGAAACTGTAGCACTAGATCACAACGAGCAACACGTATTATACGTTATACAGTTACACAACCACATTATAACCATTAAAAACAGCTCTTTGGTAGTTTTTAAATGAATAACTGAAAGGCAGTCATTTTAGCCAACTTTGGAGCTCTATTTCTGGGGAAAATGATGCCTCAGGTACAGCTACGGAGCTTATTATGTTTCAATCCATCTTTTTTTTTCATTATTTTTAAGATATGGTGAACCTGTGGAATATTTTGTTTATAATAGTAAACCTTTTGTTGGTAGTCATTTCACTTATAATTTTTCTTCATTCAGATTTAGTTGAAAATATTCTGAGAATCAAATTGAATCAAATGACCAGAGTGTATCCTTACATTCAGAGTTTTATCATATGTCAGTAACATATGTGTAACATAAGCGACAACTAAAAAACAGCAGATTTTCCTGGAACTTACCAGTCTAGCGGGAAGAGTGAGCTTGCATTTCGTGACAGCTTTTCAGGAGGTGTGTTGAAAAGGCGCATCTCATTTCCGGCATCATATCCGGCGTCTAACAATACTTGGATTTAATGAAAGCAAGTCCAGCTTTACACAGATATGAGCTCGCAAACGGGCCCATCATTTGAGGCACAAATGAGGCATTTTATTTCTCGTTATTTTACTGTCATGCTTGTAAATCCTTATTCACTAAACATTTTGCCATATTTTTGTGTTTGTTTTCTTGACTAATGTTGTTCCACTGAGTCAAAGTAACTCTTTGCTCTCGAAGGAACTATTGGAGGTAGATGGATGGGGAAAATTGTCCATTTTTTAATTGCTGAACTCCTACACTAGTGCAACACGTCAGAATTGTGAAAAAGACTAAAATAGCATGTACACCTCTTAATTTAAACATGGCGTGTTTAAATGAGGGTCCCAGTATCTTTTCAAAATAGCAGCACACACAATCATTATTCATGGTTAGAGCTATATTCATAATATTAAATTGTAAAATAAACGAAAGAGAAAATTGTGACTTTCTCTCATGTTTGTAAATCAGGTGACCCCTCATGGGGTCATGACCCCTAGTTTGGGAACCCCTGATGTAGCCATTGTATAAGTGAGATAATGTTCACTGGAGTCCGTGATATCAGAAAATAACTCTGCTTTTGATATCAGATGCTTTATTAGATGTTTTCTCTTCTATCTGCTTCACTTCTTGTCTCACTTTATCACTTTCCCTCTCTCTACCCTCTCACTTCTCTCATATAGAGATCTTTTATTCTGTATTGTCACTTGTTCTTTCTCTCATTGTACATCGGTCTCTAATTATTTGTCTTTCAGCCTTATTCTCACCTTCCATTTTTCTCACTCTGTCATTCTCTCTGTCTCTCTCTCTCTAAATCTCTTCAGATTTAGGATGTGATGAACAGTAGATGGACTTTGTCACCTCTCAGAAAGCTGTTGCAGTTTGAACATATGTCCTATTTTTCTCTTATAAATGATATTGAGTCTGTAATACCTTCAAGCTATAGATTGATAGATCATACGTAGATGTGTCCAGTTTTTTATTTCCCCCCGGTCCCAAATGTATTCAATCAGCCAAGACCTTTTCGGTGTGTCACGTTTGCTTCTTTAGTTTTGAACTGGAGCTATGAGTGTAAAATGTCATTTGACTCAGTAACACCATTTACACATTAGCCATTGCGTAAAATAGCAGAGTAAGTAAAAAAAAAAAATTAAAAACAAAAACCGAGCTTGTACAGTTCCATCTAAAGGCTTTGGGCCATGCATCCTACCTGAATCTGTTGCTCGAGGGGAATGACGTCAATCGAAGTACTGAGGAACAAAGTGAGTCAGCTTTAAGATGGAGATATGACCGTTTTATCACTCTGACCTTTTTTCTGTCCATTTTTATAGATAATAGTGTGTCATACAGTGTGTCAGAAACCACAGCAAGTCTGAGATATGGAAAAAAAAATCATAAGGAAAATTCACACATAGCTGTGTAGTCTAGCAAGTTACAGGTCGCTTATAGTTTGTTTCTTGTGGGCGTGTAGCAATTGCTACTGTTGACGGTAGCAATGCACTGTACGTGTTTGTAATTTTTTTTCCATTGAGAAATGGTAGTAGTCAAAATGTAAAGGCTTCTAAAGCTAACTATTTAAAAACAAATTAAATAGTTCACTAATCAGTGTGAAAATTGGTTGTTTGATTTACATGTTACATGCTATACTTCGAGCTAATTGTACTAGCTGTACACTATGTATACTATGTATACTAGCTAGGCTCCAACAATCTCTGCTACTTCCTTCCAAGCTTTATTTTTCTTTGTAATGTCTCCATACACATTTATTGAGAGGTCGGAGTGTATACTACAGGATAGGATGGTTAAGATCATCTTCCATTTTTGCATGTCAAACAGTAAATGGGAATTAATTGCAGGTAGAAACTAGAGTTGTAAATGGGGAACTGAAGAAACGTCGGACCACGTGTAAATAGGATTGGCCCGAGGAATCATTCGAGCCAGTCATTCAGATTTGTTGCTTAACGATATCACACTTAATTTGCATAGAGTTGAGAAAGTCTCATTTCAAATTTCGCTTGGTGCTGTAGCTGAAATTGAAAAAAGCTCCAAGTCGCACGTACAGAGAAAATGAGCAGTCACCTGTCGCTTTGTCACTTGCTAGCTATAAGCTTCCATTACTTGTTAGCTATGATAGCTTTGTATCTTCAGTGCAAACCTAAGGTTTCATTTTTGCCTGAATGATTGCTTTCATTTTTTGGACTGGTGTTCTGGAGTGTTCACAGTCTTTGGCTTCTGATCAGTTAGAGTGACAGAGATTTTGTGTGAGTAGGGTGAAGACTGACTCAGGATCAGCTCTGTTTTTCTCGTATTCTGTTTCTAAAGGCTAGAAAAATAATATCATGACTCGGCCACTAAACTCCCATGTACCTTCTGCGACGCGTCTGAGAACCTTTTCCTTCTGTGAATATGAGAACAATCGGTTTTGGACAGAGGACAAGCCTGTGTTTGTCTATCAGTCTGTCGGTTCACAGGATCTCAAATGCACGGAAGAAGAGAGTCTTTTATAAAACAAAAGCCTTGTGTCCGGATTTGTTTGCATTGTTGAATTTTAAATCGGTGTTAGAATTCAGAGCGAAAGGTCAGCTCATATCCATTCTCAGAGGGCCATGCGGGAGCGCAGAGGTTGTGTTTTGATTTTGACCTTCTGCTTTTTCAGTCTCTCCTCCACGAGCATGTGCAGGTCTCTCCCTGAAGTGGGTGTAATATTAAAATTGAACAGTGGAGGTAACTGATCAACTGAATGTTTATGTATTAGACTAGCTGACACAGCCTTTATCCCCTGGCAAACTGCTGCTGATTACTCACATTGCCTTAATCTTTATCATTTCTCTCTAAACTTCACTTCCTGTGTTGAGGTTTCAGTCTGTTAGTGCGAGTTCATATTGTCATGAGTTGCTCTGATGCTGAATCAGAGTCAATATTATTGGCCAAGATTCACTTAGAAGAAACTAGACAGTTGCTTACAAAATTCGTAGGAGTAGAATAAGAAAGAAAAGTAAGAAATAAGTAGATCAGGGCAATTTGTGAATCAAGCATATAAGTCCGTATGAATGTATTGTCACTATAAATGATAACATGTTATAATTAGAGACAGCAGTAATACAAACCTGTGATTTCCCTCACAGCCATAACAACTGTCAGAGCTGCTGTTAGAGAAAATTAATCAACACTTCCTGACCAGAAAATTGAGAATTCAAGACCGCTGTGCTACAAATCATACTCAGTGTATTATCATTATTAACTACTGAGGGAATCGAGGAGGCACTCTCATTCTTATTAGTCCTTTAGTGTAGATTAATACTTGATTTGGTATTTGGAAAGTGTGGATAGACATTATCCACTGAGCCTTTAATAAATAAATGATTAAATAATTGTAATGAATTACTTTAACTGTGTCTGGCTTTACATACACTATATGGCCAAAAGCATGTGGATGCCTGAGCATGACACCCATACTGGGACTTTTTGCCACGTTGGAGGCACATGATTGTCTAGAATGTCTTTGTATGCTGTAGCAGTACAACTTCCCTTCACTGGAATTAAGGGGCCCAAATATGTTCCAGCATGACAGTGCCCCTGTGCACAAAGCAAGCTCAGTGAAGACATAGTTTGCCAAGGTTGGAGTGGAGGAACTCCAGTGGCCCTACCCCTGACCAACCCCACCGAACACCTTTGGGATGAACTGGAATGCCGACTGCACCCCAGACCTCCTCACCCAACATCAGTGCCTGACCTCGCTAATGCTCTTGTGGCTGAATGAACACAAATCCCAACAGAGGCATTCTAAAATCTAATGGAAAGCCTTCCCATGAGAGTGGAGGCTGACTGTTATAGCAGCAAACTCCATATTAGAATAGAATAGAAGCCTTTATTTCTCACATCTCTATTACCGTACAGTGAAATTCTATCTTTGCATATCCCAGCTTGTTAGGAAGCTGGGGTCAGAGCACAGGGTCAGCCATGATTCAGCACCCCTGGAGCAGAGAGGGTTAAGGGCCTTGCTCAAAGGCCTGACAGTGGCAGCTTGGTGGTACTGTGGCTTGAACCCCCACCAACATCCCAGAGCCTTTAACCATTGAGCCCCCTAACCCTTTAGAATGGGATGTTCAACAAGTACACATGGGTGTCATGGTCATGTTTACACACACATTTGGCCATCTTATCTTATTTTCCCTGTACTTTGTTTAAGATTTCCAGAACATTATATTTGTGCAGGACTACAGGCTTCATTTGTGTTTCACTTGAAGGTGGGAGTTTGGCATCTCAAAAAATGCCACCCAAAATATACTGTGTGTTTGATTCACTTGTTGCAGTTAGACTGAATCATGTTCTCACTGCAGCTGAACCGTGCTAGGGCTCACTTGGAACAGGACTGGTATCACCTCTCTTGTGTGGTCTTGGACCAATCATATATCAGTCATATCTATTTTGGTCTGAAATATTTTTTGATTGCAGTTCTTCAACTTCTTTCACTTCCTGTTGGTCTAAAGCAGTCCTGATGGTCCTCTGGTCATTTTATTAAAAAAAAAGCTTTTAAAAATTTTGATAAGAAATCACATCGTGACTATGGACATATTCATTTTCTATAAGAAAATATGGTAAAATGTTGATGTTGGTTAGTGTAATCACCTTGTTCCTCTCTCGCCTCAGCTCAGAGAACATGAACACAACCACAATTTCATCCTCATAGGGGCTGTGTTGCTTGCCTAAGTGAAATACTACATTTGCACAACCTGCATTTTCATTTAAAGGCAAGCAGCAGCAGCAGTGATTCAAAAACCTGCATGGATTTTCATTTTCATGTTTCATAAGAGATGATTATTTGCTGAGGGTTAGGTTTGTATTTATGACCTGCAGTCAGCATACTGCCAGTGTAGACTAGTACAGTTCTGGTCGAGCTAAATAAATGAGCCCTATATGCTGTGGGCTTCATAGGCAATCTGCTTACACATACTCCCATTTGAAGGGTTTGAAAAACCAATCAGTGGTTACAGCGTTTGTGGTAGTGATTTTTATTTCCCAGCTCTGCCAAGCTGCCACTGGCTGGGTCCTGGAGCAAACCCTTCACCCTTAACCGCTCAATTGTGTCCTAAATTGTAAGTCGCTTTTAGCCTAGTGAGTAAATGTAAATGTCAATCCTCTTATTGACCGAGCCAACTCTCTGTAAGCTTCTGTTACCAAGTTATATAAAGGCACAATGACTGCTTTAAGACACACTGTCATGTGCTAATTGTGCAATAATTGTGTCAGTCAACCTAACGTCATAAAATATATCAGGGGACTGGATAAAAATATGTCAAATCCAAGTCAGCATTTCTGGCCCTTATTTCCTCAGTACTGATGTTCGCAAGCAAACTGGTATAATGCTATAGAGTGTGCAGCAGTGATTATGTGACAGGCAACACCATGGCTGCCCAGGGGTCATCATTAGCTAGCCCACCAGGCACGTAAAAGCTCCAACGTGTTTGTCCACTCCAATGATTTTGTTATCCGGAAACTGATAGCTAATTCAATAACACATAATGTATAGCAGGCTCTTCTATACTGTTGACAAAGTTAATGTAGTACATCATGTTTGTGGTATCGACAAAAAAGTCAGGAAGTTGTTGGCAAACATTTTGGATATTTTGCTTTTTTGGGCAAGAAGCCAACATCCGCATCTTTTCGAACTGCTGCTCATGCCACATCACAGGGCAGCATAGCACACTCAGAGGAAAGCTTTATCCGCCCTCTTCCACATACATGAGCTCAAAAACATCCATGATTGGCTAGTGTCGCTGTGGTTGACCAGGAAGAGAGACTATGCCACTATCCCTCCCACCCAGAGAACACAGCCAATTTTGCTCTCTTGACTTCTGGCCATCATCAGGATTCAAACTCGCGATCTTCCAACTAGCATAGTTGTGTGGTAGACAAATAGGATCAGCAACCAGAAAAAGATGAGCTCCCGATTGACGCCTTCACCTTTTGCTGGTTACTGATCATATTTGTCCACCATGTAACTACGAATAAAACCCTAATAGCCTGGACACAGAATCTGATTGTACCAGGTGCCAAGGTTAGTGGTTTATCCACCCCAGATGGCACTAACGTAAATTTGTCCATATGAGAGGATTCTCACTGTGAAGGGTTTAGCCATTGCTGTGAGTAGGCCATAGCTATGATCACAGATTGGACTGCACCACTAGCTTACTGTCTATATCATGGACTCCAAGGGAACTATGAAGACGAAACTATGAAGACGAAGCTTTCTAATATTTGCCCAATTTTTAAAGCAACTTTATTGGGAATTAAGAACAGGGGGAAAAAACTGGACAACGTCAAGGTATGCAGAAAACAGTAAATTACATTCAATTGAATTTAAACCTTCATTCTGAGCAAGGATATGAGACACGCTGTAGGTTACGTTTGTAAATCAGTCAGCCACCAATGGGTTTAACTCTTAAAATAAAGGGTTTACTAAAAGGGGCTGTAATTGGTAACTTTTCAGAAAAAGGGAACTCTGTTGTGAGGTTCCTAGAACGTTCTCCTAAAGGTACAAACCAAAAAGGTTTGAAGAGCTATAATTACAGTATATGTGCATTTTGTCAGCCATGTATACAACATTCATTGACCTCACCATACATCATCGATGCTATGAATGTGTATTGCTATGTTTCAGCAGAACCGGGTTCATCTGACATCGTCTTCTGCTCTCCATGTCAGAGACTTCAAGCTTTTTAGCTTTAGATGGTAGAGGAGAAGGCATGTGTGCAGTTGATTCGGTGTTAGCGTAGATCTGAGGGTCATACCCATCGCTCCTAAAAGGTCAGCAGTGAGTGAGCACTAACACAGAGTTGAAGCATTGACCTTTTCAATAAGGTGCTCACCAACCTGTCCTGAATTTTTATCTGGACTGAAAGTGAAAGTCTGCCCTGTCTTAATCCACTCACAGTGTGTGCAGTCTGCTAAAAGGAAAGCCAATTTAAACACACACCTGGCCACGTTCTCCAAGCTTTAATTGCAATGCGCAGTAGCATTAACTCAGTAAATTGCATTTTGGATGCAGGATTGGCCTTTGGCCAGGATAGATTAATTCTGTGTGTGAAGAGAGTAGGCCACTTTGGTCGCTGCCAGGTTTGTGTGGCTTCTTCTAGAAAACCAGCAACAATAGCACTCTTGTTAGGGATTTGTCCCTTTAGATTAGCCACGTCGAGGCCATTATCTTACCCGTCATGTCCCCGAGCTGCCGAACAGGCTCATATTGTTTTTCGTCAGGTTTTTCATTACAGCCAGGCCTCTGTCTTTGCCTCCGCCACTAGAGTTTGCCATTTGACGGCGTTTCTAATCCTAGCGGCTCCGACGTTTCCCATAAGGAGAGCTTCTGACATGAGATACTCTTACTCTACTTTCCTCAAGGTGAGATTTTGGGACCATTTTTCTGTTCCGATTCTCACACACGGGGGTTTTATTTTTGTGCTTGCTGCTGAGTGTGCAGTCTCATGAGAACTTAGCCACTAAAGACATTGTTTAGGAGCACACAAAGGCACACTATAGCTTCAGGATTCAGGTTCAAGTCCCAGCCGTGCTGTGCAGCGGGGTATCTGAGGAGAAAGCTGCTGGCGGGGAACGATGGAGATTTGCTGTCTGCGAGGGGCTTCAGTCAGCCAGGTCATCAAAATATCTAGTAGCTTATTAGACTTTTTTATAATATTGAAGGTCATTGAATGAGTCAAGCCTCTTGAATGAATGTCTTCAAGATTAAACCACAAATCTAGTCTGCTAGTGGAGACTCCAATTTTACAAATCTGCCATTGGCCAATAATGGTTACTCCATACACATGTATTTTTAATGTGGAGTTCCATTTAGAAGGATGCTATGTAAGTAGGCAAGATTTTTTTTATGTTGCATTTGCATTCCAAGATAAGCCTGTGCTATTTGGAAGGCAGAATAAGGACAGCTGTTATTTAAGGTTTGTTATTTTGGCCAAATTTGAAGGGAGCATTGCATCTGTTATGCTTTGCAAAGGGAATACAGTAATAATCATCACCTCCTGACCAATCGGATTTGAGAATTCAGCACAGGTGGGGTGTAAGGGTACGTGTATGATGTGATGATGATTTTTTTTTTTTTTTTCGAGTAGACAGCATTTTTATTTATTTTTATAGTGTAGTATTTCTTGGCATCCGCTAAAATAGGAAATTAATTCAGTTTTTCATCAAATAGTTTAAAATCAAATATTCACATGTTTTTTACTTGTGTTTCCAATTGTGTCACAGCACATAGTCTAGAAATCAAATATTCATGAATCCAAACATGAAAAAATACCACTGCAGTACATTTCAGAGTGAACAGAGTCGACCTGGAGGTAGAAGTAGGCTATTCTACAGACTATTCTCTGGTTAAGATGTGTGCTCTGGAGCCTTATTCCGTTTTCATAAAAGATGATAAAAGGATCAATATATGAATAAATTTTGGGTGATCAAAAGATTCTTAAATTTAACCACCTGGAAATATTTTTTTTCAGCCGCCATGTCATCCTCCTTTATCTGCATCCTCTTGCTATTTTTAAAAAGCATATTAGCAGTACGTCAGGCACTAATGACAATCTTTAATCAAACCTTCTTGCAAATAGCTACCTAGTAATTGCTGATACACATCCAGGTCATTAAAGATTGTTCATTAATTATAGCCTCAGAATGAATCTGAAATGATGAAAAACAGTTCAAGGAGAAATACGAGAGCTTTTTGTGATGAACCCAAAAACCTTTGAAAATCTCATTTGCATATTTTTTTATTTGGTGAAATGAAAACCAGGTGAATGCAACATACAATGTTACGCAACGCAAAATGCAGTTTAATAAACCTTTAACGGATTAGAAATTAGAAAATAACGTGGCACAAGACTGCTGTACATCCTCATGGTGCTGCTTGATGCTCTGTGGCCTGTAGTTTGAAAAGGTAGATGCAAATGTCGTAAAGAAGTTTGAGATTAAATGAGCGAGAAGATCATTTAAGACTTAACAAACACTTGGCTTATGTTATCTGCGGTATTTGATTAGCACTGTACTGAAATGCATGCACTGTAGCCTCTTTTAGCCCATGCCTAAACACTAAATTGGAACGCAATTCTTCTTTTTTTTTTTTTTTCTCCCGCACTTTTGACCTTACACTGTGCTTCGCCCCGTGGCGTCGCGAACGTCTCAAACGTTGTGAACACAGGGATTAAAAATAGCAGGTTCAGCAGGGACATGGCTGACATGCTTCCTGCTGCAGAGAGAGCAGAGCGGTGACGAACTCGAGCCCACTGAGGCTTTAACATCGCAGGGGAAGACCTGATTCTGCTTTCTTTTTCTTTATCTCTTACTTTTTCTCTCCATCCAAATGTTGTGCAAGTTTTCTGCTGCCATATCAACTACTCATACACCCGTTCAGCAAAGGTGTTCCTGTAACCTTTTTAGTTCCTGCCTCAGAGGAGGTACTATTCTGCAGGAACTACTGAGGTTGAGCTCACTGTCCTGAACGTTCCTGGTTGGTCAGAAATAAGCTTCACATAATGAGCAAACCTCATTGTGATTAATCAAGAATGATCGTTAAAGCTTGCTTATATAAGAGGAATGTTTTCACACTGCGATTATTTTACACAAATGGAATTTCATTGAAGTGTATTTTGTACACACTTCCAGGTGGTGTTGCTCATAGCAACTACAAAAATAGGGTGAAAATTGTGCTTCATGCAGCTGGTTTAAAACTCAACACTGAAGTACCACATTTTAAACCATTAAGCTGTATTCAGAGTTGGCAGCTTAAATTCAAAAGTCATGTCATTGTTTGAGTAGGAATTCGGCTTCCACAGCTGCTTAGGTTGATTCTAAGCGGCCCATTCAGAGTATTAAAATCCCAGGCTGCCAGATTTTTCTGAAGTAGAAACATCCAAGACTGGGTTTGTCAGTAGCACCTAAACCACCACCTTTAAACATAAGTACTTGTCTTTAACCTTGAAAAAACAGGGGAAAGAAAATGCAGACTCAAGAAGCAGACAGCATTTTTTCTTTGCTAATACGATGTAACACAAAAGCAAGACACGATTTAAAATTAAATAAATAATATGAAAGATTAATATGATGAGATACGAGTGAGAAGATGGCAAGTGTTCAAATAAACAGCCCAAAATATACATACGTTTCAGCGTGATGTATTGTGGTTACATCAAAATGTTAGCCCTTGGCACTGGATTTAATAGTGCTCCTCGCTCAAGTCAGTATAACGTAAGAAAAATGAGCTTAAGTCTAAAGTCAGTATCACACGTAACTGAGAGACGTGTCTGTTTTCGGCAAACTGTCCCCCTGTGGCCAACCCTGAATACAGCTTAAATCCGTAGGTACGTCTGAATACCGAGGTGTGCAATTTCAGTATTAGCTCCTCATTCGGTGTTCAAACTCCGACTTGCATTGTCCAATCTTAGCCATTTATTTACAGAAACACTATTAAAATATCAACTATTTTAATCATAACAAGTTACCTACTGGTTCTGTATCATGCTCTACTAATTTGCATATCAGATTCAAACCTATTTTGTGACATCACTAACTCAGCTCAAAGGTAAAGCACCCTGACTTGGTTTCTTCTTCCTTATTTTTTCCTTTTATAGAAGTACTGAGAAAGTTTCTAAATTTTTAAGTTTTAAAGTAAGTTTTAAATTTTTAGAAAAACGCCACCTTACTAAATAGTATGTCAAATAGTACACTCTTAAAAACGGAAATGATTTTTTTGGTTTATGAAAAAAACCCTTTTGATGCATTGATTTTTACCCATTTTTTTAACCATTATGGGGAAGGATTATTTATTTTATAGTGTAAACAACGAAATGATTAAATAATCATGGCATGAAAAATTCTTTAGAGACCCGAAAATGATTATTTTATGGCATTGCTTCGAAGAACCCTTTCTGACGTGTTTATTTTTTATAGGTGCTGTACTATTTTGACATTCTTTTTGGACAGTAGTGTCAAAGGAGGGACTGGAGCACAGAGTCATCATTTATTGAAACACTCTGTTTCCATCTTCTGTTGCTCTATGCGCTGACTCTTCCACCACAACCAAGCGTTAGATGATATTTCATCATTTATTCAAGTCTCTGCTGTTTCACACCTGGTACTAAATTCAGCATTAGCATAAAAGCAGGTAAAAAAGTGCTTCTGTCTCTTTCTCAGCGTCTGTCTCTGTCCCTCGTCTCTCCCATCCCCCTCGCGTTCTGTAAATCTCAGCGCCAAGTGAGGAGCACAATATTTTGCCCATTAGTTCTCAGCACTACAGAGAGATGATGTGGGTTCGGAGTCATAAATTCAGGAGATGGGAGATTAACGCATTCAGCTGGCTCTCTGCCTCACACTCGAACCCAGTGGCTGGTGATTGGGAGTCTAGGATCTTGGGCCATCTGGTTCATCGGTTTAAATCAAACACACCTGTCCTATTTGCTGTAATGTAAGGTATAGTGTGTATTAAGGGTATGTGTGTAATCAGTTTCCATACACAGACTGGTGCTGTGCATTGCAAATTGCAGGACTGGTCAGGATGCGGGATGAAACTTTTACTATATTATATATTACTGTGGAGGTCTTTTTAATGACTTTTTTATGCCTCAGCTTGAACATCAGAGGCGTTTGCATTTGCACTGGAAGAACAGTCAACATTGTGAAGTATAACTAGCATAGAGTATGCCATTAGGGCGGGGCAATATGATGTGGACAAATCAGTAACATCTAGAGAAAGAAAACAAACCCTACTTGATGTTAGCGGCGTAACAATCCAACGATTTGGATCAACGCATTGATTTAAGGCAGTGATTGAAATGAATCAAGGCAACAATCATAAATCAAATGTTCTTGATTGTATTTGATTATAAATTGGTTATTATCTAGAAAGGCAACTGTTGTGTAAAAAAGCGATTCATATTTTTAGAATGATGTGTAAATAGGCTGGCAAGGTGATTAGCCTGCAACTCTGGTATTGTAGCAGATTCAGCTGTATCATCAAATTTCAACTCATTGCCTTCAGAATCGAAATAGCATTGTATCATATCATAGCAGATTCAGTGGGTGAAATCATAACATGTCGGCCATTACAATGAGTTCAGTGTTCTTCAGTGGTCTTCCCAGTCACTGGATCTGAATCCAGTAGAACACGTTTGGGATGTGGTAGAACGGGAGATTCGCAGCATGAAAGTGCACCTGAAAAATCTGCAGGAATTGCACGAAGCAATCATGTCAAAGTCAAAGTCAAAGTCAACTTTATTGTCAATTCTGCCACATGTTCAGCACATACAGAGAATTGAAATTATCTTACTCTCAGACCCTAGGTGCATACAGATAATACACACACAAAAAAAAGGATGTAAAAATACAAATGGAAATGCAAATGGATACATATAAATAGTATAAATGTAGATCTACAAGGCACAACAGATAGAGTGCAAACAGTGCAAATGTAAAGTGAGTAGTGCAAAGAGCTTATCAGACTGTTAAAGTGACAAAGTTAAAGTGACAAAGTAAACTGTCAGAAGAGGTAATTTACAGTCCAGTGCTGTATGAGGTAGAGCATAGACTAATGCTGCACAGGTGACTGGTGCAGGTCCTGGGGAATGGGGGGGTGGGGGTGGGTTGGTGGTGTCAGAGGGTCAAAGTTTGGGAGAGAGTTGAGCTTCCTGACAGCCTGGTGGATGAAGCTGTCCTTCAGTCTACTGGTCCTGGCCTGAAGACTCCGCAGTCTTCTCCCTGATG
>CM040460.1:25258869-25365978 GCA_022758105.1 Pangasianodon gigas | reverse complement strand
TGAAATGTTAAAGTAATTACTGCCATTTATTGACATTTTGTTATAAATGCAAGATGCCTAACTGCTTAATTTCCTGTATAATTGTCTCCTGTTTTGTGAGACTTTAGTGTCTGGTTAAAAAAAAAAAAAAAAAAATTGAGCCATCACAATAGTGTTACAGGCTTTTTTTTTTTTTCCTTTTACGCAGACTGTGACATTTCTCTTCTGTCCTTGAGCTAAGTTTTTAATCTCTTCTTCTCCAGTCCAAATATCAAGCTGGAAACTTTTGGCTAGTAATTTTACATTCCCTCCTTCAATACCAGCGGGTACTGAAATTATAAAGCTGGGAGCGGGCTGCAAAGTCATACAGACCTTTTATTTCGGCAGCAAGCAAATTTCGATGTCACTTTGACGGGCAAGCTCTAGCATCACCTGGCTAATTAACCTCTGTTGGGCAGGAAATGAGCTCTGTTTTTCATTCACCTTCACAGGTTTGGCTCAGAATATGGATATTGGATAGATACTGAAGCGTAGGACTGTGAGAAGTTTTGATAAATTATTGAAGGTTAACATGTCCATTTGAAAACTTTGAAATTGAAATTTCATATTAAAGACAGATATGTGTTAAAAATGTGAACCATCAAGAATATGCAGGTTTGATCTGAGCAAAAAATCTGAATTGTTCCAAGAAGCTTGTAATGTGAATGTAGCCTTAGACCATATTCACTGAGACTTTAATACCTGCACTGCTGGTACAGTGTTATGTTGAATTTAATGCCGTTGAAATTTGTTGAAAGTGTGAAGTGTTTCAAGTAGGAAAACCGTGCTGTTGTGTTTTGTGGTTATCATCCAAGCAATTTGTCGTATTGTTCCACCTCTGATTCCAGCCATACAGCATCACATTTGGACAGCTCTGATTTAAATCAGTAAAATGTGCTCTATTAGTAATTCTCAACCGCATCTTATCGATTAATTAAAACTTTCCTTCTACCTTTCTACACAGATTTGGACAAGGACCATCCAAAGAGCGAAGGGGGCGTGGTCTGGAGAATGACAGGCGGCCTCTTTAACCTGACCAAAGGAGCGGTGGGCGCCACTCTTGGAGGAGTGGCCTGGGTGGGGAGCAAAAGCTTCGAGCTGACCAAAACGGCCGTGACAAGTGTCCCAGCAGCCGGGGTGGGATTGGTCAAGGGCAGCGTCTCCGTGGTAACAGGTGGAGTCGGGGCGGTTGGGTCAGCCGTGGCCAGTAAAGTCACGACGAAGAAGAAAGACAAATCAGATTAGCATGGCTGACGGCTTGGTGCACGTTTACTTCCTTCGACATTTCCGTTACTGTCTGAGCAGGTGTACGGTCACTCTGTTGGGTTTAAGCATTACCAAACAGTACATGATGCTGATCGAGATCAAATTTCTGGCTGAAGTTGCCCTCTTGTGCCTGACATTACAAACATCATTAGCACTACAAATGGCACAAAGGGCAACTTCTGCATTTACTGCTGGTGTGCGTTTGATGATTGGCCTCTCCTACTGTTTGTTTGTCTAATAGTTTCTTTTTTTTGTTTATTTTTGCTTTGCTAATATTATAGTTGAGGGAAAGGACCGCTCTATTTACACAACTTTGAGGGGGGGGAAAAATCACAGATCCATCATGAATTACACATCCAATCCTTACAAAAAAAAAAAAAAAAAAAAGATCTAATGTGAATATATGGCGTATTTGTACATTAGGACCAACCAGTGTGAAATCGAAGTTAAGTATTACTGGATTTATGTCTTATCATTTTCCTAATCTAATTATGTCTATTCATGAGCTGGGTCAGGAAACTAAAACAAAACATATGCACATCCCAATCCTGGAAAGCACTCGTTTAATCAGAGGCTGTGTATAAATCCTGCAGTTGATCATTTTCATGAACAAAAAAGCCCTATCCATTCCAAACACAGCACACTTACGGTCTTGAAACTTCGTGTCTTTGACTGAATGAAGGAATGTTGTGACACTAATGTTTCCTAATAATGCTGAGCCACATGAGACATATGCTATATGATTTTTAAAAATTGGGCTATTTTTCTTTCAGGTTAGCAATGAATGAATAAGGAGACGCAGAATGTCATTTCTATGCTTTTCATCAGGCATGGACACTAATATTATTCTTCACACTGCATACGAAAAAAAAAAAAAAAAAAGAAAATCACACTCCCATACAACACCAACATTTCCATACTGTGATATTTGGCTACCCATTCATTTTGATTGTTGATATCATATTACCTGTGCCTGTCTCACTGGGCAGCACCTATATAGGCTTAGTAAGCTGACTAGCATGGCTAGCTAGCTGATTTAAAAAAAAAAAAAAAAGACTACTTAGTGAGGACTTTAACATATGATATTTTCCTGTTAAAAGTAGTTGTATGTAAAGGCATTATAATTTTATGACCCACAAATCTTTAATTAGATTAGTAAATCTGCAAGTGTATCACAGATACAATCCTTTCACTGAAATTACAAATCCAAATTTACATCTTTACAGTTTTGTGTTTACGATCAGGAATCACAACGGTACGTTTACGCATTACCTTTTGCACGTCCAAAGGACTTGATTACAAGCGTTTTAACTGAAACGGTTTACTATTGTTACATCTCACTGTTGGTACGAACTTTTTTACTAGGGATACTAATTAGCTCGGACGGATACAAAATGCAAAATAAGGAATATGAAGGAATGTAAAACAGAGCATAATAGAGTGCAGTGTCCTATAACGCTAACGCTAGCAAACGCAAAGTCACCTTGTATTTAAACACTCCATCGAGCAAAAATGAAGACGCTTTTCAGACTCAAATAATGTCTTTATGTGCAACAAGGTAGCTCCACAGCGCATAGCCGAAATGTTTCCCAAAGACTTTCTGCCTTTTGGTTTCATCGCCAGAGACATTATGAGGAAAGGATAAAGATTACGGCTGCATAAAGTCGCCTGTGCCAGGGATTCAAGTACTCTTTTATTTTTAATAGTCTGTATTAATGCATGTTAGTTGGCACATTTTAGTCTAGGTTACACGGCCTCCAGTAAAGAGTTATCACTTGTCCGGTGGGCTAGTTAATGAATTTATGATTTGTGCATGCAAATTTGTTTTCTGTACCGTGAGATGTAGCTCAGTGGTTGAGACATTGTGCTACTGATCGTAAGGTCGTGAGTTCAAATCCCAGCACCACCAAACTACCACAGTTGGGCCCTTGAGCAAGGCCCTTAACCCTCAAGCGCTTAGTTATAACCTGTCTCAAAAGCATCAGCCAAATGAGGTAAATGCAAATGTGAGAATAATGAATCTTAAATGTGGAATGAGAACCTGAAATTTCTGTTACAAGTCAACCTGCAGATTTACAAGTTTGACTATCGATTTGTAATTCATAAAATTGCCATTACATTCACATGCAATTACTTCTGACAGGAAATTAGCTCTGTATCATGTTGCTTTACATAATGACTACATTTAAGCAAGAGAATAATTTCTGGCAATCTGAATACATATATCTCTACCTACTCAACGAATATTGTATTACGTTTTATTGCCGTTTATCAGCAAAATTGTCCTGGAACATTTACAGGAGACCAAGAAACCACATTTACTCTGTATCTAATCTGGATGATAAATTCTGGAGAGAAGTTTGGTTTGGGTTTCTTAGTTAGGCTCTAAGTAACTGTCCTGTCTGCAGTGCACATCAACCAGATTTGCATCATAATTCATAAAGCTGTGACAGAAATCAGGTAGACCATGTGGAATGAGATGTAGTTACAGTATATGGAAATTTACCTGCCATGATGGTTAGGAGAGTTGGGCCACAAATCCAGCACCAATATATTTTTCTGTATTTTCTCCCATCCACTGTAGTTTACACAGATCTCCTACAGTGTGCTTTCAGTTTCTCCTCCTTTCTGTCTTTTCATACTGATTTATCTGTGTGCTTTTTTTCATGTGCACAATTCCTAGCTTCTCATGATGTGTTGCATGCTCCTCCCCGCTGTATGCTGTTCAACTCTTTTATCATCTGTATCCATCTCCATGATTTTGGTGAGTGAGCTGTTATGTTGGAGGCTCTGTTACTCTAAACTGAACTTTAGAAAAGTAGATTTTTTTGTCTATTATAGAACTATTTTTGCTAAATTGATGCTGTATTCTACAATTAAAGCAATTCTGTATTTTAGAGCCGTGTCTTGCTTGTTTATTTAATTTTTTTTTATTTGCTCATACATTTTAAAAGATAAAAAAAATGATTGCATCGTCAAGAAATGAGAAATGACACTAAATACAGATGGGGTTCATTCATGTTGCGATATATTTTGGAAATTTTCAGCCCTTTACCTGTAAAATAAATACCACTGTCCCCATCAGCACAGCGTTATTTTTGTTAATAATCCAATAATTCAAATATAAGGCTCATTATTTAAATGTGTATAAATGATAATCTGGCTATTTATTGGTGCTGTAGAGCCTTTTTTATTCCTGAAATTTCCACTGACAGAATACATTAGATCCAAGTTATTATTATTATTATTATTATTATTATTATTATTATTATAAGCCCACTTGTTTTTGAGTTATTGAGATTTGAACCCCATTCAAAATATCTGATAGGCATCCACAGACCTCACTTTGCGAACCAGTGATCTATAGACAAACACGACGAAGATGATATCAGGCAGCTGTGACAGCACCCAAGCCTTAAGTATAGAGTGAGACCCGTTTAGTCATCATCAGTGAACACTTTATCCTGGTCAGGGTCATAGTGGATCCGGAGTCTATCCCAGGGACACTGGGTGTGAAGCGGGAACACACACTGGATGGGATGCCTGTAACATGCAACACACACATTGACACACTCATTCATACCTAGGAGCAATTTAGAGTAGCCGATCTACAAACCTGCATGTTTTTAGGAGGTGAGAGGAAACCGGAGAACCTGGAGGAAACCCACGTGGACAAGGGAAGAAGATGCACAGAAACTCCACAAAGTAACCTGAACTCAGGATCAAACCGAGAAGCTATGAGGCGGCAACACTACCAGCTGCATCACCGTGCCACTGTTTTATTTATCATGAAATGTGCTAATGATCCATCTAATCTCATTACAGTTATAGTTTTGGGGATTTTCTCATTTCTGATGGATGTCATTTGTAAACCAAAAAGAAAATCTAGATTCATTCTATGTAGCCTATATTAAATAGGTTGGCAGTTTTTCATTTGCACAAAAAAATGTTATAGGCTCCTAATGTGTGAGTCTTGTATTTGCATTTTATCCATTAGAGATCTACACTGATACTCAACTGTTTACATCAGCACTGTGTAAATATGCATACTGGATTCTGCAATCCTCCTGATGCAAGGTAATGGGAAATGAAGAAAAAATATGATTTCCATAAAATGCCTACTGCGCATTAATGCAGAATAAAAGGTCAATGCATTCTGGGGAGAAAAAAAAAAGTTTTACAAAACGGAGCTAGGTTTCTGTGTGAAAACTATACAATAAAGCACTGTACTTCGGCATTATATTTCAAACTGTAGTAACTGAGAAATGCTGAGAAAGTGAGACTGCGACATTCACAGGTTTATTGCATGGTGTTACCATTTCAGACCTCTATTTAGCACATGGATATGTTTTTCAGTTCTCCATCCACAAACATCCACCTTTATCAAAGCAATGGGTTGAATACAGGGACTTCATAGCCGGATAAACATAATGAACACATCTGCCATTCTCATCCTCAAGTCTCCTCCAGGCTGAAGTGAATATTTTGGTTTGTTTGTTTTTGTGCTGTTTGTACTGTGTGACTGCGAGCGATTTCCCAAGTTCATAGTGCAAAACGTGTCGAATTAAGGCAACAGTTGAAGTGTAGAAAAATAGCTGTAGGTGTGATCACTCGCTACAAAAAGGGTGCAAAGGTCTTGTCCTCAATCAGTGAAAGGGACAAGTTCTTGAGCTCCTCGGGCGAGTTCACAGCTCTGTAGCCTAGCTCCTCTAAAACCTGCTGACACACCGTCTGTGTGTAATCAACGATGTCGTGCGAGAGCTTGAGCCTCCAGCTCTCAGCGTTGGCAGCCGAGTCCCTCAGAGTACCGTATTTATGCTTTGCCAGACCCTCGTTGCTTCCTCTGGTGTTGTTTCGAATCCACTCCTCAACCCCTTTCTCCATGGTCAATCCAAGGAAGTCGTAGATCTCACGGGTCTTTTGGAGGGGCCGACGCGCTAAATCCTCATAGCGCACCAACATGTAGCGGCCACGTAGCCATGCTGGACGCTCAGAGCCTGTGTTGATGGAACGTAAGACGTCGTCACACACCGTCGTGATCTGGCTCAGGTCGAGGTTGTATGGTTTGCGCCCTGTGGCCCTCCAGATCCTCCAGAGGCGATACGTATCTCTAAAAGTCTCGATCCTTGATGCCAAGATGCCTCGTGGGTCCCTAACCAGCTGGACAACCTTCAGGTTGAGCCGTGGATCCTCCACTAGAGCGCGGAGATCGCCGACTTCTGGGATTCGCACCGTCTTTATCGCCACATGTCGCCTTTCTCGGCAAGACTCAGCCGCCAGGGTCAGGTTGAGGAGGATGCACTTCCTCACACACTCACCCTCATCTATATTCACCTCGTTGAGGTTGAAAGCGTCACAGACAGGCGGCGAGCAAAGCGCCCGACTCGCTCCTCGCCGGAAAAGCTTATCTGTGGTGTGATTTGCAGGCAGAGGTTTGATGTAGCTCTCTAAGAAATACAGGTCGCAGTGGTATAAGCTGCGCAAAAGGTCACGACTTGCTCCAAGCATCACCCTGCGATCTGAAGTGTACCTGCTGTGAGTGAGGTGAGGAAGCAGGGCATTCTGGACGTGATAGAGTGGCTCGAATAAATAGAACATGTCCGTGTGCTGGTTGAAGAGCTGGCCGGCAAAAGACGAGCCGCTGCGAGTGGTGGCCAGAATGAGAATGTGAGTCTTCGCTCTGGAAGCGTTGTATGGGAAATAAGGAAAGTCATCACAAAAGCGGTCGAAAGTCTCCGGTTCCTGAGCCAGGCTGCAGTTTACGGAGCTCGGCACGGGACAGATCTGAAAGGGCTCGGACGTGAACGTCCTGATCGCTGTGTACTGGATGGCGATGGACGCCAGGCCGAGCAGAATCACAGCCTTCCAGGAACATTGCATGGCGGAGGAACTTCATTTAGACAACGCAGTCTGATACGGAGCCCATCGGCGAAGGGGCAGCTGAGAGGAAACAGAAAATCTCAGTAAGTGCATGGTTAAATTGGTGATTAACAAGACATTTACAGACAAGCGTAAAATAACATCTGTCACATTTTACTTGATTAAACACACAAACAAATTTAACGAGTGTGAAATTGCACATGACTCTGCAACATTAGTCAGCGTTAATGTAGACTTCATATCCATCTTCCAGCCATGTTCCTATTCATATTCTATGAATATGTTATTGCTACAGATTATACCAGTACACAGGACTTATAAAAATGTGTTTTGTTTTGTTTTTTATACTACAGGTATTAATTTAACACAGATTTAATTCAACACTGGGGACTTCGCTGTGTATGTGCCCCACTAACAAGCAAGGGAAGATTAATTAGACTAGCCTAGCCTACTTAAAAAATGAGTTCCCATAAACCCTCAGTGGCTGATACCAGCTGGATGTTGCACATATTTGCAACCTTTTGAAAGATTTCTCAACTCTATACCATACACTCTTGAGATATAACCTATTAGGGAGCAGAGCTGGACAATGTTCATAAAGACACACAAAAAAAGGAAGCATTTGTGATTTTTTTCTTCAGTTAAATTGAAGAGGTTCTGCCAGTTTTCTTCAAAGCCCCTTCAATGATGGACTTCAAGCACCTGTGGAGAGGGTTTATAACGCTTAATAGCTGCTGTGTATACTCTATACTCTGTGTGGACTATGTGTACAGTGAAAACAGTAATAGATAGTAATAGATATCCCTTTTGTTTTAGAGGCTAACAATTAGCAGCAGTATTTTTTTTTACCGCAGTGTAACGGAATTAGCTTCCCTTAGAGAACGCTAAATAAATAAACCAGAGGTCGGATCTCAAATGGCTGCGTGCTGCCTATATACGTGCACTGCGCGAGGTGGGAATGAACAGCTCTCTACACCCTATGTAGTGCACTATATCTCCAAATAAAAAGAAAGAAAGAATTGGAATTGAGCCACAGACAGCTGCGGAGAATGGCAGGTTAGAAGAAAAATAATGAAGGGAATAAAAGGTTTATTTGTTTTACTTGCCTGGTGAAGTTGTGTGAAGGCAAGGCGAAGGTGTCTGAGCTAAATGTGACGGTTTCCGTTAAACCCTCCGGGTTAATGTTGATGTTGTTATAGCCGGTCGTAGAGATGCGAAGATTTGTCCATATGAATAAAAATCAAGCTGTAATCCGTCCTGACGGCCCACAATGCAGCGGTGACAGGCATGTATTTCTCCAGAAAAGAATAATAATAATAATAATAAAAACTAGTAATAAAATAATAAAATAATAGTCGGATAAAATGTTAAAGATAAAATTATTACGCGCGCGCAGCACCTGTCTCTCTCTCTCTCTCTCTCTCTCTCTCTCTCAGTCCTGAAAGCTTCAAAGTGTTGATTTCTCCTCGCGCGCGATCGGTGAACGGATGGATGGAGGTTGGAGTGCGCGTGCCGAAGTGAGGCGCGAGCGAGACAGTGCCTGAGTGTGTGGTAAAGTGAGGCGTGGGACTGCGCTGCGCGAGCTCCAGCTCCCCTTCAAAACCACCTCAAAGCCCTATAAGGACGCTTACAGGCTCCTCCCACTCTGAAAAACGATCTCGTGAGTCAGAGGAGAGGTGAAAAACAGGAGACAACTTTTCATTCTCTCTCACCCAGAATGCCAATTTCTACATTCGGGCATTTTGGGAGGTGTTTCAGTTACCACATTTAACGCAATTTCACATTAAAATACAAGCCTGAGGTAGCTAATTCACAAAACAATTTAATTCCCCTTCACAATAAATGAATCATTTAATCAAGAAATGGTTTAGCCTGTTGTACAGGTGTTAAAACCTGAGGAAACAGATTTTACTATTAGGGGTCCAAGCACCGAAGGTGCTGGAAGCCTACTGTAATTGTTAAGATTTTTTTCTTTCTTTCTTTCTTTCTTTCTTTCTATCTTCTTCTTCTTCTTCCTTAAAACAAATTGTGCAGACCAAATCGTAAGTCATAGAGACTTGAAACTTGGTCAACCGGTAGTAGCCTACTCCCTCCCGCTACGCAGGTAAGCGAGATGGGCCAGATCGGCTCAATGGTGGCGCTAGAGTGCAAGCTTTTAAGTTCTGGTTAATATCTCATGAACTGTGTGTCCTACAAACAAAATAATCCACTAATTCCTTGGGTCCTGCCAAACCATGTGGGCCCTCCTCAAGAGCCATTTAGCTCCACCCACGTAGATTTTTGCTAAATTGCGTAATATGCAAAGACTACTTTTGTGAACTAGTCCTAGGATTTTTTGGCCTATCTTCACAAGTTCGGTGTCAAACTACTCAGCAGGGTGTGAGCAAAAACATGTTGACATTTGTAAACATTATGGCCGCCACTTGTCAATCAATACTAATAAGGCGGAGCCTTATTTACTCGAACAGTTGTAACTTATGAGTGCTTGCATGGATTCGTATGAAATGCATATACAGGAGCAGATTCTGAGGCCGTGAGCAAAGTTTGGGGACATGGTCATACACAGGAGATGGAGCTAAGGTCAGATAACTGCTAATCAGGAACCTTAAGTCCGATCGAGCTAAAATTTAGTATGGTGCATCTATGTACTAATTTGTAAATGGGTTTTTGATGATGACTTAATTAATTAAAAAACATGGCCGTCGTTGACCAATCAGCTTTCAGCAAGAATTTGGCAGGGTTAACATTGAGCTATCGTCATGAAACCTGAATGGTATGTTCAGGTAGTGACCCACTAATAACTGATGCAATCTCACTCAAATTGACCACCTGGGGGACCTATTCATATTTTTGCACACAAAAACAAGCATGACTCTTGGAAAATAAGGTGTAGAAAGAATTATTTTTAGGCTTGATTCTATTGCTGAAACTAGAGAAAATTGCATTTAGCCACACCCACTCAAATTTATGATCATTTGCATAATAAGTGAAACCAACTTAATTTAACTTAATTTCTTCCATTTAAGAACAAAAAATGTGAAGCCCATATCATCCGCCAGAGGTCGGATTACTTGGCTGTAGTTTACATTTGCAAGTTTTGTGTGGCTGCGTATAAATTTTGTAGTCCCTTGTAGTTCTGTGTTGTTCTGTGTCGTCTTATGTAGCACCTTGGTCCTGGAGAAACATTGTTTCGTTTCACTATGTACTTGTATATGGCTGAAATGACAATAAACTCCACTTGAACTTGAACTTGAACTTGAAATTATGCTTACTGGGAGGTTGGAGTGGCACCAAGTTAGGGTAAATGTTTATGAAATAAAACAAACATAAATTTTCCTTCGTGGTGCTTATTGGCTGAATGGACGGTTTATCTCAATGACTGAACTTTAAAAGGTCAACAACAAATGCTGTCACAGTTGAATTCGATTGAATTTTTAATTGCAGCAGCAAAGCGTAAAAACAAAGCGGCACTGCTCCCTATACTGGAAAACAGAGGCTTAACCCTTTCTCTTGAACGTATTTTTTCTTGATTGGCAAAGAACAAATGTGGGCAAAATGTTCCGTCTAACAGAGCTTTTGTTCCCTGTCTGAGATTCGTTCCCTGTATTCATCCAATTTAAATATTTTATCATAAAGACAGACGAAACTAATGATTGAAGCTCTTTAAAGGTTATACTACTCAACAACAACTTAAATGTGTGGATCTAGTGATAAAAAGAGAAAAATGAGAAATTCGCAGATGCTAGTTGGCAAAAAATGCATAATGCTACCTAATCATATAATAGCATTATAATGTAATTATGATTACACTGTGATATGGTGATAGTGAAACAATGATAACCTATTTCATCAGACCAGCTTTAAATATCTCCATTAAATCAAAAGCTGAGCCACAGAATATCCTACAATTTTCCACATTACCATCACGAGGTCGAAAAGACATAAGAGTGACAATTTAAAGACCAGAACATGATGAACGCCAGTGAATATAAATGAAAGGAAATTAGCATTCCTGGATAGGCTGCTTAAAAATTATAAAAGATATGAAAAGTCTTTAGAGTTCTGGTGGCTAATTTATGAAAAAGCTATCTTATAAATCATTTATTCATGCAAGTTAAAATGAAATTACACGTTTAACTGTTGGCAAGAAACTATGCCTCATATATTATTCATTATTCAGGAAATGCCCGTCATATTGAAACTTATGACCAGTTCATTTTTTGCCAAAAAAAAATTACTATTTCAGCCGACACTAGATTAGGAGAATGTGTCAATAGTTCATACAATGATTTATCTTCAGTAAGCACTTTATCCTTGTCAAGGTCAAGGTGGATCACCTTGCATCAGAAACAAACTCTGGATGGGATGCCAGCCCATCTCTGGGCTTCACACACCCATTCACACACTCATTGATACCTGGGACGAAAACAGGAGGCATCTTTTACGTCTTTGGGTCAGAGACCTATAAAATAAAGCACCAAATTATCAAAGAATTAAGGAAATGATATTGTAGTGGTTAGAGGGCAAAACAGGAGGCAGAGAGGCTCATTGCTCATTTATTATTTTTAATTAACATTCAGAATGAGCACAACACTAGCCTCAACAAGGGCTCCAAGCTGCTAGAAACCAGAGAAAGCAGAATGTGAAATTATAGATTGTTAAAATTGAGTAGAAATAATAAAATGGTTCCAATGTTTTTTGGACACCATACAGAGTATTTTAGCATTTTTGTTTATATGAATTCATTTTAAAAATTCATTTGAAAATCTAACCAAGGAGGTTTTGTGATTTTCCTGCTCAAATACACCCAATTTGGCTCACATGAGGTGTACTCAATAATTTTGGCATAAGTTAGCTGAAGGTAGCTGTTGTAAACCTCTCTTCGATACTCTAGCATCCCTCTTGTGCAACACCCCAAAACACGTGCTGAGGAGTTCCCCAAAACTTCCTGAGGAGTTTTGAACTGACAGGTAACATGATTGACAGGTGAGCAGATCAGTGTCTTTGACCCGGTTGGTTGGATGTCAACAAAGCCTTGGTGCACCACAGAGACCGGCGTCTCTGAGCAGCTATTTTATTGAATATGAGGAGAACTTATTTTCTTATAAAAGCACTCTGAATTAAAATCGCTGTCCATAGCTTTAATTTCCAGGCTTAGTACACGTGGTCCTCCAGGACGGTAGCTGATGACCCCTACTATAAAGACAACTTTGAAGTGAGAATTTTGTCTCAACGTTAAAATAGCTGGTCTGATACTTACCTTCAAAACCTGAAACTTCTTCAGTGAAAGTTTGGAGCATGTTTTCTCCTGTCCATAGCCTGGATTTCTGTGCCTTGATCACTGAACTGATATGAAATAGATTAATATGCTAACTATCTCACTATTAAGCAGCACAGAGCACTAGGCCTAGAGCGAGAGGAATAAATTTCCTCTTAATTAATTCTTCCTTTAGAACTTCAGATGGAGAGCTGCAAGTTTTCTCTACAAAGTCTTCTGCCGTTTCTCCCGTTCTGTCCCCTTACTTTGTCATTCAGTGTTTTTTCCTCTCGGTCATGCCAGACTCCTCCGTTTAAAAGGAGATTTTTCTCTCAGCCTCTGCCGCCTTTGCAGTCTCAGCACCTGCCAAATGTGAGATTATGGCTTAGCTAAATCAGTTTTATCTCTGTGTGTTCAGCGCAACTTCAGTTTCAATCAGTGTGTGCTCAAGCACTGGAAGATGTCAGGCCCTGAGTATTGGTGTGAAAATGAGTGTCCGTTTTCTAATCCAGCCTGGCGAGGGTGGCCAATAAGCTCTCCACACGAAATAAGGCCACGGCGCTGGCCAATTAAACTCTGCGCTGCCCTTCGGAGTGAGTCGTAATGTCAAGAGGTTCAGAGTGTGTCAGTGTTTCAATATCACTCTCTTTAGCATGTCAGGTAGGAATCTGGGGCTAAAGCTCTTTCTTAGACGGTAGAGTTCATGTCACATCATAGTACATATTGTAAAGTCTGCCATTTTATGAAATGTCCAGAATGCAAGAACAAACATTGTTGTTTCACTCGTCCTTTTCTTTTCAGGGATGTGTCATACAGACAAATTAGAATATTGAGATTATATTGCTACACATTGCAATTGTAAAATGCCTATGAAAACAAACTAGTGAACCTGTGATATGTTAGGGTTAAAGATTGGTCTGCATTAATTTGACCATAATGGAAAATGCCACGATTTATCAAAACACCAACAGAAAATTTATTGGGAAACTCTGACTTTGGACAGAACGCTTACAAAACATGTTTTATGATGGTGACTTGTTAGAGGGCTTATGTGCATTTTATATGCTTCTATGATATCCGTATACTGATACATTGTGCAGCCATACAGTGGTTTTCCTGGTGGCCATGTGATCATGTGGGTTACCCACAATGCACTGTGAGCCTACAACAATGTAAATGTATTAGCAGCAAGTTTGCTTACCAATGTCAGATTCAAATTTAATCAAATATTTTTATGTGTCATATAGCTAAGGTTATTTTCATTTAGAGTCCCAGTGTCCTGGGTCAGTATTCGTCAGATTGTGTTGATGTGTGATATTAGATGTTGGTGCAGATTGTTATCATGTATGAATATTGATACATTTTCTATAAAGTGTCCATCTGCCATCTTTCCTTTTGGGCAGTGTATTTACTATATCTACTTCTTATAGGAGCAGGGAATTAAATGTTCCTCAGATGAAGTGTTAGTGGTTGACTTTCATTCAAAACTATTAAGAAAGACTGTTCCAATATTTCACTTATTTATGAAGCACATATGCCAGCCAAATGAATGATTTTAATGTCCTCAAACTAAAGTAGTAATCGTATTTTAAAAGGTACCGACATCTATGGTTTATCTGTTGCATTTCTGATTTTGCGACGTTGTTGCCTAGCTACACACACTGTCACCGTAAACAAACTCCTCGCTGCATTTCAACTTTTCTTCATTCATCAGTCCTTATATAATTTATACTATATAATTTAATTCACAATTTCCTTGATTTTTCCACATTTCATGTACACCTCTCTAAAATGAGTCCTACCTTATTGCTGAGAGAAGCAGATCTACCACACGCAGGTCTTTCATGAGGAGACTGGTGCTGATGTTTATGCCTAATGATGTGTGTAACAATAAAAGCAAAACTTTTATTTATTTATTTATTTTTTATAGGGTACCTTTGGGATACTCATTTCAACATACTATGACTTGGGACACACTAATTATAATCTCGGGTACTATTTAGGACAGATAGTAGGCGAATTGGGACGCAGCATATGCTTTTCTGCTTTTTCAACTAAAGCAGCAGTCAGACCAAAAGTGAAGTAAATTCACTAACGGAAAAGCCATTTCACTAAAGGGGAAAGGACGCAAAACATTAAAGACACATTTGCTTCTTGTAGCGGTTACTTTCGCTTTGCACCAACTTTATCTAGGTGAACTTTGACCTGTGAATTCATCAAACTTGGCTTGCAACCAAAATGGGCAGGGCTGTGGTCTCTTTGGTTGGTTAAAAAAATGGAGGAGCTGTTGATTATTAATACACTGGACTCTAGTGTGAATGACTTAAGCTCCACCAGGACTAACATACTGGCATGTTGTTGATGCATGCAATTTGACCGTATCACATGGTTAATTAGGGTGCATTTACACTTGGCTTTTTTTTTCAGAAATTCCAGAAATTACATTTTTGTTTGTAAGCATTTTTTTTTTTTTTTTGCCATTTTCTCCCTAATTTTGTTCTTGGGAAATACCCACCCACCAGCCATCATACAACAGCTGAAGGTGAGGCTAACACGTTCTTCTTCCAAGATGCGTGAAGCCAGTCAACCGCATCTTTGGACTCAATACAGCTTTTGCAATTTTTTTTGGACTTTTGGATGCTCATGCAGTGTCACAGCGCAGCACAGCACACAGCGCAGCGTAACACACTCACAGTAAAGCGCTATCTGCCCTCTTACATATACATGAGCTCACAGATGCCCACGATTAGTGCTGCTGTGATTGACAGGGCAGAGAGAATAACACCATCCCTTCCAACCAGATAGCATGGCCAATTTTGTGCTCTTAGAATTTCTGCCGTGGAATAATGTGTCTCTTATTATTATCAATGCATGAAACTGATCTTGACACAGAACAGTAAACTTCCTTAAAAAGCTCCACAACTGTACACAACTATACTCCCCAACTGAGGACATTTACAGGGATCTGTAATGCCTGTATGTCGATGATGGCTGTCCTACTGTGACTACCTTTCATATGTTAATTTGCTGGGTGATGGGTGTTTGCCTTGTTCTCAGACTGCAGGAGGGAGATAGGTAAAAGGTAGGGGAAAAAAGCATTTATTTGTCACATATAATAGATTACAGTACAGTGAAATTAATTTATTCACATATCCCAGCTTGTTAGGAGGGGTTAGCAGGGTAAGCCTTGATACAACACCCCTGGAGCATAGAAGATTAAGGACTTTGCTCAAGGGCTCAACAGTGGCAGCTTGGCGGTACATGGCCCAACAGTGGCAGCTTGGCGGTACATGGCCCAACAGTGGCAGCTTGGCGGTACATGGCCTAACAGTGGTAGTTTGGCGGTACATGGCCCAACAGTGGCAGCTTGGCGGTACATGGCCCAACAGTGGCAGCTTGGCGGTACATGGCCTAACAGTGGTAGTTTGGCGGTACATGGCCCAACAGTGGCAGCTTGGCAGTACTGGGGCATGAAGCCCCAACTTTCTGATCAGTAGCCCAGATCCTTAACCACTGAGCCACCACTGCACCATTTTTTACATGCCCAAGTATTGGTTAGGAGGTTAGGACATTTGCAAGGCATGGCTGTTTGGTAAGGCATGGTACTTGCCCATGTTAGTAGGAGTGACCACTTTGGCACTGCCATAACCAAACCCCACAAAAAGCCCCATTCTCCCTCATTGTAGGCTAAGCAAACAGCCAATAGTAAACAGGCTACAATAAATATATAAAACATAACCAACAAAACAGGCCAGATAATAAACATTTAAAAATATATAATGAAAAATACATTTTAAAGCTATAAATATATTTCTTTCATATATGCTGAGTCGTAGCTATGGAGATGGATTTTGGGTTTGAACTCCCCTGAAATATTTTATGACGGTACCAAATGATTATTCATGGATGGTTAATATAACACACATACAGCATAGTTGATTATATACGTCATTGTTACAAATGCATTACTTATTTTAACCACAAACAACCAAATAAATCCTCAGTAACTCACCACTTTAAAGGAATTAAATGTAATAAATGTAATGTAAGGTAGAATGTAAAAAAAAAAGTCTACCCTTTTGGAGGTTTACTGCAGTAGGAGAAAAGAAAGGTAGATCAGATTTTATTTTACAGTATATTGGCTAGGGTAGTGATGGAATGTTGCTTTATTCTCAGACCATAGGAGAAAAAAAGGAAATACTATATTTGCAGTAAAAAGCCATGGGTGAATTGCTTTCAGATATATTCTAAGATTAAGAAATTGGTTCTCTCTTTAAAATCCCTATTTCAGATTCTTTTCTTCTTACTTGGAAATAATACCTGAATTTAGTGCTGGTCTGTTTAAAACTGTGTATTTGTAACATCAAGCACCAATTCCTTTAAAATTATATCGAGTATACTGAATATATAAATATTGAGACATATACGAATATAAAAAATTATTGAGACTTATACAACAGCATGCCTGCACTGGACTATAAAATGGGATAAATGAATATGACAAATTATTGGGCAGCTACTGGCATTGTATTCTCCCTGTGGTCTTAGAGCTTTTCTTTAGAAAATGTCTTTATTTTCTATAGTGTTCAGAGAACAATTGGAGGTTATTGTCTGTTCTTGTCATGCTGAGGCATAATTAAAGCAGAGTGGGACCCCTGCGAAGTGAGCAAGTGAGGTTGGTGAAACTCATCAAATCCCTATAATGAAACATCAGCAAATTCACAATAGGAATCTTCTCAAATGTGTCGTTTGCGATATGATCATGTCACGTGATATGAAGCAGATCAAACACAGCTTCACTCCAGGAGAAAGCAACTCGCACATTACATCCAGGGAGTTTATTTGATGGAATTATAACACTACATTTTAATGATTTTCCTTGTTTAATTTGTTTAACGTGTAAAGTATTTGGTTGTATTGTAACTGTTTTTGTTAGAATTTATTCTAAAGGCAAGTTAAACAAATGTGATTTGGTACAATGTACATATGCAGATATGGTTACATAGATGATATTATTAAGAGAAGAAATTCATATAGACTGGTATTTGAATAAAAATTCCCATTTTGTTCCATTTCCAAACACTTAAACTAATTCAGGAAGCATTATATAAATTGTTAAGAATATGACAATTTAAATCGAGACTTAGATACTGAAATCCCACGTGTGTGTGATGTGAACAATGTGACCTAGTTTAAGATTTTCTGTGTCAGCTATGCTAATATAGCCTTCAGTAAAATTCATTTATACAGCAGCTGTGACCAATGTCAATAAATGCATGTCTAATACTTACCAACCTCATGTGTTAACAAGTTCCCAGTGTTCGTTGATGGATGTCATCGGACGAGACTGAACATGGACAGAATTTGCATATTTACAAGTATAAAGATGTTGAGAGGTTCTTTAGTAGTTTCTTGGGTATTAAAAACATATTAAGCAATCTATTATTTAACGATGATTCATTTTTAATGGTTTACAATTACACATTCAGGGATGCTGTAATATCCTTGAGCACCAGTAAATTCAAGCATATTAGAGTTATGCACATGTAGAGTCAGAAACTGTGTGTCTGAGATATCAGAGATTAAATCCCTTTATGAGAAAATAGAATTGGCATTTAAGCTAAAATGGAGTTCTAAATAAAAAGCAACCATGAATAGTTAACATAGTTAACTGATGGAATAGATAAATAGCAAATAGAATTTCAAAATTAGTCGATATGACACGTATTCTTAATAACGGTAATCACAAAAAGATAAGAAGTGAATCCTTGTGTTGATCTTATAGTTCAGAAAACGTCTCAATAATCAGAGTCTTCATAACTCAGTGGTTAAAGTAAGAAAAATCCACTTTGAATGACATGTTTATTAATCTTTATAATTATCATAATTGTGATCTTCAATGGTGTTCAAGATTTTTTTTTTTTTTTGTTTAAATCTCTTTCATCGACATGTTGGTCCATTTTTACTTTGGTTAACAGTTTCTTACATTACCCACAATGCCATTCGACTACCTGTGGTGTAGTGGGATTTAGCCTTCGCTTCATCTCTACCTAAAGACAGAGATGCTCAAACCTAAAGACAGAGATGCTCAAACAGATCAAGTTCTAAAGCTTCAAAAATGTTTGTAGATCACCTACTAGCCGAGCCGAGTTTCTGCCATAACTTGGTCATATATCTGCGTTGCGTCCAGTGTTTGCTGTTTCCACTACTTCTGTGTTGGAAAACATTTCACTACATTACATCACATGTATGTAATATGTATGTGACAAATAAAGAACCTTGAACCTTGATTTTTCAGGAATATGACATAGAACATTGCTGGAAAATAGTGAGTGAAAAAAGAAGCTCTTGCTCTTTTGTTTTTAAGAGCTAACGGCAAAACATGGCTGTTATCCCTTCTGTTTGAGATTTGTATTTTTTTCTGAGATTAAACTCCATTGTAACTGCATTAGCAATGTCCCCCCTGCGATGTTAACATGGCAGACAACCGCTACCTTCTCACGGGAATGGTGAAAATACAGCACCAACCAACAAATTAGCCGTGGAATCACTAATCACACTGCAAATATTTCATTTGTGTCAGTTGGTAACATTAGTCATTGTTTTATGTATTTCCTGATTCATAATTTTTATTATTCCATTAAAAACCACTCCAGATTCTGCCAAATATGACTCAGAGATACCTCTGAGCACTTGTAACAGCCCTGCTCCTCTGTGCCATATGTATTGCCAGAAGGTCTAGAGTGGACCTGTTCCAATTGGCACTGTTAGAAGGGCTGTAGGGGCCATGAGGCGCTGATGCGGATGGCAGCCTGGAGCACAGGGCATGTCAGGAATAAATGGCTCCCCTAGAGTATCTGAGCAGAGGAACATTAGCTATTTCCTCGTTTGTATGCACTATGATTTGGGTTATTGGGGGGCCGCTCATGTGCCCCTGCTGAGGGGGAGGATGGCCTATTGCGTTAAGTGGGGCCTTGTAATACATGGTGCTCTCATCTAAGCATGGCAGCGTGATTTCGGGAGTGCATAGGCGGAATTCTAAACAGGAGGAGGCCGATGATGGGTGAATAATTACAAAGATTGGGTCTTGATTAAAAAAATCATCGCAGCCATTATACTGCAGGGAATAACTGCAGGTTCAAGAGAGTAGCAGAGGGTCTGGGGTTATTGAACTGATTCATTCAAAAACAACTACCACAAGTGGAAAGCAGATTATTCAAAAAATGTAAAAGACTTTTTAAGAGTAAGAATGTTAACGGAGGAATAAATGGAATATTCTAAAGCAGGTATGTATATTTTAAATAATTAACTAATTGGTAGAGTAGATAAAATAGTAAATTGAGTTCAATTGAATGTCAGTGAGGTATGTTAGCTGAAACTACAGAAAGAGATAATTGCGTTAGCTCACTAAACACTGCTTTGTGAAGATTATTAGCCTGTTTTTTGTTGTCAACTCCTCAAGCTTCATTGATTCATTCATTCATTTTCCTTCAGCCTTTTCTTGGGTCATAAGAAAAATGAATGAATGAATGAATGATGTTTGAGGAGTTAAGACATGTAACACAAACAGGCTAACAATTTTCACAAGCTAGCTAACAATCTTCACAAGGCAGTGTTTAGCTAGCTAATGTAATGTTATCTCTTTCCTCAAGTTTCCTCAAGTCTAGACTTGCAACCAATGAAATGCAGAAACAACACATTGTTTGTGATGAAAGTTAGTGCATATTGTTAGTACATAGATAAGACTTTAGGCTAGAAAAACATCATAACGTAGCAATATTGTAGCTTATTCAATAGGCTAATTGGTTAATTAGCAAATTTGTGATAGTGTGCTGCATAAATCAACAAACGTAGCTAAAATCTGACAAAGTAATGCAAAGCACACATGACCTCAATATATAAGTCAGATAATGTAGTCCATTTTACAGATTATTTCATTACACACTCATATTGCATTTAAAAACCATTACAGACACAAAAACATCAAAGTGTTATAAACCACCTGTAGAATCTCATATGGGTCATTCATTGCTGATAGATAGTTGAAATAAGGCTAAAGACAAATCATTTCAATTCATGTTTGAGTTATAAAGCGACCTTGACTGTGAGAAAGTTGCTACATAACTATAAAGGTTTAATATTTCAATATTATTTCACAGAACAACTATGATTACATTCACCAGCCTGGAAACATAACCCAAATGCAACCCAAGGGTGTTCTTAAGACAAAAGCTGAAAAAGGAAAAGGGTCATAAACTCAATCAAGACCAAACAAAAACCTCCATATTCAAAAATCGCAAAGTTAAAGTACTTTCCTTTGTATAGGCAGTATCACTTGAAAAGCTGGCTTTGTGGGAAGCAGCAGATTTTTTTCATGGCGCTGACTTCGCCTCTGGCATGTCGAGGTTTAATTAAACGCCTTTGATGATTAAAATTGAAGTCTTGTCTCTGCTGCTAATTAACCCAGAGGAGCCATCAAAACACTCAGCTTATGCATAAAACACAGAGCGAGGAAATATTATTTCTCAGCAAACGCCATCAAGGCCTTAATGTGCGTGACGGTTATGGCCTGTAATAATAATGTACAGCAAGCAAATCACTTTCAAGGGAAAGCAATTGGTGTCCTAGCCTTATGCTTCTGCCCTTAATTGAAAATTTCAAAAGCCATATTGACCCCAATACCATAAAAAAAAGCTGTATGACCATAATGACGCCATGCCTCAGTGAGAAAACAGGCACAATATACAGCACTGAAATGAGGAACTGGACTCAGGAAAGAGAGGATGAATCAATCAGTTACACTCTGAGAAAACAGGAACCAAATCACCTTCAAAATGAGTTTTGCTGACTGGATTTTTTCCCCCATACATCACACATACATTGCCATTAATTACATGGGAAATGTCAATTCAACATATATTTAACCAAAATGGATCCAGCTTTGCTTTATAAAACCTTGAATAACAAAAAAATGGCTCACCTTCTGATAAACTAAACATCTATCCAGCCATCTTCTGTACCGTTGCGGGGAGCCTATCCCAGGGGACTTGGGGCACAAGGCAGGAGACACCCTGCAGGGGGTGCCATCCCATTGCAGGGCACAATCGCACACACACACGCTCCCCTTCATGCACTACGGACAATTTAAAGATGCCAATCAGCCTACAACGCATGTCTTTGGACTGGGGGAGGAAACCGGAGGAAGCCACCAAAACACAGGGAGAACATGCAAACTCTGGAAAACATCTAGCATTGAAATAATTCAACACTCTAAGTACTCTCAACGGTAGACACTGTCACAAAGCAGCTCTACAGAAATCTGGTTGTAGATTTAGATCCCTAATGAACAAGCCAGAGAAGACAGTGGAAAGAAAAATCTCACTGAGATGACATGAGGGAGAAATACTGAGAGGAGCCAGACTCAAAAACGAACCTGGCCAGATGCCAGGGGAATTCTAAATCATTACAGTGTACAGATGTAAAACAGTAAAGACAACAGTACTGTGCTGAAAGGATGTTCAGTATGAGCAGATTGTGAATAAGAGCACAGGGCAGTCTTTATGCTTATAACAGCAGATCTTATATACAAATCTACAGTGTCCAGGCGAGATTATCCACTGAAATATGGCTATACATTTTTTATGGGAAGTGCAATATTTAGGGTATCCATGTCAGACCATCCACAGCAGCAGAAGGTCAGTCACAAATGCAGAAAGCTCCAAGCAGAAGTAGAGAATAAGGATGGATCAGGCAGGTCTGAAGGGCAAGAGGAGCCAAACTTACACACTTGGTATTCCCCGACAGTCATCCATCTAAGTACTAACCAGGCTCAACCTTGATTAGTTTCTGAGATCAGACAAGGGAGGACAAGACAAGGTTGTCCCTCCTTTTCTCCCCAATTTGGTATCTACCCACCAACCAGCTCTATTACAGCTACCAACCAGGGAGGGTGAAGGCTAAGACGTGTTTCTTCCAAGCCAGCCAACCACATCTTTTTCGAATTGCTGCTCCTGTTGCGTTGGAGGAAAGTGCTACCTGCCCTTTTTTCGCATAGATGAGCTCACATTACCCATGACTGGGGATACGGGAGAGAGAGTATGCCATCCCTCCCACCCAGAATCCCAAGGCCAATTTTGCTCCCTTGGCTCCTGGCCACAGATGGATTTGGCATCGTCAGTATACGCAATCTCCCGTAATAGTGTGAACGCTTTTCTGTTGTGCCACTCGGGAGCTTGAATCCACTTTTCTCTAAAATTGCAGTCAAAACTATATTTTTCTGACACCAAGTAAAGTTGTAAAAGTCCTGCTCCATGTCTTACAACCTAAAGCTGAAATATCAGACACCCCAAATTTATTGTTATGAAAGGAAGAAGGAATTAAGATACAAAAAGTTTGTGTAAATTTACGCATAAGAATACTAACTAATGTAAACGTTGACTTGGTCGACTTAAAATCCTATAATTTGCATGGATTACTGCACTTTTATATATGGAATATACTGTTGAGTTTAAGTTGCTTTTTTTTATTCTATTCTATTCTTATTACATTTACAGCATTTAGCAGATGTCCTTATCAAGAGCATCTTAAAGAAGTGCTTCGTATTCTCTGTCAAAAACACATCCTCATGCTAGTTCATTAGGACAGGAACTAAGAATACCATCGAGAAAAGTTTGTGAAAACCAGTGATTTTATATTATTGGCATTAATTAAAGAATATAAAAATAAAGAAAGCGAGTCAACCCAAACCCATAAATTAAGACAAACAAAACTAATCAACAATTATGACAAAAGAAATGGCACTGTATAAATGGAGGACAGGCTGGTCTGTCTGTGCATAGCTGTAAGCCGTAAACAAATTCCCCAGCACTCGCTTTTTATTAATAATATTATATATTATGAAATATTTTTATTGGCACAGTAGTGAGTCAAAATAATTTCCACTTCTGTTTTTCCGGCTTTACCCTGATCATGCATTTCGAGTCAAAAAACTTCCATTTCCACTTCCATGATGGTTTTGTGTTCACAGCTGTCTGTGCACTTGAACTTTTATGGAGTTTTGTAGGCGTCACTACATGCAAATCAGCTGTGCTGTGCACGTGCTTGGTAATTTATGGGTGATTGGCATTTATCAACATGCGCACACAATCATGGAGAAAATCAACGTTTCCGGATTTAACTTTTGTAAATCTGGCGGAAATGTTAAGTTCAGTTTGGTTCATGTTCACACACAGCTTTACATTTACACACAACTTTACATTTGCACACCACTTTACTAAAAGATTGGTAACTGAGGCCCACTGACAGCAAAGAACAAAACTTTGTAAAATGAGATATTGTTGCCTCCGATGAGATAACACGTTTTGATGAACGGCTAAATGAATGTTTTCTTTGATTCAATGTTTGAAATGATTTAAAAGTAAAGTATCAATTTAGAGATGTCACTGATCCAATATCAGTATTGGGCTGATACCAGCAAAAAATGATGGATCGGATATGGGAGAAAACATATCACGTAGCGGATCCTGTAATAAATTGCAAAGATTGGAATTTGGAAAAGAAATTTATTTTTGGAACCGGAACCGGTTTATATATAAAGAGTGGTATTGACTGGTATTTCTTTTGTTAGGACTGATTTTATTATATTTATACTTTACACTTTATTATATTTATTATATTTATTATATTTATAATGTAAGTGTTTTTTATGTGAAAGTGTTTAACTGTGATGTGCTTCTTTAAAAAAAAATTAAAGCTTAGTAGTATTTAAAAAAAACAATATTGGATGGGTATCGGTATCAGCTGATACTCGAGGTTTCAGTATCAGTATCGGTATCAGAAGGGAAAAAGTGGTATTGTGCTCTCTCTATCTATTATGCATTACTCTTTCTAACTGAACGGAAAGTGCTAGTTAAATTAGCTGGAGAAACACTGCCTTGTGAAGATTGTTCGCCTGTTTTGCATTAGTGTCTCAGCTACTATGGCATCACATAAAATAAGCTGCGTCAAGTCTAAAATTGCAGACGGCTGCATTGATATCCAAAAGCTGGAATGACAAATCTATAACACTTCATCAACATGTGAAAGGAATTTTATTGACATTTTTTTTTCCAGCACAACTGAGCAATTTGCTTGAAGACCTCTGGCCCATTTCTTACAACCTACAGCTAATGAAATACCGTACTCACCAAATTTATTACCATCACAATAATAAGGAATTAGTGTGTATACTGTAGTTATACTGAATATAACTGTATCATATACCAATACTACATCTGCCACAGGTGCGTGTTTTGTTTCATTTTTTTCAGTTGCATTATAATCATAATTGAAATATAAATAGGACCCTGCCATCAGACTCCTCAATACTCAGAAACTGGACTGAACACACACACATACATATATACACACACAACTGAGCATCCTCCATCCTCTTTGCAATTTTTTTGCAAGTTTTTGCACGTTTATGCTGCTACAATACTTATTATACTGTACATAGGCTGCTACTCTTATGTTTACACTTATGTTTACACTATTTCAGCTACTTGTATTGTACTCTTGTACTCTTTGCACTATTGTCACTAGGTTCACTTTTAAACAGAACTGTGTACTGGTCGGTGCTGCACTGGGACTTACTATGCCCATTGTCTGTCCCAGTAGTCATTGTACTGTCTTGTGCTGTCTGCACATGTTTGCACTTGTGCACTTTATGTATAAATTATGTAGTCCCTTGTAGTTCTGTGTTGTTCTGTGTTTGTCTTATGTAGCACCTTGCTCCTGGAGAAACGTTGTTTTGTTTCACTATGTACTTGTATATGGTTGAAATGACAATAATCTCCACTTGACTTGACTTGACTTGAGATATTATTTCAACACTTGACATTTTGTTATGTAGACAAAGTATTATAATTTCTTATAAAGGAAATACTGAATATACTGTAGACACTGAATACAGTCATTTATGTTTATTTGTCTTCACTATGAAAGTATTTATATTTGTCACTACAATAGAATGAGTCCTTTGGGAATTTCTAGAAGAAAATGATCACACAAACAAGTCAAGCACACAACAATCAGCCTATTATAAAGCATGTATGTAATGTCAGACAGTTCATTGCCTCCTGATATATTGTCATGAAGCTTTATTTCTGAGAACTTCTGTTCATCCATATGGGACGTAAAGGTTTCACTGGCACAATATAGCAATACCTTAATAAGAAAATAACATCTCTAACAGTGCAGTGTGTTTCTCACAGCCCTCGAGCATAACGCAGGACTCAGCTGCTACAAATTATGTAAGTGTATTGGAGTCAAGCTGAAAGATAATATTGTTACAGTCCTGCCACTGCTTTCCAACAACAAGCGTATTGCCTCAGGACTTGTGATATTTCCCACTGTAGTTTCAGCTCTTTGTTTTGCTGCAATATTTCACAGCATGAGCATACAGACATTCAGAGAGTCCACACGCTGCGCTCAGAGACCACAGGGACGTAGCCTTGAGCCCATAGCCAAGCACTAATACACAAAAAACAACTCTTTCATTTTGGTTTGGGTCAGGGATCAGCAAGTGAGCTACCGAGCTGAAACATTTGTTTGCCTTGTGTACAGCATGCTTGCAGATAAATATGTGTTCACTTTATTGCCCTAACTTTTTTTCCCTAAATCCCAAATGAGTCTATCATCACATGAAATGAATGCATTTAATCAGTTATTTAGATTATAATTAATGTAATTTTTGTTTATATAGTACTAATTCATGCTGTCAGGGTAATTTCTCATTGCAGAGGGATGAAAACAGATACATCTTTCATACGTTCCAACAGTGTGAAAACAGCCCTGTTCAATATCTGTTATCGTATAGAATTCTCTACATTAAGTTTAACTAATTACAGTTACACTGTCCTTGTTTGTCAGTTTTGGCATCAACATGAAATCTTCTGATTCTTTCCTGTCAAAGGTACATGATATAGGAAAGCAAGATGAACACATTAATAATATATATTATCCTCACAGGATTCCCCTTATGCAGAGCAACTCACATTTATACAATTAAGGGTCAAGGGGCCAGTAGTGGTAACTTGGTAGTGCTGGGATTTGAACTCACAACCTTCCAATCACTAGACCAACAGCTTAACCACTAAGCTACCACTGCATCACAGAGTGATTGATAGTCAGTATCTGATTACCTCATTGTGATGTAAGACAATAAGGTAAGTTTAGAAAGGTTCGAAAGTAACATGAATAAAAACATTGCCATGCTGTTTTGGTGCAATATAGTTACGGTTTCTAAAATATGAGGTATCAAAGTATGTCATAGGAAGAAAAACCTAATTTTAGCTAAAGCCTGATTTTTGGCTGTTTGCCCAATTTTAAAGAGTTTTCCAGATCACCACACATATATAAAATTGAACCATCCAAGACTTTTTTTAGAACAGATTCTATGCCTTGTAGTATTTTGGAGCACATCCTGTTTTTACCAAGTCGCCACTGCCCTGAGTCAATATCTATGAAGAAGCTTCATGCGCAACAACCAGCACCAGCTGATCAAAAGTGCTGCACACGTACAGTATGTTATCATCAACACGAGTCCATGCTCTTGGGGACTTTTCTTTTGAGCCATTTTAGATTTATATATTTTGGACCTTTCTTAAATTGGTTAATGGTTTAATAACTAGTAACTAGTATGGTCTAAATAACTGGTAATTAATAACCCACTAACTAGACGTGAGTTTGGGACGTAGTGTTTGGGACATAGCCTGGGTTTCTGTGTCTTTACCAAGCCATTCTTCTCAAATCTACATACTGATTTCTTGTATTTGAGATTCAGGACTGCTTTCTAATTTTGTATCTTTCTGTAGTTTGTATTTCATTAATAATTATGGTGTATGTAGATGTTTCATGACATGACTTCACATCACTAAAGAGGCTTTGTGAATTTCTGACTTACAGTCTGATATAATAGTTTATAGTAGATTAGTCAGGACATCTGTTGGACGCTGAGGGTGTTGCAGAGGCTGTAGGCATCACGATGGCATCTGTTCTTCTAACTGTGATTGATTCACTGCATTCTCTAACCAATCATCACCGCTCTTGTTCATTAGGTCCAACTGGATTCCGATATGGGGATGAATCCTGACTGGAGGGTACAGATCTGGTCCAATAGGCTATGACTGGATTATATTTTACTTGCCTGAGGTGAACTGCACAGGCTTCCTTAGCAAAGCTCTCACGCTCTCTGTATTTGTTCTGGAGTCTCTGAAGAATGGTCTCTACAACAGTTCCTGAATTAAAGGCCAGAAACTTGGCACCAATGCACCACACACAGAGAGAGATTGTTCTGGATGCTTCACCCTGCATCACTTCTTGTGTTCAGCCACATCATTAACTCAGCTGCTCTTTCGCTTTTCCCCTTTTTTACTCATAGATCCTGCTGAGGAAATAAAACACCTTTGGTGCTAATTACTGTGGCCAACAGACTTTCCAATAAAATCAGCTGTGTTGAACTCACACTGAGTTGCATTTCCATACACGACTAAATTTTGTCCCTTCATGAATCAATTTAATACCAGTGACTTAATTGTGTATCCACACATCTGCTAAGTAGGAAATATCTCACTCTCTCTTTCTCTATGTATTTTTCCTACTTTCCTTCAATTTGTTCCCAACAGATGCTGCCACAACTTTAACAGTTAATAAATATTTTGAAACCCTAGAATTTTAGGTTCCAGCTGACATTTCTGATATTAAGACACATATAACCTTCTACATCTAAGTAATATTTTGTGTAAAAGGTCACATGGTAATAAATTATTTATAACACTAACTTTTTTCCATACCATTTATGTTAACTATTTATAATATTTATTAGCACAGTATAAATAAAAAATGTATATATATATACAGTTGTTAAAATATGGAAATGATGACAATATGCCTCTTAAAAAGAGTCATATTGCAGTTCCATTGCAATGTCCAATTGAAATCTCTAAGTAAAGAACTCATGGGGTTGTGCTTTTATAGGAAAATAATCAACAATAGGGTGGTGTGATGCTGCCTGTCGTGAAGTGGAATTACTGTTACCACGCAGAAATGGGTTATTTTCTGATAAAAGCATATCTAGAAGTCTTTTTTCCTCTTATTGCACAGTGATTTTTCAACACTAACAATTTTTTATTAATCAAAGAATGACATCATACTTTTTTTATCAATTTATAGTTACATTCAATGTTGTGGTAAGCTTTACCTCTGACTGTTACAAAAGCACTGACACTGGAGACTCCTTCCATAAATGTAAAATAAACATTTCCTCACAGAAAACTTCATATCAATGACCATACATTTTTAAAATCTCTTTACGTGGAGTGTCCATATTAGAATGAGCTGCTGTTATAGAAAATTAATCAGCACATAAGAATTCAGTAATTCATTCATCCAATCAGACTTAAGAATTCAGTAATGCTGTGGTATAAATCTTATTTAATAAATACGTAACAAAAAGTTCTCATAAAAAAAAACTCCACACACAATTTTTAAATAATTATAACAGTTTTACAAGAGCAGTTGGCTTTGCCTAATTTTGGCTCAGTTTCCAAAATATTAAAACTTCGCATCATTGCAGAAGCCAATGCTATGTAAACAGCTTTGCCAAGATCTGCTCAGGCATCTGTTGACATCAGATGTCTTACTGCTATACTCTCTGTCAGTGTGCTCAGTGTTGGGCTACTCTATGATACTACACTTTTCTTTGAACTCCACATAAAAGTGTCTTCATAACCGTTGGCTTTACATTAGGATGTAGTTTGATCCCTTACTAGTGTTACTCAGTGATTTTATACCCATAATTCATACCCAACTACCAAACACCAACTGTTTTTAAGAAATTCAGGATCTGTCTGATGATTTTAGTCACATCTGATTCCACATCATTGGATTTTCATGAGCAGATGCTGCCTCTTGTGTTTGAAAACACCTTTGACCCCCCCCCCCCCCCCCCCCCCCCCCCCCCCCCCCCAATTTGTGTTTAGTTATCTCCAGAGATTTTTTAATTATTCTGGCGAGCACAAAATGATGGACGCTTTTCAAGAGTCTCTCAGAAATGTACCCAGTGTGGGTTGTACCACTTCATCTCCATACTGTCTTCACTGGGGGTCTATTAGGAAAAAAAACAGCAATGTGTCAATCAAAAGAACATGGTCTTCCACGATGATTAAATGGGCTTTTTTTATACCTGACAGACAGGTATAAAGCTTCAGGTTACACTATATACGCATAGGACACTATATTATATAACTTGTAGTGTTCTATAAATAAATTTATGATCCCGTTATATGCAGTACGCACTCTCTCCCACATACAAGCCTACCTTTTAGTTCAGCGATTTTCTTTTTGCTTTTTATCACATCCTTTGCTTTATGCATTTATGCATTTCATGTCATTCTTATTATTTAATTTTTTGTATATTAAATGCATTCTTTTAATGATTGCTTGTGAAGTAACGAGTTTTTGAAAGGTGCTATATAAATAAAAAATATTGTTATTTATTATTGACGTGAGTATAAGCTGCTACTCCTGAGATTTAAAGCACTTCATAGTCTCACCTCTTTACTTCTCACACAGCTTCTCCATCTTCACACTCCACACTTCTTTCTACACTTTCACCTCTCCTCCTTCTGGCTTAAGAATTGGGATTCAAGATGCTTTATTTATACCACAGCTCCACTAACTCCTCCAAAGGTGTTGATTAATTTTCTATAGCAGCAACTCAGAAACTAGGCAAATCACGGTTTATATTAATACACTCGTTCTAATGCGTTATTGTTTCTATAGTAACAGCTCATTCACAAGGACCTGTGAATACTCCACATAACCTAAGGCTAATAATAAACAAATTTTGAAAATGTGATGTTATTTAACAAAGCAAAGTGATCGTTAATATGGTGAGACATTTAGTTAATATTTATGGAAGGAGTCTCCAGTGTCAGAGTTATGTAACGGTCAATTTTATGCGACAGGAAATCTTCATGGCGGAAGAGAGAGAGACAAAAGAGAGACTAGGGAGGGAACAACTGTCTTTTGCTGCAGTAAGTGAGAATAGGAAGTAACTCTTAGTAACTAACTTTTGCATATGTTCCTCAACATTAAATGTAACTATAAAAGGATAAAAATGTAACTGTTGGCAAATTGCTGTTGTATTATAGGAATAAAACACTCCGGGATGTGATGTTACAGACAAATAATCAACTACAGGCCATATCACATCAGTGTTTTGTTGATTATTTTCATATAACAGCACACTCTGTCATTTTTTTTACTTCTTACAAATCACTGCATTTCTTCTTTCCTTACACAGGGACTGCTGAAGTGCAGCAACTTCACCAGCAAATCGTAGTTTTTTCATATAAAGGCACCATCAGAGACCATGTGATTCCTGTTGGACACATTTAAATTAAATTTTAACTTTAAAAAAAACTTCAATTGTATCTTTAATCAGTTGCTGATAACCTGTGAGACAATTAGGACACTGTACATTGTGCTATCAAGCCATATGGGAAACATAAATACTATTACAAAGCATTGCAAAATCACCTGAAACTAAAGGGCAGGACCAAGCCTCAAGAGTCGCGATTGTTTTTCTTTCATTACTTCATGCGGAATATTACAGAAACTATATTTTTTGTAAAATTTCTATTTTCTGTCTGGAAGATTACAGAAGCAATGCGCCAAGCCAAAGCTGCATTAAAGCTGAAAAGTTACATTGTGATTCATCAATTGGCACGGATTAGTCAGACAACAGAGCAGGGAGGCGTGTATTTTTAGACGTGGCCCATTTACATGCCTCGAAGCGATTCTTTTTCCCATTTCTTTTGTAATTTTAAACAACAGACTTTGTTTCATCCATATTGAATGTAGGCCCAACATGTTCTGCTAAAAAAAAAAAATGTCAGCATCAATTTCACTGAACATGAATCAGGTATAAATTTCAAATGTGACCTTTCCATCATAGTGGCCTAAATCCTGGTTTATCTCACACTGCTGCTTTATATTTAGCTGTTGCTGAAAGAAACACATGTCTATTTCAAGTTTTTACAGTTTTCTCACAAATATACTGTTGTGGACTGTCCTTAATTACGACTTGGGTTGCACTAGATATAAAAAGTAGAGGATTTATAGACCAAACCAGAATATTTGTACAAACAAGGGACTGAATATAATATAATCAATATATTGGTGAAATATTGTTGTGTTTGGGACTGTAAGGTCAAATGTACTCAAGTATACAATTAATTTTAAGCTTTTAACAGAAAAGCTGATTTGTTGAATTTGTAGATCACTACGTAAGTTCTAAATCTTGGGTGAAATGTCTATGTTTTACTTTATTCAAAGCTGACAAGTGCTTGTCTTTAATGGTGGTGATCTTTACACTATTGAAAAACTCAGTCTCAGTCACTTACACTCAAGTAAATTCTGGCAGTCTTATAGGTGTGAACTGCACGCAGGTAATTTGCAGAATCTGTGAATAGCCACCCAGAAATTCAACTTAAGTACATGCATAACTCTACTCTGAATACGAGAAAATTTCCCTGTGTAAATATTGACGTAACTTTTGAACTTAACTGAATACACCTCAAATTTATTGAAAGCTTTTTTTTCCCCAATACCTTTGCAGTACTCTTGTACCAATGCAGCACTATTGGCATAAATTCTTTGCTGTTGTGTCGTTTTGCTGATTTGGTCTATTATAATTAATTCTAACAAGTAACAGTCATCAAGAAAACATGTAAATTTAAGAAGGGAAACATGACTACCCTCATAGAAAATCTCAAAACTTTAAGGGTTCTTCGCTTGTCCCTCTGGGGGAACCCTTAAATGTTTGATGTAGCTGAAAATAAAGTATTTCCTTATCAGAATGGGTTAAATTATCCTTTAAAGAACCCATGAAGAAGCCTTCTTTCTGAGAGTACAGCATTACACAAAAAGATGAGCTGCTGGAAAATGGGAACTTTGAGGAACTGCAGCTTGTTTAGTAGCTAGCTAATAACCTGGTAGCCAACCAAACTATATATTAGATATAACACTATGCTGTATTTATTTCAATCTTTTATCTTTAATCTCAATTCTCTTTTGAATTTTCGAACCAACTCAGAGTCATTTCTAAGTGTTAAATCTGATGTACACTCACAGTGCATTACGGGAATCCATTGAACAATATCAGAATCAATATCATTACAATATCAGAGGTTTCTTATAATGGCTGTCCTAGTTAGATAAAGTAAGTATATGAAGTGTATATATATATATATACTAGGGCTGTAGTCATGCTATTGTCAAGCCCAAGACAAGTCCAAGACCAGAACTAGCTGAGATGGAGTCAAGACAGAGTCTTAAGGGAGTCGAGGCCAACTCAAGATCGAATCCAAATAAAGGCAAGAACGAGTCAAGATCGAGACCAAGCCTTTACTATAAATAGTTGGCTATTTTTCCTAAAATAAGGAATTAATTCTTGTCAAACTTTGTGCATGCAACTCTCAGTCAAGTCCAAGACCATCTTTAGCAAAACCAATGCCCAAGACTGAGATAAGTCCAAGTACAAATGCCAGTAAGACAAGAATACAGAAAATGACCTACAGACTCCTACAGCCCTAGTACTGTATGTACGCTATACACTGCTACTTGATGATGAGTTACAATCACATGCAACTTTCACAGTTATGGCTGGGACTAAAATCCCAGAGATACACCAGTAATACTTACATTACTCCACGTTCCCATGTACAAATAATCCAGTCCAAATAGGGCTTTAATTTGCCTGAAAGTACACTGTATGAGTTAAAGGGCTTAATAAGTTTAGAGTTGTCTTAAATTAGAATTTCTATGGTCATACATTTCAGGCTTGTAGGCTAATATTAATCTGTCATTTCAGTTTTCCCTGAATCTTTTTTTTTTAAATAAAAGCTGCAGTTTTTTCTTGTGAGGACCAGCAAAAAATGTCTGCACAAGGTCAAAACTAGAAATCAGATATTCCTATCCTTTTGCAGGCTTTTGGCTTATATAAATACATGCCCACACAGTGCAACTCACTGCAGACCATGCTGTAAAACCTTTTTTTTTTTAAACTCTTCGATGGGGTGATTTATAAGGAAGATATAAGCAATTTTTATACCATTTCTTGCTGTAGACACATAGAGTACATAGACAGGTTATGATGTTAAAGCGCTATTTAAAAAGCCTTAAGAGGTGTTAATTTGAACTGGCAGATACCCATAGACAACCCGCTTGCAGCTTAAGCTGTGAGGTTCACTATATACAGTATTCATCAGCCGTTCTGTTGCTTTGTATCAGAAGTCACTATGGCCTGTGTGTGAAACAAAGACAGATTTTAGGTCAAAAATTCGATTCTTAGCTGTTTCTGGAGTTTTATAGGTTTCTGATCAAATAAAGGCACAGCTCACATGCTGTCTTGATATTATTGTGAAATTCAAACAATAACCATTGATTGAAGGCTCTCGAACATAAGATGATATGCTACTTTTGAGAGAAGGCTGCAGTTTCAATGTCATTATTTTTCGTTTATCTCTTTCCAGCTTATCCTTGCTCCGCTTTTATCATAAAATGTAGCAAGAAAACTTGAGTGAACAACTGTGTGAGCTAGAAGATACAGTACTATTTCAAGGGAATGTCACTGTTTCTCAGAATTTCTCAATATTTTACCTCAAACAGAGATTAAAAGACACGTCTGGAGAAATGTTCTAATTTATCTGAATATTGTCTTAAAAGATTTGCAAAATTTAGGGGCTTTATTTTAAATTATAAGTGGCTGGGTGGCTGATTCCAGTTTTATATTTTGGATTAAGGCGGTTACCAGACAGTGCTAATTTCACATTTTCTTCATTTAAAACAGACACGTTCTCAGTATTTCTGTATAAAACTGGCTTGGAGCATGTTATATGAGCTGCATTTGTAATGTCATGAAATAGGGTCCTTGCCTTGAACTTATCATATACAATATATGCAAATTATTATAGGAAGTCGTTTAGCTACATAACCTGTGTGCTAAGCTTGGCTTATGTTATACATGGACAAGATGCTTATTATTGTATATTTGGCTATTGTTAAAATATTTCTATTTATGAATACTGTTAATCTCACTCCTGACCATCTGTGTACTCTGGATCCAAAAGCATTCCCTAATTCTCCTGAGTAGATTTTAAGAATTGGTACTGCCTTAAAGATGGCAGCCTTTGAACAATTTCCAGGTTATAGCTTGAAGGGTGAAGGATCGAGGAATCAAGCAGACATTTTGAGGTCAACTCAGATTGAATTCCCATTCGCATTACCGTACACAGTGGGACAAAGTATCAAGTATAACATACAATACAATATAGAGGCTCCATATACATGCAACAACATATAGAGCAAATACAGATGGTGGAAAAAATAACATAAGACTATATTAATATGAAGGACCTGATAAGTAGTACAGCCACTCTTTGCCTCTTTAGGCTTTAATCTTTTATGCAATGCTGTCATACAAGTCCTGAAAGGTATGTGGTGGGATGCAGGACCGTACTTTAAGAAGAAAATCTTCCCGTTTTTTAATGAATAATGAATAATAGATGAATAATGGTAGAGTATCTACTTCTTAGTCTGTGCTCCAGAGTGTCCCATAAAAGATCAGTAATGTGTATATGCTGTGAATTGGCAGTTATGCAGCTTTACACATTGGCCTTTAATACAGAGAGGTATGAACTGCTATGAATTCCTGCTTTGTGAAGCTTACAATGTACAGGGTTTTTTTTTTTTTTAGACTGGGTCATAGTGGTGTGTATTCAGTTCTATGGTTATTTTTGTGGCTGTACTTTTGGGACATTTAGCAACTATCCTTTCTTTGCCTGTCAGTGAGCTTCCACTTGCTGTTCCTCTTCGACGTTAATGTTTGTCCATGTTTGAAATATACTGCTATGACTTTTAAGACTGTTCCCTTTGAAACATTAAGTTTGGTTTCCCACTATGTAGCCTCTTTGAAATCTCACATCGCAAAGTGTTAATAATCAGACCTCTTTTATAGCCGATGCATGCTGTTAGTTGGCAACCAATCTAATATAACTCAACTGTGCACCTGTGCTTGTAATTGTGATTAGTCAGGGTCTTTTTTCATGTGATATTTCTGTCCACAGTCTGTAGTACATGTAGTAAGTATAAGATGTAAAAGACGAGCAATGTAGCAAACTACAGTTTCAGGAAAAGATAAAAACAGCCCCAGACAGCATAGATATAGAAAGCCTAACATCTGGAATAACAGTTCAGAAGATGTTTTACAGCACTGTAATTAATTTCTCCTCTATTTCTTTTTCACTGCTGTCTCAGAGTCTTATTATCAGAGGGGTCTGAAAGACAGAATTAAGTTTAGCATGTGAGGCAGACAGGGCGGGTAATCCGTGTACACGGTGGAGTGTGAGAGCCGGCCGGCGCAACGTTAATGATGATTAATGGTGTGGAAGTGGATTAATGACAACGGAAGGCCTTGAGCAGGAAAAACCCGGCGCTGTAGAGGAAAGCTCTCATCCGTTCTCGCTCCCTACCAGCACCACTATGCTTCATCTCTAAAGCGCCCAGCGCCCTTGAAGGGCAGGTCCAGTAATTATCTCTCTCCTGGGCAGATGGCAGCAGGTGCAGACCTGCCTCGAAGCTCCTCCATAATTACATTCTGCCGCTTCACTCGGATCAGACCTCAGAATGATTAGAGTGGCGAACTCTGGTGTCACTTTTGGAAAGTTAGCACTATCAACCAGAGGACTTTCTGTGCAAATACAGAGCAGGTTTTTCTCTGGTGTATGGAAATGTGGATGAAGTTTTGCAGGAGTGTGTGCAGATCTTGATTCTCCAATAAGCAAGAAAATGCTTTGACTATGCATTTCAAAATGGTGACTAAACTTTGCATGGGCTTTTTTCACTACACAAAGTACAGGAAATTTTGTCATCAAAAAACTAGATCTGTGCATTTTTTTATTGACCATTGGTCCAGCATTAAGGGTTATGGTTTTATATTCTTTGGGACTTGCTCAAGAATGATAGCAAAAGGACCTTAATGGCAGTAGGGATCAGGGCTATCATCAGTGAGTTCACATACTGTGTCACAAGCAGGGACAGATTAGTAAATCCTGGACCCCGGGCAGGAACCTAAGCAGTATTAGAGTAGTCACAGTGATACACAGAATTCAGTCTTACCTTAAGTGACTGGCTTCTTTCTTACTCATTACCTCTCAAACACATCTACCAAATTGACAAAGTCCAGCTTTTTAACAAAACTGTAGTGAGTCACTGCAGTGACCACATGTTGAGTCTTCTTCAGCCCATTTTAGTTTGGAGTTCATTTTGTAATCCAACTCTTTAGGGAAAATGAACGTCCTCTGGTTTGTCTTTTTGTGTTCCTATAATCAGCACAGTGTGGGTTTATGTTTTTTTATCTGTTTATCTAGCGCCACTTAAAAACAGGTAGGAACTAACTGACTGCTCATTCGTTAAAAAATTCAGACCCACACACCAATAACATTTCCCAGTTTATTTCAGATTCATTTTTTGGCTTGTATTCTATGTATGGTGTTGTGTGTGACAGCCTAATGGCCTAATTCACTTCAAGTCTATACTCGTCAAATGGCCGGAGCCCCTGAGCACATGTCTAGTAACCCAGGTTGGTAAAATGGTTCCTTGGTGTTTTCATGTTCTTTTTTTATGGTTCCTTGGTGTTTTTTAATGTTTTTTTAATGTTCATTAAAAGCAACATTGTGCTCTTTTGCTTCTCACCATGCAGTGCTGATAGTTTCTCAGAAAACTCATGCCGGTACAGTATTTTTCCAACACAAAGCGGTGCAAACAGAAGTAATTTTGCTTTCTGATAATATACAGCAGTTTTAATGCTTTCGTAACATCCTCACAGGGTTTTTGTTTTGCTTTGTCATGTTTCTGTGTAAAATTGAAGTCAAGGTTAATCCAAGCACTTTTTATATGTTGAACGGCGATGACAGTGCTCACCATAATGATGATGCAGTTGCTTCTACTGTCATCACTGTGACCGCTGAAGTGGTCTCCAGTCAACCTGAGCTTGTTTTTGTATGTGCTGTGGCAAAACACTCCTACATTCTTACAAAAAATGTTTTTTTTCCTGTGGCTCTTTAAGGTTTCATTGGATAATGAAGGGTTTTTAAAAGCTTCCTAAAAGCGTTCTACTTGGAAACCCTTTCTGAGATAGAAACACTCTGCTGAAAGCTTCTGAATTTTCTAAGAATTCATTTCCAATCTGTCAAGGTCCAACTACATAAAATTCCTTGCTTATGAAGGTCCAGATAATCTATTCATTACTAGCTATGATTGAATGGCAACAACAGTTCCCTTTTAATGCTTAATTATTACTGATTAGTTCATGGCTATAAATAGGACATCACATTACCACTTTTGACCAGTGCCAGGGACTCAGATGAGGCTTGTTTTGAACTTGATGCCGAGAATAAACACAATAAACACATACTTCTCTGTCTAAAAAAAATTTTTCCTTTCTCAATGAGGATCTGCTACAGAAGCTGTGATGGTTCAGGTTTAGAAAACTAGAGTCATTGAAATACAGCCATTTATTTTTTTTTTCAAAACTTTGATCAGTTCTGCTACAGTATTCTTTACAGTAATAAAACAATTTGCTGAATCCTTACCCTAACCATGGTCCCTTGTTGATGACCCCTAAATGTTCTGTATTTTGCTACTTTTCAACAGCAATATGAATTGAGTAATTCCTATCCAGAGGTGTCTCTTTATTCTTCCCTTAACCATTGCCAGTGGACCACTGAGTAAGGTCAGCTCGTTCCCTCCTGCCAATCAACCAGCCCTACAGCCTTGAGGAAGAGGAGCAATCAAAGCCCCATGATGCATACAGAAAGAGCATGAATGTTATTTACATTCTGAAGTGGCTTTGCTGCCTTCAGTCATTTTCCTTATGAATCAGGTGAAGGCCTTCTGTCAGGAGCAGCAGATGTTGACAAGATGTAGTAAAAGAATATGTTTATTCTGAAACCTGAATCATAGCGCATAGTCCTGCATACTGTTCCTTGTTTATTAGGTTCAGTCAGCTCCAAGTCCTCTACCAAGAAATGTTATTTCATCACAGTCATGACTAATTCAAAGGATTATATTTGACTCTTCACTGAAATACATCTAAAAAGAGTTCTTATTCTCAGAAAGCTCATAACCTTCTCTAGAGTCTTGAGCACAGTTTGATGATGTCCCTGCTCAAAGATCTGATTCAGCTAAGCTACTTAGCAGGTTCAGTAGGTGTGTAAGAGTGGATCAATTGTCACATCAGCTCAAGCTCTAAACTGAACTGAAAATGAACTCTACGAAATTAGCACTTTGGTATTTTTTTTTTAAAAAATCTTGTTTTCTGTGTGTTTTTCATACTAAACTACCTACCCAACAGTTTTTTTAGACTGATAGTACTTAGTCTGTGACCTGGTGAGCCAGTATCAGGATGTATTTATTGATAGCGGCTTCAAAGCACTTCTGTAAGTGGCTCTGGATATGGGCGTCTGCCAAATGCCATAAATGTAAATGTAAATGTAACTCCATTCCCAGGATCTTCAGCCAAATATCAAACTACAAGACTTATCACCTTATCTGTCACATGTCCCCTGTTCCCAATCACTGGTTCACTATAAGTACACACCACAAACCTAAGCTCATTGTGAAGTGTCACTTCTAGCTAATCACCAGTGATGGTACCAAGCCTTTGCTGTTGAGTGCAATCTTCTGATTTTGACACTGTTTGCTTTGTGTAGTCTAGCCCATAGGTTGTTCATCTGAACCATTGCCAAGTTACAAATTCAGCCCTGTCTTTGCTCTTTGAATTCTTCTGCTTTGCCATTTGCATCAATAAACCTGCTCTTGCATCCAAACTCCTGTCCGTACCTGTAAGAAATCACAAAACTGTGCTGGACTCCGGACCTCAAGGACTGGACTTGTACATCCTGACCCTGACATATACAGTATATGACTATAGTTTATTAGTCAATATCAAGTCTATTTTTGAGGCCTAAAATATTGGTCTGGCGAGGATTTCTAAAAATTGCTAAAATGGTCTTGTATTTTGTTTCCCGTAAACATTCAGGTAGCCTATATTTCCATTCTTTTTACACATTACTGTTTGATCTTGTGAATTGCTGGGGAACATGCTGGAATTTGTTTAAAGAAAATCTTTTCTAGCATTATGATTGAACAGCAAAGTTGAGGACGATATACAGGTTAAATAATACACATCTGACAAGCAAGAAGTGAAGCATATACTCTAAATAAAGGCAAAAACATCAGTTCAATGACAGTTTATTTAAATTAACTTAATTAAAGTAACAACAGTTATTTTGTCTAGTGTTCCTCTTTTTTGAAAAACCAAATTATAGTCACCCTAGTGTGCATGATGTCATTTAAATGAGCACTTAGAGCTATAAAAAATGATGGAAATAGTCTGATAATTGGATAAAACCACAATAGCAGTATTGGTGGTTGACTCTTTTTAGGGAAAAAAAAAAAACAATAAACCCCCAAGGCTTCTCTTTGGCAATGCTGAAATTAGCCATCAATTAAAGATTAGAATGATGTGGATAGTCTGTGCCGAGGTAGCTCTGACTGTGCAGTGCAATTTTACCTCACTCAGCGGTATAATAGGCCCCATTAATCACACACTCCGGCTCGCCACCGTCCGATCCGCATGCCCCCCCAACCACAATAAAGCCAGGAATAATAGGGCCGATAAAGCAAACAGGAGCGGAAAATTATGCAACCAAATGACCATGTAAAGTGTTACAAATGCAAAATGCAAATCATCGCAAATTTAAGCACTCTAAAATACACACGCACACACGTACACACACATACACACATACACACGCACACACACGCACACACACACACAAATAAAGAAGGCAGCTGGGATCCATCAGTGAGACAGCATATTAGCAAGACTAATTGAGACAATACTGCCTATTTAAGAGTGTTAGGGATTGCCTTAGTAGCAAACAGTCATACTTCAAAACACTTATTCTGCATATACAGTATACATATAGTACCGTGCAAAAGCCTTAGACAACCTCTGTTTGTTTTAAATTGTCTTTCATTCATTCATTCATCCTCAGTAACCACTTTATCTTGGGATCTCATTTATCAAAGAGTGCATAGAACATTTACATGTTGTAAATTTGCGCATAAGGACGGCTGTACACAATGGCCGTTGATAAATCCTACACATTCTAAATTGATGTGCTCGTGCACGGCCACACTCATTTGCATATACATATATACAGGCCCAAACACCTCAATCTTACTACACTACTGTAAGAGCTAGAACATTCTGAATTGACACGCACAGTTCACCCCCTTGTCCTAATTGGCTGGATGTTGGTGGTCCACATCGTTTTTTTCCCCATGCCATTTACGGAGCCTAGGGAAACCACCTCCAAACCTGAGTTTCTCCTTTAAGCAGATACATCACTGACAGCTCTGTAATGTGAGGAGAACATTGTCAAATATTAGAGGAAGCTGTGGAAATAAATGGAAATGCAATACACTGTGTTGTGTGTGAAACTCTCCCAGTGCAGCTGCCCTCTCTAGAGACTCCTGCTTTATTAGCATTGCAACATAGACAGCGCACTGCTCTATTTTATAGTCAGTCTGTGAGCTCTTCCAACTCTGAGCCTTTTTCAAGGCTGGCATGAGTGCTCATGTTTCCTGTATTAATAAAAACGACTGGTCTGCTCATCATGCTTTGCCTGCCAGATGCTACAGTGTTTTTAAAGGCTCAGTTTGTTTTGCTGTGCTGTTAGACTGGATTGTGGTGGTTTGTTTGTATGTGTGACCAGCAGGATAATAAATGTTGCTGTCACAAGTCACCAGAAATAAGTATTTAAGTGTTTATAAGCGCTTTTTACCTGGGGCATCATGCCCCCTGACCACAGCTCCGAACCAGTTCAAAGAACGAAACCAAAAAAACAGAAATGAACCGTATTTTGCTGAAAACAAAAATGCAAGAGAAGACGTCGTCAATTCCCAGAACAGAAATGTTTTTTATTTTTTTTAAATCATTTTTAATGCTATAATGGCTTTTAAGTCACACCTCCACTGGGACTGACAGGCACTAAGACCACACTTCCTATACTGGAACTGCACTGAGGCCACTCCTCCACTGGGACTGACTGGCACTTAGGCCACACCTCCTTTAGTCATTTACTGGGTCTGACAGGCACTGAGGCCACACATACATTAATGGGACTGACAGGCACTGAAGCCACACCTCCTTTACTATGACCGCCAAGCATTGAGGCCTCACTTCCTTTACTATGACTGACAGGCACTATGGCCATGCTTCCTTTCCTGTGACTACCAAGCACTGAGGCCTAACCTCCTTTACTGAGACTGTCAGGCACCGATGCCACACCTCCTTTACTAAGACTGACAACTGTATTATGTACTGAGACCCAAGCAGTGAATTAGTGAATCTAGTCCCCTACAAACATGTTGGACACTCAGTGTGCTCTTCTTTTAATTCCACCTCTTCTTACCATCAGTCCTCTTTTAACGTTAACGTCCACAAATAAATTTATCAAGTCTAGTCGATGAAGTTAACCCAGTCTAGTCTAATGTTATCTAATGCTAATGTAGTCTAAAAGTCTGTTTGCTCGAGGCTAATGCTAAAAGAGTGCGTTATCCGTGAAACATGTGATTGCAGACACTTGCCTGGGCTTCGGAGTTTCCCAATCACAATTTTGTGTGTCCTGTCAATCCAAGTCGCTAAACTCTGAGGTTAAAGGAAGCCATGCTGCTGTCAGATTACATTGATTTACTGTCACTTCAGATCTCAGTTGGATTACACTTAAAGCTCTTGAGTGACTGTATCAATGCAGATCTGAAATGTTTGATATTTCATCCACAGTAGTCAGTCTAGCTCCTAAGCCAACCCAAGCCTCAGTCTGACTTCTAAGTGAGTTACACTGCCTCTTTCCTTGGAATCTTGTTAAAAAAAGATGAACTGTAAGACATCTTACAGATTAAAATAAGACAAGAAAAGCAGAGAAGCAGCAAATTGCTGTACTCATAGAATATAATATATATTAGGTGCATTTTGGAAAGTATTTTTACCCAGACATATGGCTTGAACTTTTGCAACATCAATAAAACAGAATGCAGTGCTGTGCTTATTCACTGTATTTTATATTTAATGTAAGGCTCTGGTTTGAAAACAAACCTGTGCAGTGACCTAAAGTAACCCACAGCAGCCGCAATGAAATAGTCTAAAATAAAAAGTATTAAATGTTTTATTGAAGTTTATTGGAATCTTAGATCAAATCACATCACTAAATACTATAATGTTCTCATCCCAATTTGACATACATTCCTCCAGTTTAGGATTCACTGTTGATCATTTCCTGCCTTTAACATGTTAAATGTCTGTATTCTTGCATTCTGTAAGCTTGTGTGTGTCATTAATTAATGTTCTGTCCACTGCTGTTGAAGTATCTCACCACTAGAAAGGAGAAATCTTTCATTCAGTTCTTATGAAGATTCAAATCTCTTGGTTCCAATGATGTACAGGTGATTGAATCTTTTACAGGAGACAGATTAGAAGTGATGGTTGACAAAAACAAATCCTTCAGAGCCACTGAGTTTAGCGGCTGGGTTAATAAATCTGCGTCTAGAACATAGTCTTGCCAGACACAAGCATGTCGATTATTGGAACCGTCCTGGAGGATTTTAAAGATGTAGTGTGATGTCATGATAGAATCTATAAATCATGTAAATATTTTGTATTATTTTGTGTGTTCACACTTTTCTATTATGAACTGAAATGATATAGCTAAGGTTGAGGAGGTTGAGAGCCAGAATTCACACACCATGCTGACAGTGCTGACATTTCAAAAGTCCTTCAAGAGTGGACGGGATTGGTCTTTCTGTGGGAGCAGGTAGGATTTGTCAAATCTTCAGCAGGAGCAGGCAAAATTAGACAAATCTTCTACAGGAGCAGGTGAGATTGGTCAAACCTTCTGTGGGAGTGGGTGGGATTGGTCAAACATTCTGTTGGAGTGGGTGGGATCGGTCAAACATTCTGTGGGAGTGGGTGGGATCGGTCAAACCTTCTGTGGGAGTGGGCAGGATTGGTCAAACCTTCTGTGGGAGTGGGCAGGATTGGTCAAACCTTCTGTGGGAGTGGGCAGGATTGGTCAAACCTGTGGAAGTGGGCAGGATTGGTCAAACATTCTGTGGGAGTGGGCATGATTTTTTCCCTTGTGCTTTTTTTATCATAAATTTGCCATTTGTATAAAATAACATGGAATTGCCTATATGCTGATTGAGTGGGTGTTGTGCAGTGATGTCAGATTTTTAACTCAGGTCTCACCGTGTTATCAAAGTCCTAAATGTTCTTTACTCTGCACTCCTTCTCCCCAAGGAAATGTTTAAACACATCATTTACCTGTTCTCTTTCCCACACTAGGTTCCTTCACTTTTCTTGCTCTATGTAGGTCATCAACATTATAGAGTCTTCTCAAAGCAGTACAGGTTCATTCCTGTTTAAAAATATGGAAATCTAGAATAAAGAAGCTACTGAAACTCATGCATTACATTTTTAAGGACGTCTATGTTTCTGTGCTTGACCTCTGTCTATTACATGTGAATCTGGTGTCACATTCATACTATTGTTACTAATGACCACAGGAATGTTTATCCTTGACTCAGAGGACCTGCTCTGGAGCACTGTTACTGATCTGCCATGGCCTTGTAGACTATTTTTGTTGTCACAGTGTAGCTTCTCTATGGACTCCAAGGAATTTCTTCCTCCTTTATTGTGGATGCTGATCCATCATTTTACATTTAAATTACATTTAGATTAGCTCTATAATTGCTCTGTTGCTGTATATCTCTGCATTCATCACCTATTACAAACACAGCCACTAGAGAGGGGTCTCTGCATGTCCTAAGGTTTTGTCTATTTTTTCCCCCAAAATGGTTTGTAGGGATTTTGTTCTTTGCCTTCATGACTGGGGATTGTCAATTGTTAAGGCTCTTCCATTACAAAAATTAATTGTTACTAATGTTTTTATATAGAAAACCATGGTTCACCTGCAGCAAACAAATTGACTAGGCTTTGAAGGGAATATGAGCAGAGTTGCAGAAATATTTGTACTTCGTGCTTTTTACTCTTTCTGCACCTTTTACTACATTACATAATAAAGTTACATGTGCCAAACCAGAAAGCACAAACTCTTCTGTCCTGAAGACTTTCCTCTGGCAGAAAAGTTACTGATTCTTACAAAGCACTGACACTTGAGACTCCCATCAATGTTAAATAAATGTCTCCTAAGAGTAAACATAAAAATGATTATTCATTTATTATTGTTAAACAACACTTTTTAAAAATCAGGTTATTATTAGCCTTAGATTATGTAGAGCGTTTGCCATATAAGTCACTGTATATGAGCTGTTAGTATAGAAACAATAGTATTAGAATGAGCACTTAATTAAAGACCTATCGTTTAGCTTACAGCCAGAACTAATGTCAGAGCTGTTGTTACAGAAAATTAACCAACACCTTGTGATTTGAGAATTCAACTGCACTAAAATAAGAATATTCATCAAGACCTTCTGACCAATCAGAATTGTGCCTTCAAGTGTTGCCTAAGTGGCGCAACAAGAAAACATTCACTCTATCATCCGTTGATTGCATGTATTTATCACAAAGATGCCACAGCCATCCGTGGCTGGGAGTCCAAGAGATCACAATTGGCCCTGCTATCTGGGTGGGAGGGATGGCATACTCTCTCTCCCATCAAGCACAGCAACACTAGCCAATCATGGGTGTCTGTGAGCTCATGTATGTGGAAAGGGCATTATTTTAGGGTCATTATTCAGTCTGAGCCTTTCTTATAGGACCCCTTCTCATCCAGAAATACCAATATTGTTTATTTACACTTGCCAGTTTATTAGTTACTAGATACCTAAATCAGTATACAGTATATACTGCTAAATCAGTGTAAACATGGAGCTCCCACTTTATTAGGCATCACCAGTCTAGTAACTAATAAACTGGCAAATAATCATAGCCTATATTGACTGTAAACTGGCTTGTTAGCATTCTCCAAATGACATCATACTCATTTACACAAGCTTTTGTTCATAGATTGGGTTAATATCTCTTACTAAAACAGGTAAATAGTTTCTTGATTGCTGCTGAGCGCTCTACTCTCTAGACCGACCATGAATGAAACTGATTGTTTTTTGTAAAACAAACTGTGATTACAATCAGTTTTTAGTGCTCTTTTTATCACAGTATGGCTCTCAATCAAGAGAATTTATCCATGAAAGATTGCAATCAGATGGTTAGGAGCACTAATCAAACCGGTTTTCTTCCACAGAAATATGTGCCATATCTGCATCCCCAGAGAAGAAAGAAAACAGAAATGCAGTAATTGTAAGCGCATTGGCAAGCCTGCAGGGGCTGAGACATGTCCCCACAGTGGCCTATAAAAGAATGTGAAGTGTGGCCTTTGTGAAAAATGGCTAGGGAAAGCACCTGGGGTTCGACATTAAAGCAGCCGTTGTATTTCTAGGTGAGTAAAGTGTAGCCCTGTCCTTTGTAGGAGCACACGGATAAGCAGACTTGACATATAATGTGTTCTTGTATTCAAATTAGATGAAAGTCTCGGGGTTCTCACTGTAAAAACGACAGTCCAACGGTTGGCATGTCGACATGCCCAAATAAATAAATAAGCACCTAGATGTGGCTCTTATCCAGTACATTTGCCTAAGATACATGCCTGCACAGACTTGGGCCAAATCTGAACCATATATTTTTTACCATATACCTTTAACCATATAAGTTTGGTGTTTTATTGACTGACCTTCTCCTTTGTTAAAATGCTCAGTAATTTTTTGAGCACTTGGCAGCTTTGTGGGAAAAGAATTTTTTAAATCGGACTTCTTGCGAAAACTGTGATGAATTTACTGGTTGCACATTTGCACTATTTGTCCATATAGTACACAATAATAGAAGGGATTTATTTATAATTGCACTATCCGCTGCATCCAGATGAGGATGGGTTCCCTTTTGAGCCTGGTTCCTCTCGAGGTTTCTTCCTCATATTGTCTCAGGGAGTTTTTCCTTGCCACCGTCGCCTCTGGCTTGCTCAGTAGGGATAAATTCACATATTTACAATATATTTTTTGAATCCATTTATTTCTGTAAAGCTGCTTTGTGACAATTTGGGGGGATTTGTGTGGGTGAAAAGTAGCGAACATCATGTAAACTACTCTTTAAAGTACTTGAGTACATGGTTCACTATATTGATAATTGTTTCAGTATAAGATCATAGTACTTTTACTTGAGTTAAAAAAATTCAACTTCACTTTGAACTTTTAACACCATTACAAATAAAATAATAATGCATTTAATCCTACAACACTGTAAGCCAATTAAAAGACAGTATGTGTAAATTGTTTACACTTACTTGGTTAGTTCAAAATGCAGCCCTCAGATATAGAACATTTTGAGATTATAGATGTTTCAACTGTAGAGATGTAAAAAATAATAATAATAATAATAATTTGTAAAGTAAATATTCAAGTATTTTTTCATAAGACGTCATATTTATTTTACCAGAGGGGTATAATATTGTTTTGGTCATTCCTTAATGACCATAGAAAATGAGAATAGTTATTTCTTTACACTGAGTTTATTGTTCACGGGATGAGGAAGCTAAGCTAACTGCAGCACTGGAGCTAGCGAAGGTGGAACAACCTGAGAGACTTGAGGTCATGAAAGCTAACAAAGGCTTAAGCATTACTGAGTGAATTGAGCTAACGTACTGCTAAATGAAGTTCTTTAACCAATAAAGGGTCTGTTTTAAGTCTCAACCGCATGATTCTTTTTGTGTTCTGTACATGGCAGAAAACTGAGGAGTTGGTTTTTTTTTTTCCTAATTCGAGCATTAATGAGCAGCCATTATAAGCAGCTTTCACTTTGTGCACCTGTGTGACAGTAGCACACACATGCTAATGTTTTAGCTGAAAGTCAAAAGGGTCTTTCAAAATGAGTGTTAGCAACATTAGCAGTTCATTTTCAAGTCCCCTCTGTGACTGTGCTCTGCCACTGTACTAAACATAGCCCACCCCCAAGGGCAGAGAATAATAGCACTTAGATGATCATGTCATTTTTTATTACAATGAAAAATGTTGTTTACTTTAATTATTTAAGAAAAATGTTGTTTAGGCTCAGTTAAGTCACCCAAGCAGTTTGTGTCCCCTCAGTTAATGGGTGCAAAAATGCATTACAGCGGCAAAGCAGACCGCATGACGTACGACATGCTCTTAATTAACACATGGATTTCCAATCCAACTAATACGCTGAAACTCTTTATTAAAGAACATCTCTGTTTTGGTGAGTGAGCCGTAAGAGACCCACTTTTTCCAGCATGAGTTTTTAAAAATGCTATAGCTTGTTTACTTAAAAAGTTTCACAAACTACATTTCGAGCACATTCAGAGACTCAAATCACGAGTGAAATAACCTTTTACAGCTCATAAAGCTGCCAAGCTTACAGTCCCAGACAAGCTGACTCATTTCTGCTAATTTCTTCACTCAATTTGACTCTAAATTTCTGTTTCTACATCATTTGATCATTTGCATATTCTCCATGACACATTCTGGACCTGCTCTGCTCCATTTAGTCTTTCACAACATCACATGGTTTGGATTACTGATCAAATAACTCGTCTGCCAAATAGAAACAGAAAATATATATTTTTTTAAATGACAATTATGAAGTATACAATGGCCTACATACTGAAAAAATATTAAATGGTAACAAACAGCAGAATCCACTATGTTCTTTTATTATTTAAAATCCTATCTGTCAATACAGAACAGTAAAATACAGTTTGATTTTTCTTTCTGTGAAACATTCAACCATAGTTCTGCATACCAGCTCTCTAGATATTGATGACCTGGCAATCCAGCAGTCTCTATGATTTTTCTGTGCTTCATTTTTGCTGTTTATGTCTCAATATTAATAAGCTCTAGTGTGGTCATTTATTCATGTCGTATCTCCCATTCTTTCTTAACCAAGATAGAACCTCAACTGTAGCTAGTTATCTAATGTTAAAGTGGTCCTGGGTGTACTTGTGGCTAATGTTAAGTGTTGTTTTGACTGACCTTCTCCTTTGTTAAAATATTCAGTCATTTCTGAGCACTTGGCAGCTGTGAGGGAAAAGGCTTTTGCTTTTGTTTCCTCCCAGCTCCACTTTTCCTTTTTTTTTTGCATTTTGATAAAGGGCCAGCTACTATTATTATATGTGTGAACTCCAGGTTTAGATTAATAACGCTACTCTATTTGTGTGCTTTGCTGCATTATGCCACGGTAGAGCAATTGCGTAGTTGGTTGTTGGAGCAAAAACTCAGGGAAAGAGGGGTAGGGGTGTTGCGATCCAATGGACGCGACTGTGCTATGCTCTAGTTTTTACGTTGTAACAGCTGGCCTCACCGTCTGGACCAACTGGCAGGCCAGGCTACTGGGAAATCTCCTGCTGCTCCTGATGGCCAGTCTAGGCCTGATATGAGCATAACACAAAAGTGTCTAGACATGAGTGTGCAAATTTAGTAGCTTTAAATGCTGTTGGCATCAGAAATGTGAAAGTGTGGCAAATAGTTACAATGAAATCAACTTTAACTTTTAATAATAAGTCGTATAGTTTCTGGAAACAATCTAATTATTTTTGAGACACTAAGACATAATTTAGATAAAAATGACTCATAATCCAGAGTCAGTGCTATAATTTTGTCTTCAACTGTAGAAAACAGGCTTCGTCAAAGTTAATACCTACCCTTCAGTCACATTAATTTGCATACGCAATTGCTGTTCCTGAAGTGAATTTCAGGCTGTAGTAAATATCAAAATTAATTTATTTGCATTGACACCATCCTATGCTTTATACCCTAATTCCATATTTGCATAGATTCTATTTTGCTCATGTAAAAGATGCAATCTTCAGTAGACTGTTAGTAATTCAGCTTGTACATTTTGTAGGTGTTGTCAAGTTTGCTTTTTTTCTTTTTTTTTTTTTTTTTTTTTACATAAAAAGACCTTCAGTAAATCAGGACCTTGGTCTGTTACATTTTACAAATGCTTCTTCGTTATACTCAATAAGAACAAGTATTGTATAAAAAATTTTTTTAATCTCCCACTCTCAGCTTTTGGATTCCCTGTAATATTGCAGTGTATGTACTATAGTTATATTATTAAATATTTTGAATCTCTGTTCATCTCAAGGTTTCCTCTTAATGTTATTATAGAGATCTCCCCAAAAACTTATATCTTGAGTTTGCACACTCTTGGTCTATACCTAAATTTCCATAATTTGTGAGAACATTTAAAAGTGCTACATGAATAAATAAAAATTAATTTGAATTTGGTGTGTGTGGAGCCCATGTTCTGTCTCATTGGCTTTACAGTCCTGGTGGGTCGATATTTCATCCAACTGTAAGGTATATGTAGATGGATGGGATGGCAATAAAAATCTACATGCCTTAATATTCTCAAATAAATTATAGACTATTCAATCTCTAATTCATTTCGCGATATGCCTCATTTCTTGATGAATGAGCATTCACAGTTGGATTGTGTGCAGCAGGAAACTGAGGACAAGTCGATATAGAAAGGTAGGACAGGTCATAACAGCAGCCATGTTTTATTTTTGCACAGGCCAGGTCATGTTTCTGTAGTAAGAGCGTGTCCCGGGCGCGGTGTGATCCTGTGACCCGCCGCTTAACAGCAGCTGTGAGAGGAGATGAAACGATGATGAATTACACCGGTGGCTTTGATATGTGTGTGTGTTCTGGGCAAACTAATGAAACCTCACAAGACTAGATGCATTTTCTCTCTCTCTCTACACACACATATACACACAGAGGGCCATGAGGTCGGCTATTCGTCCCTGCTGTGCAATCTGTCCCCCCAAATTGGTTGTGATAACACATGGAGCACATCAGCAATAACAGCTTCCTCTATTACTTGCCCAAACACATTCTAACTGTATAAATCCACATATACCACAGCACTGTTGAATTCTCACAGCTGTGACGTAGTGTCTGCTGTAAAGCACGTCATAGGTCATATTAATACTCTTGTTATAATAAGTTATCTTTTTATAGTAACTCATTCACAGGGAATTACTATATGTGACGGATGCTCACATAATTGAAGTCTATCAATAAATAGATTTTTTAAAGCATTGTTATTTACTGTTATTTGAAACATATAGTCATTGATATGGTGAAGCTTTCTGTAAGGAGACATTTATTTAACATTTACAAAAGTAGAAACTCCTACTAGTAGTAGGAAAAGTAGAAATCCCTTTACTTTTTCCATGTGCATTGCTGTTTCTGTAAAAAAAAATGTCTTACTAACTACAAAAGAGAAGAAAAAAAAGAGAGAGGCAGGTGAGAGAATGACTGTTCATGTCTGTTATAACACAAGTGATAACAGGATCTAACTTGTTACATGGATGTTCCACAACATTAAATGTAACTACTAAAAATGGATAAAAGTATAATGTGCTGTTCTTTAATAAGTTAAAAAAAAAAACATTGTAATCAGTTATGCTGCCACTACATAATTACAACATGACTCATATGTCTCACTACTGTAAAGTTTTGAGGAAATGTTTTGTCAAACCTGATGAATGGTCATCTGTACACCAATAAAGTATGCTAAAGTATGAACTTAATGGTTAAATATGGTTAATGATTCACAAACATTACATAAGATCACAAAAAAAATTGTAAAGAAATTTAATTGAAAAAATTGACTGTGGATTTTCAATTCATAAAATGACATAGTATTTAGACATTACATTCACAGAGTATTACTTCTGACAGAAAACTATCTCCATAATCATAATTGACTATTGGAAAAAATTGAGGGAAAACGTTTTGTGAGTGCATGAGAAGGTTGTTGTCTCATCCATTCAGCCAAAACAGCTGTTTGACCACACCACCAGATGCCAGCTCATGAGACAGAACCTCATACCAACTCTGAAGCACGGTGGTGGAAGCCTTGCGGTTTGCATTTTTAACACTCCAGGTCTGGCCAGCTTGCCATTATGGTCAATGTGAGGAAAATATGAAGCCATCTGTACAAAAGCCAAAGCTGTAAGTGGACAGTTAGAACAAGGCAATGACCTAAAATGCTGCAATCTTTAAAATAATGGCTTGGGAACAGGAAATAGGAAATTAGGAGACGATGACAAGAAATGGCTGATATAAGAAGTGATTTTTTCCATAGAGGGCAAAAGCAGCTACTGAAACAGCACAGAATTCCATTCCTGATTTTTTAAAAGAAATATTGCATTGTTTTTGTTGGGTTTAACTGTTAAATATCTAAAAGCAACACCTAATACCCTGATTGAGAATATTGTGTTGTTTTCTACCTGTTTCCAAAACCAAAAGTTAATAATTTCATGTCATATATGTATCCTTTTTCATACATTGTGAAAACCTTAGACTGGTTCCTTCTAACATACTCTAGTATGCTATACAGTCATTTTTTTTTTTTATGACAATGTCTCTTATTTAAGGTGTTACACGAATAAAAGTGAATTTTAATAGATTACAGCAAACTTTTTTTCTAGTGGTTTTTTTTGTTGTTGTTGTTGTTTTTTAGAATTTTATTTATTAACTACTACTGCTAGAGTCTTGATTAAAGCCTTTAACTTCTCAGCTCTGTGCTTGGATAGATTTCTGCCCATGAGGCATTTTAAATAAATGAAATGAATGAATTTACATTTTAGATGGCGTCAGCACTTGATGACTAATAAGGCTGCGCTGTTTTCAGTCCCATGCTGTGCAAAACAGTGACGACTTCCTCAGCAAGGGAAACAACATGTTCCATGTTTATAAGGAATCATTTCTTTGAATAATTGCGCCTCACAGAAGGGTGTAGGATCAGTGTAATAAACAAGGCAGCCAATCATATTTTCAAGAGTATATAATTCTGTCCATATTTCGCCACTTTATTTCGAATGCACCTTTCCTTCTGCTATTCACCATGCCATCTTTTCACTTTAATACCGCTGTATATTTTCTTTAAAAGGTTGATCGATAGCAGACTCTGTACCTTTATGACTTCTCAGTCCATCACTCTCTGTCTGCCGTGGAGTTTTCTTTGGCTGGAGATGAAAAGCAAAGTGAAGGTGAAGATGATATCTCATAGGGTTATAAGTGTCTAGCCAGGCTGAGATGATGAGGCTGAAGAACACACGCTTGGTTATTGAGCTTTTCTTAAAGAGGCCATATTACAAAGCAACACTTTAATCGCTCTCAGCGCCCCTAGCTATGATAGCACTTTGATTTTATCCTTGGCTTCAATAAAAACCTACAAATATTGCTTAGGGCAAGTAAATGATGATGATGATGACTCATCTGGAGGTGGATTTTTCTGGAACACTTTCTGTTTTCACAATACCAATACAACATACAGAATACACCACAAGGCTCAGTCATAATTTGTCACTTATCATGAAGAATCTATATCTGTATTATAACACAGCACTGTTGAATTATCAAATCTGACTGATCAGAGGATGTTGATTAATTTTCTATAATAGCAGCTTAGACAGCAGTTCCAGCTGCAAGGTTTATATTAATGCAATTGATCTAATTCATCATTATTTCTATAGTAACAGCTCATACACAGGGATGCTTCAGATAAATGGACTTAAAAAAAAACTGTAATTGTTGATATGGTATAAGTTTACTTTACTCTAACTTTAAGCTTTACAACACGAGAAAGTCTTCAGGACAGGGTTTTGCGGTTTCTCAGTAACATGACAAGTTATATTTTTTTGTCATATTACCTTCAAGAGATATCAAAAAACAGAGAGGGAACAACTGTTTATAGCTGCTATAGCTTAAGATTTAATGGTAACTAACATTAAATGTAACTATAAATGGATAAAAAGTATGACAGTGTTCATTTAATAAATAAAACATTGTCAGCATTGGCAAATTGCTGTGGTATAAGAGGTGTAAAACACTTTGGGATGTGCTGTTAAGGGAAAATAATCAATTTCAGCATGGTGAAAGTAACTCTGCTTTGAGTTAGACACCCTATCATTGATTATTTTCCCATAACATCATGCCTCCGAGTGTTTTATTCCTTACATAATGCATGCGTCTGCTTCAAAAACCTGTTCAGGTGTTCAAAATAACCCACTGTGCAGCTGCCATAAGAAATTAGTCAAATGTATATGAAATATTGGCTGTTTTATTGGAATTTCTTTCCCTGAACACATCCAGGACTCCAATAGCCTTGCATCTATCATATCTCTCGAAGCTCAGGTCAAAACACATCTCATCACAACATACTCTAATATTCTCATCCCAACATGACATACTTTAAGCCTTTTATTATCTACTGTCAGAAAGCATCCACTGCTTTTAGGCTTAGTTTCCATTTTAGCACACTGAGTTAAGCTACATATTTTATTACAACATTTTTTCATCTTTTAAGGAATAAATAAATAAATGTTTGTTAAATTTAAAAAAATCTAATTTCAGGGACAAGTACAAACATTTATTTTTAACTATGGGCTTGGCAATTCGGGAAAGGAGAAATTTTTGCCAAACTATTACTTTAAGAGTGGTCAATGAACACACACTTAAATTCCATTCATTTATATAATAATATATATAAATATATATAAATACAATTCTAAATATATAATTCATTTATATAATAGAAGTATGTGAGAATTTTTCATATACTTGTATTTTCATCATTTGGAACAAATCACTTGTCATGGAGACCAGTGTATGGCCTTGATGGAATAAATATTCACTCCCAATAAGGGTTGTTGCTTCACAGATAAATATGAACATAATTGAGTGTGTCTGGAGCAGTTCTGCCCTTTCGCAATGAGACATCAGACAATGTGAGCACAAATACCATTATATATGTATCACATTGAATCATTCTAGCTCAGATTTTATATTAATAGCGCATAAACATCAGTCGCATACATATCACCCAATGAGACATCCAATTTATCGTTCCACTGCGACTAGCTAGCTCGCAACTAGCATTGAGTTTACTGTTTACAAAAGACTGTGCTAGTATCAGGTAAGAAAGACAGTACAAAATGTCTGAGATACACTTCAGGGAATCAGTACAAAAATATATTTCACTTTTTAACCAAATAACCTAACCTAATATGACCACTGTGATACTGTTAATTAGCCAGCAATATAATATGAGTTAAGCGAACACCTCTTATTCCAGAGGCAAGCTAGTTCGAAATTTCAAATTGTGCCGAGTTTAATGGTGGGAGAAAACTGACATAATGGCAAAATTCAATTCGTTAACTTTCTTTTAGCCATGTTTTGGGCCTGTTTTTCGTCATCTAGCTACTTATTTGCAGAGGCTTATGTGCAGATAATCATGATCTTGTCCATTTTAATACCATCCAAGTTGCACTCTTTGCACATTTCAACCACCAACCACGGTGGTGATGACTGAAGCCAAGAGAAAAAGAACATGTTTTTGTTGCACACCTTGGTGGCTCAGAGGCCACAAGCAACTGCTTATAGCACTTATATGGAGAAATGACGTGAGTTTGTCTAGCTAGCTCTGGCCAGGACAACACAAATTTAAAGCGGCCACATCCCTGACAATAGTTTCATCTTTACAACCGTGCCCCATAACAAACATGCCATTTGAGAGGCTTTAGTATTGACAAGTATGATGAAAACCTGCAAATACTCAAGGATTAGCCAGACCACAAAGTATTCCCTTGAGTCTCATAATAATGGCTGTGTTGCTGGAAAATAAAATCACAGCCTGCAGCTCAGATGAGTCACTCCTAACTCTTAACTGCTTAGAACTTCAAATCCCTTTGCCAAATGGGACAGGCCTGTCGTATTGATGAGGTGTGTGTAGACGTCTGTAGGGACCATCGTTTTTTTATTGGGGTTTCAATGAAAGAGACCATCTATGTGTTCTGCTGCCTGTTCTGATGTCCCCTCTAGCTCTTATTTCTTGCTGATTCACGAAAATAAATTTAGTGCCATAAAAGCAGCAGTGAAAGCAGAGATAAATTTTTTTGACACTGCCCATGGGTCTTCTTCTCTGCTTTTGTCTTGCCGTGTTCTGTTATGACACTCTGTGTAAACTTTTGTGACAAAAGGGTAATGTAGACCATCTACAGGCTGCTTAACCCATTAAAGTCTCAGCATGCTATTCAGTTATTCAGCTTAAAGCATATTACTCAGTAAATAGTGTTTTTGAGTAAAATAAGCACTGAAACTAATAGGAAAGGTATATAGAAACAGAATGTAAATAACATTTGGTGCCCAAAGGCATGATGGGAAAGCTAAGATTCAACACGATCCATATCTATAATATGGTGTGGTCTAGGAGGTGTGGCCTCTGTGCCTGTCAGTTTCAGTAAAGAAGGCGTGGCCTATGGCCTATAAGCCTGTCAGTTTCAATAAATGAAGAGTGGCCTTTGCGATTGTCCGTTTGGTGAAGGAGGTGTGACCTGTCAGTCATGGCCTCTCCCTTCAGTCCCTATAAATGAGGTGTGGCTTTTGAGACCGTCAGTCTAGTGAAGGAGGTGTGGCCTCTGTGTCTGTCAGTCTCAGGAAATGAGGAGTGGCCTTTGGGAGTCTCATTCTCAGTAAAGGAGGTGTGGCCTTTCAGACTCTTAGTTTAAGTAAAGAAGGTGTGGCCTCTATGACCTGTCAATCTCAGTAAAGGAGGTGTGGCCTCTGTGCCTGTCAGTCTCAGGAAAGGAGGTGTGGCCTTTAAGGAAGTGTGAATTAGTCTGAGACTACTGTGGTAAACATGTCACGACTTTAGCATTGTAAGTATCACCTTCTCAGAACAGAGATGGTATTTTCTAGTTGAACATGCCTGCACTACTTTCAAAGCAGTTCTCTTTTCTCTCTGTGTACTTTGTCCTCAAAAGACTGTCCTTTGTCCTTCAAAGAATTATGTTCTTCAAAGAATCAAGGATTCCCTTTGTTTTAATAAAACAAATCAGTAACGACCGCAAATCAGTGCCTGTGTAATATCATTGATCTGTGAAATTCTGTCTGACTGGGGGCTTTTGTGTCAGCTAGCCTGTGTTACTGCAATGCGTTTTCATCTGACTTACAGAACTGATTCACTATTTCTAATTTTCCAAGGATCTTTGACTGTAATTCTCACTAACAGATGCCTTCAAGCAACTGAGGCCACAAGTGTAGGCACTTATGCTTTTCTTACGTCATTCAGAGACAGAATTATGTCTCTAGGGAAGTGTACTATTTTCTGGACAATAGGTTATGCCGAGTATAAGACTTACTTTTTTTTTTTTACTTTGTCTACCTATGACGGAAAAAAAATAAATGTACTTATATAACATAAAATGAAATGTACAGTATATATGTAGTGTTTGTACTGCCTTTAAAAATGGCATTTTAAAGCAGGGCTCAGAAATGGATTAAAAAATTCAATCCTTTCACTCCAAACAGAACCAATATTTTAAAGTTTCTACTTGCATTCCATCCACAGCATAATGTTCCTAAACCTTTAAATGTTCCTTTAAAATGCATAGACATGCAAGCTGGATATACAGTATGATTTTTAAGAATCATATAAATGTCTGAGTTAGCTAGCTAAGCTGTGTTTCTCTTGTTTTCGCAAGTGTAGCACAACAAGATTCATTACCTATCTAATGAAAATTTTAATATAACAAGGTTTTATATTAAGAAACTGTATATGTTTAATTTACTGTTTCTTCACACATTAACTGAAGCCATAATGTTACAGTCTGTGCTGCGTAGTGCATGTAATATTATACACTGAATGAAATTGCGTTGAATGAAATCATTTCGTTTTGAATTATATATGTGTCATTCTGTGTTGTATTTAATGGATTTGCATTTCTGCCAATGTTTTAAAACATATAATTCACATTATGTTATGTAAATTAGGCCGAAGGTGGAGCATCCAGGACTCCCAAGGAAAAGTAGATGCTTTCAGAGTGATCAAACATTTAGCATTTAGCTAATCACGTCCATGAAGTGAAGTGACATGGAGTAGAGTTAAGTGGAGTCAAAACGGAAGATATGAGCCCTAATGAGGTAAGTGCATCTACCTTCTAATGAAATAGTTGAAAAACAGCTAACTCTTAACTGCTAATGACTGCTAGCAAGCTAACATTAGTGAAGGCCAAACTAGTTAGAACTTTACTAAATAGTCATGCTGGGGCATTGAGTGTTTAACATCATTGTAGGAAACTAGCTATTAGAGTAGAACTTAAAAACATTTTTTTATTTCTTCGACCACTCCGAAAGTGTCAGCTTTTCCCTGGGAATCCCAGGTGTGTCACCTTTGGCCTTATTGATATAAAATCAGAATTTTTGAAATTTTGAGAGTTGAATTTCTCCTTTTTTTTAAATCTCAAAACCGTAGCCCATAGTTTCAAATTAAAGCAAATCTTACTCCGAGCAAGTTCAACATTATTAACTGGTTTTAATTTCAAATTAACGTTTCTGTTCCAGGATAGTTAAGGATTGCTTTTTTTGTTCCATCAAAACACTATTTCCTCTTTTTCTTTTCATTCTCCAAACCAGTTTAGAGCCCTGCTTTAGCTTAATAAAAACAATTGTATATAATATAGAATTACATTTACACATTACTTCACCGGGTAAGTCAAATTAATTTAGTAGTAGTCCCCTATTTATGAAGTCAAGCTTATTTTTTGTCAATGTTAAGTGTTGCTGTGGTTCAGTCCTGTACTGTTTCCTGGAAAAATGTATTTAAAATTATGTATATCATATAGTTTTCCTGTAGGGTGAGCAGTGCATGTAGTGTGTTCAGGATGATGTAATAAAACCCATGAAAAATGAAGAGTGGACCCTTTTTTTACACTTTGTAGACAGAACCTGCTCAAAGTATCAAAAGGGGTAGTATATAGTGTGCATTATACAAAACAAAAAGTAATTTTTGTTTGTCTGATCTCTGCTAGCATCCCAATCGGATTAATGTCATATTAATGCCACAGTTAAGGCACTGTACTGTAACAGTGCAATTTATAAAGTAGATGGCCAATTGGAACATATTAGTTAGGCTAATGTTAAAATTGTAGGATTTATGTTAATACACTGTATACACTACAGTCCTGCTGGAGGACAAAAAGAAATCTTGCAATCTGGAACATTTTAAATTTAATTTAGAGATGGAGATTTTTGCCTGTAGGGAAGCATACTGCAGATGAAAACACTTTATTGTGCCTACACGGACATATCAGAGCATTGTTGCGTGAGCAGTTTAAACTTTTATTTCATTTGTATGATAAAATATACTCTCATGAGTTTGTTCTGTCCTACCTTTCATAAAATCAGTTTTGCACTTTACCAAGGCACAAAACAATCTCACAGCATTGCTGCTTTAAGTTGCTTTCTATCAGTTGTGCCCATGCCATCTACTCTGAGAGATATAAAATGTCACTGTCCACACTGCACTGCTATAACTATAAAAGTTAGTCCTTTGAAAAATGGACATTTAAAGGTGAAGAAACACCCCTTCTCTGCCTTATTTGATTTTCAATATTCACAAACAGCCTCTTGAATTAAAAGACCCAGCCTGCATATATATATATAGATGCAGTAAATTGATCTCTTAGTTGTGCTTGTTGTGCTTCCATTTACTGACAGTGGAGGTAAAATAGCTCCTAGCTCAAGCTAATTTAAAGTCAACAGCCTGTTGAGATGCAATAACACGAGGAATTAATGTGACGCCTGCTGAGGTTGCGCAAGCTTCATTATCCTTTCGTTAGAGGAGAAGAGAAAAGTCACCAAAGGACGATGTGACCGGCCAAATTAACTAGTTTAACAGTTTATCCATATGCAGAAGTGTTATATAAGGGGCATAAAAATAACTCTTGGTGCACAAAGTCATGATGATAACACAGTCAATTTAAAAAAAAAAAACTGTTAAGATACACTGAATCAAATTATATCACCAGGCTCAATGTTGTGTACAACAAAGTGTGGCCTCTGGGCCTGTCAGTCCCACTAAATGAAGGAGGTATGGCCTCTGTGCCTGTCAGTCCCACTAAAGGAACGAGGTGTGGCCTTTATGCCTGTCAGTCCCACTAAAGGAAGGAGGTCTGGCCTCTGTGCCTGTCAGTCCCACTAAAGGAAGGAAGTGTGGCCTTTATGCCTGTCAGTCCCACTAAAGGAAGGAAGTGTGGCCTTTATGCCTGTCAGTCCCACTAAAGAAGGATGTGTGGCCTTTGTGCCTGTCAGTCCCACTAAAGGAACGAGGTGTGGCCTCTGTGCCTGTCAGTCCCACTAAAGGAAGGAGGTCTGGCCTCTGTGCCTGTCAGTCCCACTAAAGTAAGGATGTGTGGCCTTTGTGCCTGTCAGTCCCACTAAAGGAAGGAAGTGTGGCCTCTGTGCCTGTCAGTCCCACTAAAGAAGGATGTGTGGCCTTTGTGCCTGTCAGTCCCACTAAAGGAACGAGGTCTGGCCTCTGTGCCTGTCAGTCCCACTAAAGGAAGGAGGTGTGGCCTCTGTGCCTGTCAGTCCTAAAGGAAGGAGGTGTGGCCTTTATGCCTGTCAGTCCCACTAAAGGAAGGATGTGTGGCCTTTGTGCCTGCCAGTCCCACTATAGGAAAGAAGTGTGGTCATACAGTGTGCAGTACACAATGAGATGAAATAAAATTACTCCTGGACCCAAGGTGCAAGATACATGTATGACATCCACAGTGCTGGCAGGACATAATTAAAGTGCAACAGGAACAAGAAGCATGCAGGGAGGGGGTATGGGAAACAGTGGGGATGAGTACACACTCACACTAGAGCACAAATATTCCTATCACAAAAAAGAACATTTAAACATGACAATAAGACATTACAGTAACCGTAAGGTTCACGACTAGAATGGAAATTTAGTATAAAGTATAAAGCATAAAGTGTCAGTGCAGTAATGGTTGTGCTAGTAACCTGAGAGGAATGGGGTTTAAAGGACAATGCAGTGCTCTAATGAGTCAGTACATTCAAAGTGTTAGTGTGCTGTAAACAGTGTGTCAGTGCAGGAAATGAACAAAGTGACATGTGTGTCATTAATGATGTTAAAGTGTGTTACCTGGATCCCAGTTATGTGTGTAGGAAGGGGCAGCACAGTGTTCAGGAATCTGACAGTCTGGGGGCAGAAGCTGTTATCCAGTCTGGCAGTCCTTGAGCGGATGCTGCAGAACCTTTTTCTGGATGGCAGAGGGGCAAATAGATTGTGTGATGGGTGGGAGGGATTGTCCATAATGCTGGAGGCCTTAAGGTTGCTGAGTGAGTGGAAAATGTCCTGAACAGGGGGTATTGTGTGCCAATGATGTGTTCAGCTGTCCGTACTATCCTCTGTAGGGTCTTGCAATCAGAGATGTTGCAATTCTCAAACCAGATAATGATGCAGTTGGTCAGGACGCTCTCTATAGTGCCCCTGTAGAACATAGAGAGGATAGGTGGGGGATGTTCCCTTCTTCAGTCACCAGAGGAAATGTAGGCACTGCTGGGCTCTCTTGGCCAAGGAACAGGTGTTGGTTCTCCAGGTGAGGTCTTCTGCAATGGAACTTGGTGCTCATCACTCTCTCCAGTGTCTGTCAGTCCCAATAAATGAAGGAAGTTGTGGTCAGTCCTAGTGAGGAAGGTATGGTTTCTATGTCTGTCAGTCCCAATGAAAGGGGTGTGGCCTCAGCACCTGTCGGTCTCAGTGAAGGAGATGTGGCCTCTGTGTCTCAGTCCCAGTGAATGAGGCATGGCCTCTGTGCTTGTCAGTCCCAGTGAAGGAAGCGTGGCCTCTGTGCCTCAGTCCCAGTGAAGAAGGCGTGGCCTCTGTGCCTCAGTCCCAGTGAAGAAGGCGTGGCCTCTGTGCCTCATTCCCAGTGAAGAAGGTGTGGCCTTTGTGCCTCAGTCCCAGTGAAGAAGGCGTGGCCTCTGTGCCTCAGTCCCAGTGAAGAAGGTGTGGCCTTTGTGCCCCAGTCCCAGTGAAGAAGGCGTGGCTTCTGTGCCTCAGTCCCAGTGAAGGAGGCATGGCCAACACTTTTTATACAATACTGACACAATGTCTTACAGCTGAACAACTTTTTGTCAAATTGAATCTTTGGATGTTTTAAACGTATCTTTCAGTTACATCAGATAGTTACTTGTGCATCATAGTGTCTCAGGTGGAGTTATCTAACTTGTACATTTAGCATGAGTATGAAATTTATATTTTAAAACTTTTCTATTTGCTATAATGCATTTAAAATGAGAAGGTATTTATATTAAATTAGTAGACAAATTAATCACACTGTGAAAGTTCATGCACCTGACCAGTAGTTTGTTTCCTTTTAATAGTTTCCTTTCCTCAGTCCATTTTGTACTGTACCTTTACCCTGATGATCAATAGGATCTTAGGTGAAATAAGTAGCTATTGATTTGAGCCAATGCTGGCTCTATATTTGACTTCGTCCCTCCTAGTAACACACACACACACACACACTTTTCTACACACATTCACACAACAAAGCAAAAACTGATGAGGCTAAAAGTGATCCTAAGCCTCAGAGCATTCACCATGACTGCCATAGCCAAACACACACACACAGAGAAAGAGAGAGAGAGAGAGAGAGAGAGAGAGAGAGAGAGAGAGAGAGAGATGATGTGGCCAAAGCCTACTTATTTCCTTTCTGATGTTGGATGAGATGTGAAGATTGGAGATTTCATGTCTGGAGGAGAGGGATGCAATGTCATACGTACAATGTCTAAACAACACATATTTTTACTTCCAGTTATCTCACATCAATATTTTCCCCTATTTATTGATAGCCTACCTGTCATTATTTTTGTTACTTTTGTATATAATATTTTGATCAAACCCCTTTTCAACATTTCAGATATCAAATACTCAACTACATCAATGTGAATTACTCTTAGGTTATATGAAGCATTAATTATACAAGTCCCCATGAATAAGCTGTTACTATAGAAACGATAACACTGACTTAGACTGAGTGCACCAATATAAACCTGTGATTTGTCTTGCACCCAAAACTACCGTCAGAGCTGTTGTTATACAAAATCAACACCTTCTGACCAATCAGAATAGAGAAATCAAAGCTATGGTATAAAACATTATTATACTATAATGCATTACTGTCAGTATAATGAGTGTCAAGTATGAAATCCACGCACCATTCCCTGGAGTTTAGGAGGGTAAACACACTCTCCAACTAAAAACGATTTTTATTTACATTAAGATTCTCACAATCTTTGTGAGTCAAATACTAATTGTACTACAGTAGGACCTATATGAGGTGTGATATCTGTATGCTGCCCTTGCACAGAACACCTCTGTAACCTCCTGCCTGTGTGTGTGTATGTGTGTGTGTGTGTTGCCACGTGTGAATGTTTGTGTGCATCCAACCTCCCACAAGCACGTCCAGATCACTGTAGCTGGCCGATTTATCATCCTCATCTCTGATCGCTCCATTTATCATCCTTAGATCACCTCTCTAGCGGACGGGAAGTGTTTATTTTCACTCATTACAGGCCCCTGTCCATGTTTCCTGCGTGCTAGCTGGCTAATCCCAGATCAGTTTCCCTCTAGAGCTTCTGTATTTCCATTTAAATAGCCTAAAACTGCACATTTTGCACTCTGTTATTGAATTACATACCCTTATGTTCTGACATTTTTGATTAGCATCAGGAAGAGTTAAACAGCTATTATCATAAAAGTGTTATAATAAATAATTTGATGCAATGCATGTTGACAGGGACATGGGAAGGTGTTTTACATGGAGGATGCTGGAATTTTAAGCAGCATACATGTGGTGTGAGGTATGATGTTACACTTGAATGACAGACAAATCAGTTTTCAAGCTCCTCTGTTCTGAAGACTCGAGTCGCACGGACGTTCTGTAACATTAAATGTAAGCATGATGTGTCACTCATTAATAACTTAAAAATTATAATCTTTGGCAAATTGCTGTGGTATAAAATGAATACTGTCTCCAACATACAAACACAAAGACTACTCAAAATACTTAATTTGACCATTTTTTAGCCTATTTATTTATCTGTCTATCTATTCTTTTTATTTCAGAAAAATCAGAGGTGCTGCAGGACCCTCAGCACACCTACTTCCTGCATTCTTTTGTCATGAAGTATGTGCTAATAGACCTGTAATACACCTGTAATAAATGATCTATTGTGTTATAAACCAGTTATGCATAGTATGCTTTGTTAATTAACTTTTATGACCAATAACTCAGATTTTACACAACATTTGTAAGCTCAGTAGCTGTTGCTTTTTCCTGCTGCTTCTGAGACCGGTTAAGAGATTGCAACGATATTGAGATATTAAGGGTTAAGATATAAAACTGATTAAATGTTCTATTGATCAGAACCAGAACCCTAACTGAACCCTAAACATCAGATAACTACTCACCCTCTCAGACTGTTTGATGTCATATGATAAGAGAGGCTAAGTGGTTAAATCACAACAATTTAATTGGATAGAAAAAATACATCTCATATGGTGGAATGTGGCTTTTGGCTTTCTTCCCTCTCCACTTTATTTTATAAATTGCCATATTATTCGGTTGTAGATTCCATCTCTGACTCTTTCATCTAATAAACTGGATGCTCATTGTAGATTAAAAAGCCAAAATATTCTTACATGAAGAGTTTTCCTAGGCACCAGACAAATATGGTTTCCAATTATGGCCATGATGGGTGGACTTAATGTTAGATGAGAGGCTAAAATCAAATATCTATCAATAACTGGACAATAAAAGTGTTATGGTTGAACAATGTATTGTATCATGAGGTCTCATTAATGGCATAATAAGAATAATATGGGACAAAATTAAACACACACACACACACACAGAGTCTCCTCTGCAAACATGCTAAACATAGTAAACAGAAAACTCTTTCATTCAAACCAAAAAATGTAAAAATACTTGAACTTATGATTAGACAATGAGTGCTTAGTCCCTCTACTTTTAGTTTCTCTTCCAAACACATTTTGGGGGGAAAAAATATGAAAAGTAGCAAATAATCCACCTTGTTCATGTTCATTGCACCTTTTCAATCACTGCTGATGATGTGTTACAGATAATAATATCAGAATAATGAATAATATCAGCACAAAAAAGAGATCAAATCTAGGCGTTGTTCCACTCTGTGTATTTCATCTGACTTCACTGTCACTGATAGGCTGTATGAATCTGCAGTGTGGGCTAGAAAGAAATCAGCCACAGACTCACTATATCATAGTATTCTGTGTATTTTCCTGTGACCATTGGTGGTGTTGTTGCACCTGCTTCCAAAAAAAGTGCACAATAATCCATTTGTTAACAGCAAATAATTTGATGTGGATGCCAACAATGAAATCTTACACTGATGTCTTTTTATCTTTGGCCCTGTTCACACCTGATTAACATCTGGCTTGAGTGATCCGATCACAAGTGGAAAAGCCAAAAGTGGCCCATGATGTGATCACTTGCATTTAAGGTGTTTACTGCATTTGGAATCTTGGACAATTACAACCAACTGTGTCTAATGCTTGTGTGTCATTTCAGCTTGGGCTAAACGTGGCCTGGCTGTACATTCTAGTCCATATCATTCCAGGATACAGTCTCATCAAGGACAAATTATAGGTGTGCTCTGGCAGTCCAATTCAGAGAAGTCCATTTCTGTCATGTGGGCCAAATGGCAGCGGGAAGTGTGGGCCAGCCCTGGGCCATCATTTATTTGCTATCTGGAATCTAGTCCACTATTACACCTGTCTTCAGCAACCTGCTCAAAAATGAAAACTAAAATGTGCTGGCTGCTGAATTCTGCGCTGAAAAATAGCCTGTATCCCTAACCCTAGTATACACCAGCAGTGCCCTAATTATGCTGTCAGCAATTCGGTCATATAAAAAAACACTTTTTTCTACAAGTAAGCACAACACAATAATCTCAAAGCTGAGTTATAGAAGCCTGAAGTCTTTCATACCTGATCATCCATAAAAATATACCCACTCTCCCAGTGAATATGATCAACCTCATACTTTTAGTAAAGTGGCCACTACAAGCTCTTCTCAATGGCAGTAAACACATTCCTAAATGGCTGATGTGCATTTTCACAACAATGATGTTTACAACATTCTTTTCAAAATGCATTTAATAATACAGTGCAACAAGGCCAGGTTATCCGGGTTATTAGATAACTTTCCTGAATGCGCAGCTTTTAAAAGCTCTGTTCATTATTGAGGATTGGATATCCTGCCTATCCACGGCAACTGTATTTTTAAAAAATCTTCACTTCTTTCACCATTACTGCATATATTATCGGCCTAAATAACTGATGATATCATTGTGTCGAAGTATAGAATAAATTATTTCACTTGACATATTAGCGAGTGAAAATATCTTGAATATAGTCAATTTATCTAGTATTTTCTAAGATCACAATAAGCCTAATATATAATTATTAAACCTATTTCTAGACATGATTTCTACTAATTTCAAGCTTGAAATAGTCTTGTTCTGTAGGCAGATTTTTTTTTAAATAATTTTAAGCATTTATTTCTAGAAAGAAGCAGAAATGAAGAAAAATGTAAAGCTTGAAATGCATAAAAGCATCTAAAACAGATTAGTAATAATCTCATAACATGAGATTGCCCATATTCAAGATATTTTCACTTGCTAATATATCTCTTTTTTTTGCAGTGTGCACATACCCATATGAATAGAAAGTACACTATTTTATTTTGTTTGTTTGTCTGTTATCAGTGGTTTGCTCCTGACCTAAGCACTGTTTTACTGAACTCCAAAATAAAAACATATTTCTGTACAAACTGGCCTGAAATTCACGAAAGAAACATGCTTTTATTTATAGGTCTGCAGGTCACATGCTGTACAAATACTGCAAAAAATTTATCCTAGCAAGTTAAAATTTCTTGAATATAGTCAAAATGATCTAGTATTTCCTATTATAAGTTTACAACAAACCATACAATACAAGATTATTAAACCTATTTCTAGACATTATTACTAATTTCAAGCTTTAAATGTTCTGATAATGAAAATTATCTGCCAATAGAATGCTAAATAGAATTTATAAATAAATGTAATAATATAATAAGAAATACTAGATAAATTTTACTATATTCAAGATATTTTCACTTGCTAAGTTGTTATTTTTCTGCAGTGAAATGCAGCTTATCTGCTGGGGGTCTCCAAAAAATCATTTAATTCATTTTTAAAAACATTAACTTTTATGTTCATCAGATGTGTTTTTCATCATTTTTAAAAGAGCATTCTTCATCATTCTCCTTTAAAGTCTGCTCAAAAGCAAATCTTTCTGGAATATGATATGGGTATGATTTATAGTAGATTCTGACAGTATGTCCAATGAAATTTTCTGATCTTTTTGGAATGTAACAAACCCAAAAACTGAATTAAAGCTGATAACATATTATTAGGTGGCTACTGTTGTCAACTGTAATCAATAGTTCCCTGACTGGGGAAAGACAAGAGTCAAGAGTCGTTTATTTGCTTTTTGCACAGTTACACTGCAGGGTACACTGGGCATTGAAATGCTTGTGACAAGGCTCAGATTTTGACATTGACAGTACAAACACTTATTAGACATGAACAAACACATATTTGGACATGAGTGGTTGAGATAAAAATAATTTAATTCATAGTTGTTTTGACATAGTTGTTTTGAAAGATAGTTCCATATCTTACTCAGTTAGATAGAAAGCTTGCCATAATTTCTGCAGTTTGAGATTAACAATGACCTCAAGCGATGTAGCTGAGGAAGTGTAGAAGATGAGGAGCTGAATAAAGTTGCTATTTGTTGCTATACTTTGTGAAAGAAAAAAAAAATCACTGGAGTTTTTCAGTTTTTTCACTTCAGCGTTCAAGTGTTAGGGTTCACCTTTAAAAAAAATCTTGTTTAGACCATGCCAACTTCCACCTACAACTTAAATAGAGATACATTTTTACATTTGGCAGACACCCTTATCCAGAGTGACGTACATTTATGTCATTTTTATACAAGTCAGCAGTTGATGGTTAAGGGCCTTGCTCAAGGGCCCAGTAGTGGCAGGATTTGAACTCACAACCTTCTGATCAGTATTCCAACACCTTAACCACTGAGCTACTACTGTCCAATACAGATACAGATGAAGATAGTGACATCGCATTACACTCCTATTCTGCACACTGTAAATGAAATGTTGCCTATGGATAAATTGTAGAAATCCCAAACAGCATAGATGCCGTCACGTTTTCCTGCAACGACACCTGATTTAAGTGTTGTGGTGAGATATTTCATGTGTAAGATTCCATGTAAAAGTTTTATTTCAGTGTTTGAAATGTTACAGGAGTATTAGCTTTTGAATGTATGGTTTACTCTGACTCAATGTATTTAGCTATGTAGTTAGCTAGCTACTGTACGTTCGTGAATACGAACTTAGCTACATTAGCCTACTAGACTACGATATTTATGGAGTTGAATCGTCACTGCTGTAGTCAGGTGTAATTTATGTGTTCACAGTATATCATATTATAGATTAGACTGTAAGACTTTCTGTTATATTTGCATTTTTATATCAAAATGCATGCTATTAAGAAAAGTTAGATATTGTCCTGAAAATAAAAATAAACCAAAAATATGTCTCATATGTTCATCAGGCAAGTCTATTTCTGGAGACTATGCACTGTTGGAGTGGTGGCTTCACCGGTTGGAGACTTTGCCACCCGTCTAGGGCTATAATACCTAAATCTATGGCAATTATTTAAAAAATAATCACACACCCTTCTCAACTATCTAATGGAGGAAGATGAATGGAATGGGGCAGGAACTAAAAATAACCTTTTTTGATTCAGATTTGCAAACAGCAGCTATTTTTGACACTTTTATTTCACCATGGTAGCTTTTAGTGACAAAATAACACTAAAGATAATATTATGTCATAATATAAATATGATTTTTAAAATAATTGTTCATAATCATTAGCAATTGTTCATGTTCATTAATGTTCGTCTTCCTTACTGAAATTGTACTAAACACATAGATACATGCTGGAAAAAATGAATAAAATTAGTGCTTACCTTTATCCTTTTAGTAAATGTAAACTGGGTCGTGCCACTACAATTCCATATCAGTAATCTGAGAGAACTCAGACCTTTCTCTCTCCTCTGACTTTATTCTACACTTCATTGTATTCTGATCTCTCACAAGTGGACTTTATCAGGCTGGAAGAGAACAATGCTCCTCTCCAAGGCCCTCTCCCCCTCACTGTAATTTAGTTTTATAAGAAGTCAGAACAGCTCCATGTCTGTGTTGTTCCTAATGATATAATAGCTCCACACTTCTGCCTCTGCTAGAGGATGTTTACAGCATCTCCTAGAAGCCAAATGAGAAACAGAGTCAATTTTGTTAGCCAAGTAAAATTCACTTATAGGATTTGATTTGACATTTGTTCTTACAGACATAGATATTGCAAAAATCTGAAAAATCAGAAAAGTAAAATATATAAAGAATAAAACACTTGGGGAGTGGAGCTACTGTTACTACCCCAAAGTTGAATTTTCCAGTAATAGCATGTCTCAAAGTGTTTGCTATTTGCCAACAATAATTTTTTTTTTTTAATTTCTTAAAGAATGACACATTTCACTTTTTATCCATTTATAGTTACATTTAATGTTGTGGAATGTCTGAGAAACAGGGGTGGGTATCTCGTTCTGTAATTAATGAGTGTTTCCCGAAACCCTTTGTAACTAACATAGTACATAAACTTGTTCATAAATTAACAAGTAGCCTGATCCATTCCTTATTCCCTTCACAAGTACTTTGTTATTTGGTGCTTGCTTGCAGTTCTACCTCAAAAAGACAGAGGCTGCTAATTTCTATACAAAAATCTTCAGTTTTATAGCATGCGTCTGATCCAGTGCCCTAGTGTTAACTTGATTAACTTGCAGCATGTGGTGTAGTTTGTAATGTGGCTACTTCACATCACCAGCGTCTAAGTTCGAACCTCAGTTCGCGTAACTGTGCTGGATTACATTTTGTTTTTATTAATCATGTGAGCTGTACAAAAACAAATGAAGCAAACTTACATTTAAAAACTGTGTTCATCTAAATAAATTCACATGGAACCAACAAGTTACCTTAACAAGTTAAGTGTAAGAGATTATGAATCTCTTGATGAGATGATAAATTTATGTTGACGTAAAATATTTTATTTGTGTGGAACCGATATACACATTCAAATCAAGCAAATTCAATGAACCGTTTGTCGTGTAGCTTTCGTACTCCCTTTGGTCATTGTTCTGCACACTGAAAAAAAGTTCATTGAATTTACTTGATTCAAACGTGTACATCGATTCCACATGAATGAACTGATTTGTCTTAACACGGTTTGTTTTTGTACAGCCAACATGACTTGATCATATACAGCACTGTGCAAAAGTCTTAGGCACCCTATTTTATTTAGTACAAACTTTGTTATAGATTTTTATTTTATGACTTCTACATTATTGATTCAGTACAAAAACATTTTAGATTTCCAAACTTTAGTTTTCCAGCACAAAATTAAATGTTACAGAAAAATGTTTGTATGTCAGTATAGAAAGCAGCAGATTACATAAGAGACACTTTTCAGACAAAAAACATAATGAAGGCTGCTGGGTTTTGCTGCAAAAATAAGAAGCGAGTGTGACAGTCAAAGTCTCCAGAAGAACTGTGGCTGCTTCTGCAAGATGCTCAGTAAAACTTACAGCTCATTTCCTTATAAAACTGCACACATTTTATCTGAGACTACTATTTTTTTTAAAGCGAAGGATTGTCACACCAAATATTGACTTTGTTTCATTTATTACTGTTTACTGCTCTTTATAGTATTTTTTTAAATGTAGAAACATTTAATTTCATTATTTTTGAAGGCATCTTTGGCATTTCTTTGCATGTGCCTAAGACTTTTGCACAGTACTGTATATTCAAAACCCTGGAATAAAATTAAACTCCATGCAGCCACCTGAGCTCAGAACAAGACCCAAGACCTGGAACTGTGCAACAGTAATGTTACCCACTACATAAACTAGCCAAGTTAATGTAGAACTAGTCAGTGCCTACATAATTACTTTTTCTCAGTGTAGCTCTTCCAAACATATGTAATTTTGTTGTAAATTGTTGACTGTACTTTCGTCTATGTTTGCTATATTTTAAAAAACTGTCTATCTGCATCTGTTTCTGCTGTTTCCGGATTGTCAGTCATTAGTTTGATTATCAACTCATGTGGCTTTTCTCCAGACTCGGGCTGGGCGGAGCCAACAAAGAACTACTTACAACTCGCTTGTTAAATCTCTGATAATAAAGGCTTCCGGGAAGCATTCATATGTAATGTATGTCCTTCTTGAAGTTGTTAGTTATTCACTAAGATTCATTGTTATTGGGAAATCCACCCCTGGTTAGTCCCCGCTGGTTCCCGTCCACTTACGTTATAGCAGCTATAAACAGTCGTTCCCTCACCAGCCTCTTTTTTTTTTGTCTCTCTTGAAGTTAAGACAAAAATCTTTTTATGTATTACATTCGCCATACAAGTCCCTGTGAATTTGCTGTTATACATTAACATCAGAATGATCTCGTTAATATAGTCATAGCAGTTGTTAATTAAAAAATATAAATCAACACCTCCTGACCAATCAGAATTGAGAATTAAACAGCAATGAGGTATATGTAAAATGAAAGAAATGAATGGTAGTATAATATATAACCAGAGCAAGTATGAAAGATTAGAATATCTTTTTTGTGAGGGTTTGTTGATGTGTTTAATTACACATTGTATTATCTCTCACAAGCCATTTCAGCCTCTGCTTCACTTTATCATATTCTTCTTACACTTTCACATGATTCGACTTATGTCTTTATTGCCTTAAAAGCGAAACTAGCACGAAACATCTGGCCAATAACACTGCAGCTGCTGTGTTCATTTCTCAGTAATTATCCTCCTAACATTTTGACAGAAGCTGTGTGTATGTGTAAATATAGCACCATCACCGAGTTTGATAGTAAATTGTTCCAAGCTGAACTAAAATGACTCAAGCCCATGAGACGTCAGCGAAAGATCTGCGGCTCCCTTTCAGCTCAGGGGAAAAGAGTGAAAAATCATTCAGCCACAAAAAATGAGCCACAAAACCACTTCCCTGTTTTCGTACCTGAATGCTAGTTACTGCTTAAAAATAGAGTCTAAAATTTGATAATAACATAATAATCCATTGAAGTGAACATGAGCTCACAAAGTGTTTACGGTTTACAAGAAATGATACAGAAATTACAGCATTTTGCCTGAAATGTAAGGCTTGATCCTGTGTGATCAGGAAAATCACACAGTGTCTCTTTCACAACCGAAGTTCACTCGTCATACTGTATATATAGGAAAGGTTCATCTTTGGCATCATATTTTGACTAGATTCAGGAAATGATAAAATTATACAATAGCTACAGAAACCTTCTCAGACTAAAACTGACCAAAAGTATATCATTAGGAGTAAGTGTTAGTATTCTTTTGCAATATGATTGTCCAAGGCTTTCTGTACAGTACTGTGCAAAAGTCTTAGGCACATGCAAAGAAATGCTGTAGAGCAAAGATGCCTTCAAAAATAATGAAATTAAATGTTTCTACAGTTAAAAAAAATACTATAAAGAGCAGTTAAGAGTAATAAATGAAAAAAGGCACTATTTGGTGTGATGACTGTTGCGTAAAAAAATAGTAGTCTCAGGTACAGTGTGTGCAGTTTTATAAGGAAATGAGCTGTAAGTGTTACTGAGCATCTTGCAGAAGCAGCCACAGTTCTTCTGGAGACTTTGACTGTCACACTTGCTTCTTATTTTGCAGCAAAACCAAGCAGCCTTCATTATGTTTTTTTGTCTGAAAAGTGTCTCTTATGTAATATGCTGCTTTCTATACTGACATACAAACATTTTTCTGTAACATTTAATTTTGTGCTGGAAAACTATAATATTTCTAATGAAATCTTTTGGTATTGTACTGTATATTTTAAAGTTTAAGTTTTAGTATGACTGAATATGCTAAAACATTAATAGTCAAAGGTTGATTAAGATTTCTTTCAAGGATTTTCCATTGTGACTGAGTGAATTGTTTGGTTCCTCTCAAGGTTTCTTGCTCATGTCATCTCAGGCAGTTTTTTCCTCCCTGTTGTCTCCTCTTCCTTGTTAATTAGGAATCTAAATCAACATTGAGTTTCCTGTAAAGCTGCTTTGTCTCAATGTCTATTATTAAAAGTCTATTCACAAATAAAATTGAATTGAACTGGCCATGGCTTACATGGACATTTTGAGGTTTTAAATTTTTTAAATCATAGAAAGAAAAACAGTGTATAATACATGGATTTCTATTGCTCTTCTTTGACAAGGCCCAAAGAGGTGTACCAGATAAACAGTTATATATTTTTCTTCAGTTATGTATTTTTCATGATTTGTCTGACTTTAGAGCTGATGATATCTGATGCTCCAAGATTAGAATCAATTCTTGGATATAAAGGTCCAATTACAAAAAAAAAAAGAATCAAGTCATTTCATCCAGGATCTAGGATCATCTCTTTTACTGTGACAAACTTTATAACACATGAATTTTAGTCCAAGATAAATGTCTGTAATTCATACGTCTGTATTCATATACGGTGGGATTTTCACCTGTATAAAAACTGTAAAAAAAAAAACAACAAAACAAAACAAAAAAAAACTGTAGTATAGCATAAGTTTAACTGTTAATAAGTACCTAAATTACTTTATTTGTTAATCAATAGTATAGAGGAATGTATACTCCTGTTGTCTATGTCCTATTTGCAACTTTTTCATATTTTCTTGAAATGTTCCTTCAATTTAGACAAGAATGAGTGGACACTACATTTTTAAATGGATTATCTTTATGATAAAGTTTTAGGATGGATAATCACAATACCACTTTTTCTTTTCTGACACCGATACAGCTAATGAAACCTTGATTATCAGCTGATATCGATACCCATCTGATATTTTAACATAAAACATAAAATAATGTTTTATATGAAGCATTTAAAAAATAGAGGAAAAAACACATAGCTGAAAACACGACCTTCTTACAATCTAACAAAACCGCGGCTTTCACACAAAAATCACTCACATTGCAAATATAATAAATACAATAAAAATAAATTATAACAAAAAAATACAGTCAAGTCTCTATATGTAAACATTTCCAAATCCACTTCCAATCTTTTCCATTTGTTACAGGATTTCTCCGATATCCCCCAGTTTTTTGTTGGCATCGACCTGATACCGATCCTGCATATGACATCGGTGCCATCTCTAGTTTAGATCCTTATTCTGTAAGTAGTTCTCATTAGAGTTTTAAACTTTATTTTATTTTATAATAAAATTGACCGATAATAGAAAGTTTTATCAGTCAGAACAGTCGTGCAGAACATAACATGACAAAATGCTGAATTATAACTTACATAACAACATTGTTAGATTGTCATCAAGATATTAGATACATAACTTTATTATAACCTTATACATTTTTAAACATGATCACATGATTATAAAATACTATAAGTTTTCAGTGTCAAAGAACTATGCAAGATGCTCTTGCCAATGTTTGAAATAAATAATTATTCCTTAATTAGTTTGTAATGTGAAGTACAAATATGGCAACATTTATTTTCAGGCAGAGTTTGCACATCTATAATCACTAATCAGATTAATCGAGTTACGGGTTGCTCAGCGAGCCCATAAGTGTGTATTTGTCATTTAACAGGTCTTGGCTTGGTGCCTGGATTAGTGTTTTGAGGCGGAAACATTCCAATGAGCAATATATTTAATTAAACACTGTTTATCTCAGCTTTATTCCCTGAATTTAATCCTTTGCAATGACATTTTGACTGTGATTTTTTCATTGTATGTGTTTACAATATTTTAGGTCAGGGTTGGAATGATGTTAGAAATGCAGAGCAGATAAGCATCCAACATGCTACATCTTACAGCTTTACATTTCCATTAAATAAAATATCATCAGGGTGAGGTTTCTATTACATGGTCACTTATAGAAATTTCTAGAATATGTTAAAAATATGTTTGTTATGAGGGTCACTTCATCACAGTTGCAGATAGAAAAATAATCAAAGGAACTTTCTTCACTCGGAAATAACGCCTTTGTAATGTGTAATTTCATTACGTATACCAGTATAGTTTAATGCTAACAGTGTAACTATGTATTTCAGATTTTTTATACACTATATGGCCATAGTATGTGGACACCTGACAATCACACCCAAATGTGGTCCTTCTCCAAACTTTTGCCACAAATTTGGAAGCACACAATTGTCTAGAATGTCTTTGTATGCTGTAGCATTACAGTTTTCCCTCACTGGAACTAAGAGGCCTAAACCTGTTCCAGCATGACAACTTTCCTGTGCACAAAGCGAGCTCCATGAAGACATGGTGTGTCAAGGTTGGAGTGGAAGTCTCCTTTTCAGAGCCCTGACCTCAACCCCACTGAACATCTTTGGGATGAACTGGAATGCAGACTGCACCCCAGACCTCCTCGCCCAACATCAGTGCCTGACCTCGCTAATGCTCTTGTGGCTGAATGAGCAAAAATCCCTACAGCCATGCTCCAAAATCTATTGGAAAGCCTTCCCAGAAGAGTGGAGGCTGTTAGCAGCAAAGAGGGGACTAAATCTGGAATGGGATGTTCAACAAGCACGTATGGGTGCGATGGTCAGGTGTCCACATAAGTTTGGCCATATAGTGTAACTGTTCAGGGCTGAGTTTCCCAAAAGCACCAAGTTAAGATTGTCTTAACTGAGAGGCCAGACCCATAAGGCAGCTCTTAACACAGGTTGCCTGACCTCAACATTACTTGCCATTTTGTGCCCCCTTTGCCATAGCCATAATAAGTGTGATCCCCTTAGGGGTTTCTGAAAATGCTGCAGCACTAACTGCAGATTTCATTGCAAGACTTGGTGAGACTTGTTTTCCACCTTTCTTTTACCTTCAAGTTTGCTTTGCTGTCAAGACAAGAATAGGAAAGAGGACAGGTGTGACCTAGTGGGGACGTTGGGTCACTGTCACAAGGAGATGACTTTGCTATTGGTACTTGAAAGAAAACAAGCAAATGAGAATACTTATAGATAAAACACTGAAACATGGCCTGTGAAATTTCCGTTGGTTTATGCAACAATCAAGCACAGAAGCAAAAGTGGCCAAACTGTGACGCTAACTGACAAGCAGGGAAACAAACCTCTCCTATGATACCTGGAATGTTAAGGCATTAAAAGAAAATGCCATGAATAGAAGTCTCGGCGCTTTTCTGAACCTGACTAAACCTGACAACACGGCAAATTGCCAGTTAACATGAGAAATAGGTGAGACTGCGAGCAAGACACCATGGTGTGACCCATTTCTAATTTCTATTTCAGCTGCTTTATTCTGCTGGCAGTCAAATCATCCATAATGAAATTCCCTCAGTGCAAACGTCATTAAGACTCTTCACACATAACCTGTTGGAATAAGGCTGCCACTCATCACTGCTCCTCTCGCGTGCGAAATAATGAGCATCGCCGTCACAGTACATTTTCACAATCATATTACTCATAAATTATAGCCCACTCACCTGGTGCCAGAAAGTCTTTGGCTCACTATCCAACATCTCTAAATGTGTTACCACTTACTGAATTCATCCTCAATGGCCAGAGCATGGTAAAGAATGCTATTTTTTTGCATAATTACAGCTCATTCAGTACGAAGCTTGAAGTCAGGGGACTGATTAGAGGGGAGCGCCAGCTGCCAGCTGCTCTTTTACAGCTGATTACTACACTATCGAGGGAATCTAAGCAGAGGAAACGTTAATTTTAGAAGTTGGAATGAGCTCAAACACGAGAATGGCCTTGGAGTCCAGATTAATTGCTGGGTGTCATAACTAATGATGGGCATTATGACTCACTTTACTGATTTGATTCATTCATACAAATGCATTGTAAATCCAGCTATGTGATTCATTAGAGAATGTAGCATGATGCACTTTTGTTCTACAATGCATTAATACCACTAATGTCAATAGGGAATATGAATTTGATGTCATCCTGCATTGCATTTTGGGATTTTCTAAGGTATACAATATGTTTGTGTTGTGTTTTGTACTACTAAACAAGTACAAAATCAGTTGTTATTAAAGAAAAAAAAGGATAAGGAGATCATTCAGATTCATCAATATAGGCACTGCTGCTATCATTCACCAGATCCTTTATTTATTTATGAGTACATAAACATTAAAATAACGATGATGTCATGGAGGACCGCAGGTATGCAACTTAGCACCCGCTATACTGCAGCACAGCAACACTACAATATGACTTGAGTCATGAAAATTGTTAGAAATGTTCAAGTGTGTTATAGAAAATGTTTATTTGACCGTCAAGCTTTAGAGTGTATTTGATTCAAAAGACATCCTGAAATACTGACTAGCTACAATTTTGACTGACAGTAATTTCATACTGTCACTTTATAAGCATGAGGTTGGTGCCACGGTGCATTGCATCTTGGGATGACAAATCTAGTGTAAGGAATACAGCGTTATCCATATGGAAATGGAATATAGTGAATAAGAGCAAATATGTTTGTAAAAACATGTAAAAACAATATATTATCATACAGTACATGTGAAATACTATATGACATTTTTGTGTAGAATATTGTTGCTTGTTGTGTATTGCACACTGAACTGAGAAAGGAAGAAGGAAAAGAGAGAAAGGAAAATCAGGTTTTCGCATGATTGGTGTAGCCTGATATTTTGTTTCATGTTATTTTGTTCTTTTCTCTTTTTCCTTTCTTATTCTTTTCTTTTTTTTCCTTTGCATTATGATTTTTTTATGAACTGTAATAATAGTTGGTGCACAAGCAATGTAGCTGTTTATTAAAGTAATAAAACATACAACCTTTACAGTTACTACCATGAAAGTTTACTGTACTGGAGGAATTTTAATGGATATTAATAATAGTGCCTTCTAATTTACAGACATTCTCAAAATGGGGTCCATGAAGCATAGACAGGGAGGCTGTTTTGTTTTTTGTTTTTTTTCTCCAACATTATCAAAGTTATCGTTTATTATTGAGTTCTTCTTTTTCTTCATATTATTATTATTATTATTATTATTATTATTATTATTATTATTGTTGTTGTTGTTGTTGAATTGAATAATCCAAACCTCAATAACTCAAAAACAAGTATCCTTGGCTCTAATGTTCTGTCAGTGCAAAGTTCAGGAATAAAAAGCTGTAATGAATAGCCAGAACATTACTGTACATGTTAAATAATGTGCCTAATAAAGGAATTGTTAGATTATGTTCAGAGGGGATTAGTGGAATTTATTTTACAGTTACAGGGATCCTGACTGCAAAATGTTTGAGAACCCCTGATCTACAGCATTGATGGTTTCCACATCATATGAACAGCAGCCTCTAATTTGACAGAGAAGGCAAAAATCATCATCCGAAACAGAAAACAGACCCGCTACTTTTAGAGTACCATAGCTCTCCTGAAATAAACCAGGCCGCTTCATCCAGCTACTGATTAGATTCCTTTTTTTCCTTTTTTTAAATAAAGGTTGTTAAGCACAGCCATGCATCTTATTCGCTCTCTTAAATTGGACTGATGTCAGGCCAGCATAGGATTAATGGTCATCCCTCACTCCTTGCATTTCTTTCTGCAAGGCTTGTGTTCACCCGTAGGCTAATGCAAATTAATGTCCACTCTTCCAGAAAACGAAAGAGAGTCACAGAGCGCAAACAGTTCATTAGCCGTCCCCACTCGCCCTGATGGAAATAAAATGTGCCGCTCTCGTGCACAGATTGCATGGTGGATGGCGGTCGGCAGCATTGCGCCTGATGATTTATTTGCAGAGGAGGAAAGTGTCGACCCATAAGCCCTATGAGAAGCACACACACTTATGAGGCATATTTAGGTGGAAAGTGATGACAGGGTGAAACTCTAATTATAGCCCTGTAGGTGTGATTACAGAAGGTCAGAATGATTGTGTTTTGTATTCTTGAAAAAAAAAAACTTAACAGGTGCAGAGCATCCATATCTAAATGTCAAATGATTGTTTGATACAAGGTGAGATTTCTTGCTTTGGCTATTCTTGTCTATGTTACAAAAACAGCTGGATTATTATCACATAGAGAGGAAGACAATTGCATTACAAAGGCACTAGAAGATCATAATGCTCAAAACCAAATTCCACACCCTTTAGAAACACTTTTAACAATAGACATTGTCACAAAGCTGCTTTACAGAAATCTGGATGTAGATTTATAGCCCAAATAACTAATCCAGTAGTAACAGTAGCAAGGAAAAAGTGGCACATGGAAGAAACACTGAGAGGAACCAGACTGAAATGGAAGCCATCCTCTTCTGGGCTACACCGAATAGTGGGATTACAAATCATTACAGTATACAGGTGTAGAAGAATAAAGGCAAACAGTATTAAGAGGCTTGAAAGGATTTTCAGTATGAGCAGATTGTGAATAATAGTCCTTTGCTCATATAGGACAGTCTTTATGATTACAGATACAAATCTACAGTATCCAGGAGAAATTATCCACTGAAGTAAGGGTGAGTGGGGCACAAGCTGTTTTTGATTTTTTCCAAAATCTTTTGGGTATCCATGTGGGACTATCCGCAGCAGCAGAAGACGAGTCACAAGTGCAGAAAGAAAAGCATTAGGAGGAATGATTCCCAGAAAACAAAAATCCTGTGTACACCTGGATGGTTCTCCAGATAGACATAATTCACAAAGGAATACATTTAAAACAGATTTATAGCCATTTGCTGAAGCCACTTTAATAGTTCTAGGACATACCTCTACTCTCCAAACCATTCAGCATCAAAAACCTTTCTTCAAAATGCACATGCTCCGTGACCTCCATCAGGAAATCCAATCCAATGTACAGTCTGTAATTTCTCAGTTTAAGAAAACTACAGTACTGCCACAAAATATTATACAGCATCTTGCTGTTAACTTTAAATTACTTTATAAAAAATACAGCTTTTACTCGATATAAACCAAGGACATTTAACTAAACAGTATGAAGTTCCAGCAAATTCCATGCTTACAAATGTCTGGATGTGAACTAACATGACTGAATAATGACAACACACCTTTTAATGCTTAACCATTAGTGATTCAGTTATGGCTATAAAGAAAACAGTTGAAATGGGTTATGTTTTGTTTCACTCTGGCACTTCTACCACTTTTAACTAGCACCACAGGCACCACAGAAGCATTGAATGAATGCATACTTCTCTGTCCATTCATTAAACAACTATTTTCTATGGTGTGTGAAATGGAAATGCTGAATGCTCTTTTCTATTTGACATTTGAAAATTTGAGACAGTTCTGATGCATTTAGACATTGAGTCATGTCAAATAGCTGTTTTAAGTTTCAGTGTAAATTTTAAATATAAATATAAATGTTAAATATAAAGGTTAAATGGAAATGTCAAATGGAAATGAAAATATTAAATGCAAATATTAAATCTAAATATAAATATTAAATGTAAACATGAAATGTAAAAGTTAATGCAAATGTAAATGATAAATATAAATGTAAATGTTAAATGTAGAAGTTAAGTGTTTTATTCATATGCTAATTTACCACACACTCTCAGAGTGCTAATTTTATGTTGTTTTTTTTTTTGGTTCAGGGGTCAACAAACAGTCCACACCCACCAAGACTTTGTTTTAAAGCAAGTGATCGGATTTTGCACCCCATCGTTTTCATGTAATTTTTTTTTTTTTTTTATCAAGGCATATCATCACTTTACTATCAGATCAGAGAGGATAAACTAAATTAAAGTGATAAATTAAATTAAAAAGATTTTGGAAAATCCGTGAAAACATTTCCTTTCTCAATGAGCTGCCTTCAGGTAAATAATTTACAGAAACGCATGTGATTTACTGCAACAAGCCACAACAGAGAATATGCTGTGATGGTTCATGTATATAAAAAAAAAACTAATCAATGAACTATGGCCAGTTTTTTCATACATTGATTTGTTCTGCTACAGTACTTTGAGTATTTTATTAATGTGCTCAAATACTTTGTTGGGTCCACCAATCCAAGACAGCGGGAAAAAAAATTCAATTTGAATCATCGTACAACACATCTTACCTAACAAAAAGCTCTAAACTAGTTAAAACTGGCTTATACATACCTCTTCATGCATAACATAATATTGTAAGGTGTTAATCCAGCCTATGCTCATATGAGAAAAAAAAAAATTAAAAATCAATCCTATAATTCTTCAGGAAAAAGCAAATTTTGAAAAAGCAGTAATTTTGTGTTAAAGACTAAAACATTACAGAAAGCATCACAATTTTACTCTAATTTATTGTAAATTTGTAAAACATAGAGCAACTGGTTACAGTGTTATTTAATTTGGAGAAATTATACAGACTGATTAGTTTGATTTCTCACATTGCGTGGATTTCAGGATACAGATGGAGTGAAGCCCACACTCTCTTCTCACACTTAGTCACTAGCAATTAATCATCCGGACACACTTGATCTTTCACGTGAGCCGGATGCCTACACCACACGGTTTGTTAGCAGCTGTTTGTGTATAGGATTTGCACACATTAATACTGCATCTTATATCTGTTCAGATGCCACAGAGTTGGCCACTGCTGTGAAACTGAATTTAATTTACATGCAAATGACTGTTTCGCTTCGGATGGCAGTCAGAAATTATAAAAGGTGCCTCGTGTCCTGAATTAAGCAAACCTACCTACAGGGATTTCTGTTACATGCTTAGACTTCCTTATGAGGCAAAACTGAGAAAAAATCTGACTCAGGCTCAGTTTCAGTATCGTGGAAGCACTTTGTAAGCTCAAGATGATCAAAACAATATAATGGTGTCACTTAGGATAAATGTAGCCCAGACAGCAGAGAATTATGGGCCAAATATGGTTGAGTTTAAGCATATTAGGACAGCTATGGCACTGGCAAGCATAAGGGTCAAAATGTTAAGCTGTTTTTAATGGTTTTTGGAATATGGGCCAAATTGGCCCAAATGCGACGACTGCTTGTGCATCGTTTCAGTTTTGGCCAGAAAGTGGCTCAGCTGTATATGCTCAGCGAAGGTCTCATCAAGGCTGAGTTTTGGCTGTGTTCTGGCAGCCTGATTCATTACTGCTATTCCATGACGATATGTGGGCCATGGTGAATTGGTAAGTGTAGGCCATCATTGAGCCATCAGGGTAATGTTAAGACTTAAATTCAACATAAGCAAATATAGTAGAAGACCAAATATACATGAACACAGTGCTTACATGAGGGCTAGTCATCTGGCAGCCCACATTTTTGAAAGAAAACGTCCAACTAAATATTTTTTGCCACAACAAATTCAAATCATCTAAACCTCCATTAAGAGAAGTGAGATCGCCTGCTGCGCTGTCAACAGCCAATTACAGAGAAGTGGGATTGATGAAAAAAATCACCTATTAGTTTGTACAACCATAGCTAGCTAGCTAGTCAGATAACTAGTGACTTTAGCTGACTTTTATGGTAACACATATTTCATTCTAAAACAGTGAATCCAGGCTACCTAGATAGCAAATGATAACGAAACTCACCAATTCAACACCAAGTGGACCGGGAAGTATCTGTTCACTGAAATCACAGAAGGGAAGCTAACACGTTTGCTTTGTAACAAATTTCTGTGGTAAAGGATTAGAAATGTAAATGGGAATATTGTGATGTGGTTTAAGAATCAGCAAAATATTCAAAATGGATAAAAGTATTAATTGTACGCAGGCATTTATTTGACTTACTGAATTATTTTTTATGTGATGTTGCAAAGATGCAAGAAAATGAAATGATGCACTTAAGTAATTGATTATAATTTTCTTCAATTTTGATTTGATTCATTTTTGGAACATTGTGAAATAAAAGTACTTTAAAAAAACTTTAAATATGTTAGTGGGTTGTCTCGAGTTTACATACACTTAATGGGAAGAATAATAGCACATGGAAAATGTTTGGCCCCCATATAATGTACCTTTTGAAAATTTGGCCCCTAGGAAAATGTAGTTCTATAGCCCTGGTCTACATCTCAACTAAAACAGCAGAGCAGCAACTTTTTTCCCCTGAACCACCTAATGTTTACCGTAACACCCTGTATATACACACATTCCAGTTTCTACTGTGCTGTTTGAATGCGGCTCTTTTTATCACTATACAAATCGTTACCACTAAATCAGCTGTTTGATTAAACACTTTATTGTAGGCCTATGTAATCTTTTTTATCCTTTTCCTAGCTAACATTAGACAATCATATATTTATCAGATAACTATATTTATTAGGAATGCCATTGAAAAATTTAGCTGAAAATGGTCAAACACGGCACTTTTTCGGGGGTATTTTAGTGGAATCCCTAATAAATACAATAAGCTGATGTTAAAACTGTCTATATAACTGTCTAATGTTAGCTAGGTCAAACATACGTTGATAAATTTTATTTCACATTAATGAAATTAATGAAAAATATTCTTTATTTTCAAATGAGAAAATCGAGACAAGATGAAAGGTTGCTAAGGGGCGGGGCTTCTGATTACCTACATAATTGTTAATCATTCTAGATTCACATGGTAATTGGCTCATCTGCCATTCTGCCATCTGCTATCAATGAGGGAAAAAAAGAAGACCACTCCTTTTGCATATTCGTGAGTTATAACTTGTAGAAGCATACTCCAATGTTAAAATGCGGCATACACAAAATGCATAAAAGCTAGGGACGTTCAGTATTTTCTTCTTTCTTTCCAAGCAGCTCTAGAGCTCTGACCCAAGCTGTTTAACCGTGATTCACAGAAATAAAAAGAATAGAAAGACTCATGCTTGCTACAGAAACAGGCATGTTGTTACAGAAGCTAGGCATGTCATTCTAGCACGTGTGGTAAAGAGTGTGAGCATTGTGGAAGTGTCACATCAAATGCTATTTTTGTAAATCTGTACTCTGTTACTCAGGGAACCTGAATGCTTCATATGCTGTTTCCTCATATGTGTTTTTTAAGAGCGCTATCATGTCTTGCAAACCCACAGTGACATTTGTGTCAGAATTGTTTGTCAGCAATGTAGTGGTGCGTCACAATAATTGGCACATGCGTGTCTCTTAACAGAGGCCCATCACATCTTATCAAACGCACAGCACTTCAGGTGCAGGTGCAGGTCCTAAAATACACATGTACTGCTGAGCTCGACATCTCCAGAAGAAATAAGACCAAAAATAACATTCTAATTCGTATTTAGGTCTGTGGAAGCCAGAGCAGAATCTGTGTGTGTGTGTGTGTGTGTGTGTGTGCACTGACCAAAAGCTAGGGCTAATAAAATCCACTCTTCTAAAGGCCATGTCGTCTGCAGAGAGCTTGTTTGTTAGAAACCCTTACTTCCACTTCGGCTCATTTTCTGAGGCCCAAATTAGACAGCAAAGAAGAAACGGCTGTCGTCGTACACACACACACACACACAGACACCTACACCACACACAAACACACACTTCACATCCAACTCTTTCTGCATGCTAATCTCCTGTCTCTCTCTTTCGTTTTCTCTCTCACCCCATTTGCTCTCTCTCTCTCTCTCTCTCTCTCTCTCTCTCTCTCTCTCTCTTTAAACTAACCAGCAGATGTGTGGAGATTTTACAGAGGCGGTCAGACAGAAGTGTGTGTTGCGTGCCAGATGAAGTGAGCAGGGTTTGTCTTTATTCCCTAAAGTCAGACAGATGGATGCTGTTGTTAGTCGATGAAAAAAAATGTTAAGTGAGCAGTTTAATTGAGGCTACTAAGCATTTTAACATAGAATAACTTTTGCTGTCATCTTTTTTGTGTTTTTTTTTTGTTATTTAATTTAATTTGGCTAATTTGAGCAGTAGCTCGGTGGCTCGTCAGTAAGAGCAGGTGGACTCCCCCATTTATATCAGCTGTTCAACAAATATTAATCTTCATAAAGTCCTCATTCACAGCTCCATAAATTTTAAATTATGTTGAAATACTAATTACCTCTTTTGAGTGACCAATGATTTAAAAAAGTGTCGCTATTTGATAAATATAAGCTAATTTTCTGTTGATTTACTCGCCTTTCTAGATTATGTGAGTTGTTATTGCACCTAAAAGTCAAAAATGGGAACTGCAGCAAGTGCTAATAGAGACCCAAATAATCAGAATTAAATGTAATAAATTTCCACAAGCAAAAGCAAAGTCTAAGTGCAGACAGTGTGTCTGTGATATACAGAATCATTTCTACTGTAAGACATATTGTGCAAGATTGGGAGAGGGAAAGGGGGATTTATGGAGTGGATAATCTCCATACATCACACATTAATGTATGTCATGCATGTGAAATACTTGTTTGCTCATGCAAAGGCTGAGTAAAAGAAGAAAAAAATGTCTTCCTTTTTCAATTCCTGAATTTTCTTCGGCTAGGTTCAGGACATTTGTGTGGTTTTTGAGATGTAGCTGGGCTGGAAATTTTGCTGAAACCTGTAAACCCTGCTTAATGATATTACTTCAAACACAGTTAAACAAAGTTTCATCTAAAAACCCACTCAAAACAAGCTCCTAGATTGTATTATTACAGGACTACGCTAACATTCACTAGATATTAGCCTATAGCATAAGTCAAGTATGATAACATCTCAAATTTTGTTTGAGCCTATGCGAGCCTGTCCAACCCAAATTTATGGTCGTGATCCGCTGCTGGATTTGGGCCTCAGAAAATAACTAACTATAGAAAATGTAAATGCTTAAAAACATACATTTTCATAAACTTTTTCATATTTTCATAAACTACTGTTAGAATAAATTAATCTTGCCAGACATGTAAATGGTCTGATTAGTTACATTTAGAAAATATTTTTTCAACATTACACAAGTATTACACACTTAGTCAGATTTCTCAAATAAACTTGAAAAAGTTTTTGAATATCTATGTTGCAGAGGTGGTGTTCAGACCATTTTGGCCCTGAGAACCATATAAAGTAACAGTGTTAAAAATGAATCCTATCTGGAGGGGGAAAATTGATTATAATTTCTGGCACATTTCTTCAGTGTCTTATATACACACCAGCCTGTGCATACAGAAATGCCATCAGGAGAATCTTTGACCATTGGAAAGGTTTTTGCACTCCTTTTCCATCCATATTTCTAAAGATGTGTTATTTAAAAACCCATGCCATACCAATTTCTGTGTTACTGCTACGTACCTTAACACTTTCTGTATGATGTTATGCATATACGTACAGTATGTATTTAAATAATGAGGGAAAACAACACAACTGGCCAGCGCAATGGGTTAAATTATAATTATCATCCTATGTGTCACATCTGCTGCTTTTTGATTTTTTTATGAGTCAGGGTTAGATGAGTGATGCGCCAGTTAGATAAAGTGGTTTTTGAAATATCTGACCTTTCAGCGTTGTTAAATAATTTAGTACACTATTGTTTCTATAGTAACAACTCTTTCAGTGGGACTTGTATGGTGGACACGTCACATAATCCGAGTTTATAATAAACACCTTTCAAAAATGTGTTGTTATTTAACAAAGAAAAACGTATAAACCATTGATATGGTGAAGTTTTAATTAACATTTATGGAAGGAGTCTCCAGTGTCAGAGGTAAGGCTGTTCCTTTAATTTTTCTGCCACAGGAAAGTCTAAGGAGAGAGGACTGGTTATAGCTCCTAGAACAGGAACAAACTTGATTTGTAGATGTCCCACAACATTAAATGTAACTATAAATGGATAAAAAAATATGTGTTGTTCTTTTAATAAATACAAAATTGTTAGCGTTGACATAATGCTGTGGTAGAAGAGGAAGGATGTGCTGTTATGGGAAACTAGTCAACTTTGGAGTAGTAACAGTAACACCACTGATAATTTTCCAAGAACAGCATGTCCTGTTTTATTTTGTTCCATTATTATTTTCTCACTCTGTCTTAGTTCATTTATCTTTGTGAATTATTTTTAACATTATGCAGTCTTTGTGACCTCCTAATATGAGAGAAAAGTCCACATTCCCAGCCTACGGGTCCAGACTTCATACTGTAACCTCTTATCTTCCCTTTTAGTTTCACTGTAGTTACACACCAGGCCTTTAATCTGTTTTATTTGCTTCTACAATTGTGCACTACAGTATAACATTTTATTACATCCCATTAACGAATTATCAGCAGTGTAATAGTCAAATTGGATAGTACTTATCTCGAAACTTAATGAGCTAGGCCTCTCTAAATTATATGTTATCTGCCTAATTATTCATTCATTCACAAAAGTTACATCCTCGATTGTAAGCACTTAGATACTGAAATCTACAGAAAAAAAGTGTTCAGTTGTAAAGTCATGGATTTTGTTTTAATAGTTGTTGGGCAGAAATCCGTTGGTGGGTTTGCTAATGGTTTAAATGGTCTTTAAGGTTGTGGGTTCAAGCCTCAGGTCCAGCAGGGATTGTAGGTGGGGGGAGTGAATGACCAGCGCTCTCTTCCACCCTCAATACCACAACTGAGGTGAGACCCTTGAGCAAGGCACCAAACCCCCAACTGCTCCCTGGGCACCGCAGCAAAAAAAAAAAAAAAAAGGCTGCCCACTGCTCCAGGTGTGTATTCATGGGGTGTGTGTGTGTGTGTGTGTGTGCACTTGGATGGGTTAAATGCAGAGCACAAATTCCGATGAGGACACCATTGTGCATAATGTTGGAGACATCATTAAATAGGGATGGATAAAGTTTTGTTTGCTTCAGTTCATGTCTATTACTATGACAGCATTTTAGGGCCACTGTATAAAAATAAAAATGCAAGATTTCAAGAATATAAGTCATAATATATAATGTTACATGAAACAAGTTGCAATATTTCAAGAAAAAAGTCACAAGTTTACTTTTTTTGAGAAAAGTAATGTTATGAGAAAAAAAGTTGCAATATTTTTTCTCAGTATATTATGACATTTTTTTTTATATTATGACTTTATTCATGATATTAACAATCTTGTATTTTTATGTTTAAAACAGTGGCCCTAAAATGCCATAGTGCTATCACAGTGAGAATGGCGAGTATACAGAGATGAGTTCAGGACCAAGGACAGCGGCATGTTGGAGCAAGGTTATACTGTATGTGTGATGTCCTACACATAGTCAAATATTGACATTTTCATACATAAATTATTCTAACACATTCAGAATTCTAGATGGTTTGCTTAATTAAAAATGGCATGCAAGTTCAAATGGATCAAAAGTTCAAAAGGTCTGAAAATCACTGAAGTTAGCAGGCATCAAGTATTATATTATGTTATATATTATATTATTAAATTATACACACACACACACACACACACACACACTTCGTCCACTTTAATAGGAACACCTACATACATACATACATATATATATATATATATATATATATATATATATATATATATATATATATATATATATATATATAAATAAATGTATGTATGTATAAATATACAGTTATTTTGCTCAGCTCAGTAATTAGCTCAAAATTTATATGACATTTTATTTAAAACACTAATAACGTGTGTTGACTTTTTTGGGGGGGATTTAGACATAAATTCCCAAGGCCTGCTACATGTATCATGATCAAACATGTTAGACTGGGAGGAGCAACACTTAACGAAGTAAGAGAAATCAGGATAATAGTAAATCTAACATTGGAGTGTAGCTCCCGAGTGGTTGCCATACTTTCCGCCCCCTGTCAATCACAGCAACACTAGCCAATCATGGGTGTCTGTGAGCTCATATATGCAGAAGAGGGCTGATAGCAGATAGGGTGGGAATTGGCAGGTGACCAAATTTGGAAGAAAATACGGTGAAATAATTTGGAGTGGTTTGAAGGTGATTTACATCCGATATATTTCTAAAAACAGCCTTAAATTAACAGTCTATGAGTGTGAACAGTGTACATGACAGGGATGCATAGTTCTGGAAACAGACTTTCCTTAATCACAAGTGAAGTGCTATCACAAAGTGAAAAAGGAGAAAACATTTCATCCCAATTCCACTGAGAGATGCCATTCACAATAGGAAATGAGTTCTCATTTTGATTATCAGCATCATCCACATTTTCAATAATCACTGATTAATTCAGTCACTTCTGTACTGTTTGCTAGAGTTCTTGTTTTTAATGTAATTTAATGTTTTATTAGCTTATTTAAACATTTAAGGAAATTTAAAATTCAGTGTTGAGTATTGGAGGGATTTCATTCTGTGTTTTTTTAATGAGGTTATTTTACAAATAATGACTGATAAAAACATGATGAATGTATGTAAAGGCTCAAGTTTGAACAATAACCCGACCTCATAGGATTGACCTTTACAGTCTCTCAGCCGGCACTGAAAATGAGGTTGATTTTGTTAGGGTTTGTTTAAGTATGCCAATTGGGACAGATGGTGCTCATAGCATGTTATTTTAGTCAAGCATATTACCAATCAACGCATAAGAGATTTGAAGAAAAATGGCATTTAGGATCAAATATAGGTCTTGTGAGTAATTGGGAAAGCATAATATTTAAATTTAGGTCAACTGGATGTAGCAAATGTGGCACTGTTGTTTATATCAGCTAGAAACTGGGTTACGAAGAATATCTATGTTGTTCTTTCTCCTACTCTTTTTCTCATGGTCTCTGACTCTTCTCCCTTCACTCTGTCTAAATCTCTCTTTCCCTCTCTTTCTCATACATGTATGTATGTCTGTCTATCTCTCTTGCCCAGTTTCTGTTCTCATGGCAGTCACATTACACACTGTAAAAGCACAATGTTTTTTTTTATTTATTCTTTTTTTTTATTCTTTGGGACTGTTCAAACCGCCATACGCTTGTTCAATGACATTGAGGATAAATCAAGGCCATTCAGTTCTGAGGAATACAGTAATAATTCTGCTTCATATAGTCTTAGCTTTGACCAATTTGCATATGAATGCATGCACATTTATGATGAAATCCATTCATTAATGCCAAGCTGGCAGGCGTTTATTATTGTACGGAGGAACACCTGCATGCTCCTGTAATTAGTCCCATTACCCAACACACTCCTTCACGCCTGAGCATTGATTATCCACCGAATGGAAATTGTATTCGTAGACTACACAGCAGGCTCCTGCTGCACATTAAAAAGAAACGCATGCACTCACGCGCTCATTCTCTTGCTAATCTCCTGCCTGAGTTAGCACTTATGACGCAGAGAATAAAGTCAAATAATACGGCCCACCGCCTCTCAGACAAATGTCCCACATTAGCATGTGAATATGTATTGTATTCCAGTCTCCCTTTGCTTGGGCATATTTGAGTATAAACCAATTTCCTTCCTGTCTCATCCGATAAGTCACTTTGCATCGCTCTAAAAGGCCATGTTTAATATTTCATATCAGGTGCGCATATCTCCTAGTTTTGCCATATGGTGCTTGAGCGTTAGACTATAATCCCATTTCACCAAATGTCATGGAGAAGACTATTACCTTATTTTGTGCTCTTTTTACTCTGCACGTGCTGTCAGAAACTTTAGATGGATGTTGCTGAAGTTGATGTGTGTGCATATATATATATATAATTCTTATAAAGGATTAAAGACTGCACTTTTGTTTGGACAGGAAGTTCACAGGAAGTTAGGTGTTTCATCATGTCGCACAGAAGATAAGCAGTCACACACTGCAGAGAAACCTGAATTTAAGCACTTTAAAAAGCTGAGTGGATTGAAGACGAACAGGGATGCACCTAAAAGTCTCAACAATTCAACAAGAGATGCAGTTTAGGTCATTGTTCGAATTTTACAACATACAGACCTCATACAGAAATATTATTAATATTACGGGATACAGAAATATTCTCTGCTCAAGCGGTATAAAATAAAATTAAATTAAATTTTTAAAATGACAAATACATTGCATTTCAATGCAATTCCTTTCATGTTCAAGCCCAGCTGGATATTCTGATGGGTCTGCTTCTATAAATTGGCACCATGCATCACTGAGTGGGCGTGGCTAATGAGTCAAAGGGCTTGTCACTCCAGCTGACCAATAGACATTACAGTTTATACCTTCTTCTAAAACTTACCTACCTGTGAAAAATGGCAATTAAGACAAAAGGGAGCAGGTAGCTTTTTTTTTTTAATTACATTTGATTTATTTCTTACTATTTGTATGTGCAATGTATATTTTTAGATATTGATATTTAATACTATTCTTGTAGATCATGCCATTTTTTTCAATACTTTTGCTGCAAATATAACTCCATATTCTCTCTTTTACAAATATTTGTCTATCTGTCTGTCTGTCTGCCTGTCTCTCTCTGTCTCTCTCTCACACACACACACACACACACTGAAACAGATTTATATGGTAAGCTTCAGGCGATTCTGTTGAGATTGTTATTGGTTCTAGGCCTGAATGGTTTTCAGTGTGATTCTGGATGTCTTTCAGGAAAAATTAGCCATTAAGATGCCACAATCCTCATCACAGCAAACGAAAATGGCTGAATCAAATATAGCATGGCCTGCAGTGGTGGAAATACTCCAGTTCTCTTCAGACTAATTAATGTCAATTTCAGAGCTTGTTTTGTTGCACTCGGTCTTGTCGTAAATTACACTGGCAGTAGATCCTTTGCTTTAAGTCTGCTTTTGCAGATTCGGGCCAGGATTAATCTGTTTTGGCCTTAAACTGGTCTTTGGGCTGTTTGACGTTTAGAGAAGAAAGTGGTTGTACTGTGGTTGCTTATCGGAGAGATAATCACTAAGCCTGAAACACAGGAGCTGAGCTACTGATGAATGGCTGTGACACCACTGCTGATTAGGAGCTGTACAAATGTACTTTTACTCATTTGTCTTATCTGAATGAGCACACAGCCCAACACAGCCAACTGTAAAAAGCAAAGTTACGGTGGGGGAGGGGTAATTGCTTGTAGCTGTAATTATCACTTCCTTTATATGAAATCAAATTAAATCCTGCTTGATGGTTGGAACATCCAGAGGATCAGGCTGGAGTTCTTTAACACTTTTTCCTCCTGTGTAAATTGAGTGACTTGACCCAGTGTGTGGAGAGATTGGCCTTTGGAGCATTCTTTCTAAGCGCTTATCATTGATACATATTAGGGGACACATGGGCTGGTTGGTGTGGCTAATTTAGTAAACACACTCATGCCTTATTAACACATTGTTGGCACAATATACACTAAACCCTTGTTGATATGAAAAAAAATATTTTATGCGATAACACACCCAGTACTCCAACATTTGTTATTTAACATAATTATTCAAAAATACCAATCAAATGTATGACAAATGCATAGTTCTTTGGAAAGTTTTATGTCACTTTAAGTCAAAACCACTCAACAAATTAAGAAAAAACCCCAAATCAACGTCTGGATTTAAGACCTGTTAGCCAGATTTGTGACAATTTGTTCTTCATGCAAGGGTTGAGAAAAATGATCTACCATATGGAAATCAATGTTTTATTTCATTAATCATTTCTGAACTGTGTGTGAATGGGTCTGAATTCATCACAGAAGCGACCTTGGTACTAGAGAATTCATGTCAGAAAAGTCTAAGATCACAAAACAACAAAAGGAACCTTAGACCAGAAAATGAAGAGTGGCAATGCAGAGACAATACTTTTGATTCGGGACTTGATAGATGATATTTTGCAAAATGGTTTTTAAAGGTTATTGAACATAATAAGTTTGAAAACTCTTTTCAACCATGCTGTCTCAGTCATGGAAATGTCTTCACAGAGCAATAAATATTGTTTAAAATAGGCAGGTTAACACAATGATAATGTAAATAATGTATTTCTGTGTTGATTTGGTGGCATTTTGTGCTTTGAGTGAGAAACTAGTTACCCCTAGTAACCCAAAAGAGTAGTAATCATCCCTTAAATCTTATTCTAGACAATAAAAAAGTATGGAACCTGTTATTAAATTTTACACAAAAATTATGTTTGTGATGCTGCAAAAATTAGTAAATTTCCCCATATGAAATTGTGGTCCAGCCACACAGTCTTACTATTCACTATTTCCACACAAGCTCATCTTATGTTAAGGTTAGGACAAAGAAGCTAGTTAGCAGTCATTTGTACAAAATCCAGTAAACGTGTTTACAACTGTTAGCATTCCTATGAATTTATGAGCTCAGATTGGAGTCACAAATGAGATATAAGCACTAATGCAAAAAAAAAAAAAAATAGCCACTTTATCCTGGTCAGATTCATGGTGGATCCAGAGCCTATTCTGGGCATGAGGCAGGGACATGCCGTGAATGGGACACCAGTCCATCATAGGCAACCATGCACACACATTCACACCTATGGGCAACTTGTCCTATCAGCCAGTCAACACAATGCATAAAATCATGCTGATACAGGTCAAGAGCTGCTTGTGTTCTTCAAACATCAGAATGGGGAAGAATATGATCTCAGTGACTTTGATAGTGGCGTGGTTGTTGGTTCCATGGTTGTTTGAGTATTTCAGAAACTGCTGATCTCCTGGGATTTTCACTCACAACAGTCTCTAGAGTTTACACAGAATGCAAAAAAAACCCCAAACCATCCTGTTAGAGGCAGTTCTGTGGGCAGAAAAGTTTTGTTGATGAGAGAGGATAGAGGAGAATTGTGAGACTGGTTCGAGCTGACAGGAAGGCTATAGTAACCACTCTTTACAGCCATGGTGAACAGAAAAGCATCTCGAAATGCACAATACGATGCTGCAACAGCAGGAGACCACATCTGGTTCCACTTCTCTCAGTGAAGAGCAGAAATCTGAGGCTACATGGGGCACAGACTCAGACAATTGAAGACTGGAAAAACTTTGCCTGGTTTAAAACTAAGAAATGTTATCTAATATACTGAATGTATCTATTAATACATAATACAGATTAGGTGTACTCACTCATTTTGGAGGGTGGCAGAGATCAGAGAATTAATCTGAGTGCAACTGCTCACTGTGTGGTAATAATGATGGTAATAAAGAGTCATTTATGTTATTTATTTATGCTTTTAAAGCTTCTCGCTGGGTCCCATTAGTGACATTAGGCAGCTGCTGCCAGTTCAAGTATCTGCTGCTCATACACACACACACACACACACACACACACACGCATCATCCAAAATATTTACTCATGTACAGATACATATGGGTGCACACTCAAATTGCACACTGTCTACTGTATGTGACTAATAAAGGCTTCTTCTTCTTCTTCCACATGTGTATACACTCACACAACAGTCACATCCATCAGGGTCCAAATTAAAGTCCCGAGTTGAAATTTCAATGTAGGTTTTCACAAATAACTTTGCTCCTTTAAGCTTCACTGATATAATTGAATGTAAGTGTGTTCTAATTAGTGACATTAAGGATGATAAAGCAAACATATAAAGGAGTGTATTGAAAAGATCATATGTTAGTTATTACAACAACTGCATAGTAAATGTTACCACTTGAAATGAATGAAATTTGGTGTCACCATGAAAAATGAAGCAAATTGTGTATTGGTGCAATCGACTTAACTCGGAAGTGAGAATTCAGAACTCTGAATTACATCATTTTTGACCTCTGTGTATTTGAGCAACAAAGTGGGAATAAAATATGGACACCTACATGTTCGTCTTTTGTTAGCAAAAATATAGTCCGCTATCTGTGATGAATGATGTACATTTTCCTCCTCGAAACAGCAAACTGTATAGTCAGTGTTATAGATTTATCAAGCAAATATGTCTGTATGTTGATTGATCTAAAATAAATACTAGTATATACATTATAACCTATTTAAAAATAAAGAAGTGCTACTTGATGTTGTTGATTCTGTGAGCAGCCATGTTGACTTGACGTCATGTGCCACTTGCCTTTCCAAGTAGGAATTCCAAGTTGAGGAGCATTTTCTTGGTTTTTCCTAATCAGAGGATGGAAATTCTGAGAATACAGCATATGAACAGGATTGTAGTACAAATTTCAATGTGTATTTAATTTTATTTAAAGAGTGAAATAAGTATTTATGAGTATACACATCATTTATCTACCTTATTTTGAAATGTGGAAGTAACTTTTTTTTTTTTTTTTTGCTTTTACTCAAAATAGTAACAATTGTTACTGACCCAGCTGAGGCTGATCAGACCTCAGCTTGTGTCCAGATTAGCTACTTTGCCCCATGGCTCTCCTCCTTTGAGCCATAGCCATCTAGAGGCTCTTTCTGCCTCTAAGTGGTGTTGCAAATGGCAAAGCCTCTTCAGTCGACTTTGATCGAGTAGCACCTTTCCCTCCAGCTGCCTTGTCTGCAATTGCAAGTCCCTCATATTTAGCGAGTTTCTTTTCAAAGGCCTCCTCTAAGCGAGCTTCCCAGGGGACTGTCAGTTCCAGCATGATGACTTGCCTAGTGAATTCAGACACATGGAGGATGTCTGGCCTCAAGTCGGTGATCACAATATGCTGAGGGAATTTTAGCTGTTTCTCCAGGTCCACCAACAGCTGCCAGTCTCTTGTGGAGGCCAAGATTCCTGCAGATGTTCTTGCAGAGGTAACTGGCTGTTCCCTGGCTCTAACAAAGGCAATGGCCTGTTTTAAAGAGCAGGACTGCTTGCTCCACTTGACTTCACTGGTTTTCGTGATGATGTTTAGGACTTGGTTGTGCCATCAGCAGTATCTCCCCTCCCCTACTGCCTTGGAGCAGCGGCTCAGGATGTGCTCAAGGGTTCCATATCTGGAGCTCAGCCATCTTCTGAGGTGAGAGATCTCCAAGGCTTCTACAGTCAAAACTGGCAATTCATTCACCAGGAGTGGCCAAAATATTCTAGGCAGAATGCCATGCTGTAAAGCCAGGCTTTAAATCTTCCTGGCAATCCTGGACCCTCCAATGCTGAAGCGGACCGAGTCGACCACCTTTCCCCTCTTCAGCACCAGGGATCTGCAGCTGAAGGAAGTGCAAGAGGTTGTCCGCTCTCTGAAGTAGTCAGGGATGAGGCCTCTTTTTCTAAAAAAAGAATGTTAGTGTTTGTTGCTGAGATGGAAATCAAATTTCTAAGTAAAATAACCAGAAGTGGCTGACTGTAAAGCATCTCAAACTACCCATGTCCATTCAAAATATGATGGATGCATGCAAAAAAAAAAAAAAAAAACTGGCATAGCATAGATGCTCTGCATAGACGAATAATGTGTCTCTCCGTGCTGTTGTCCCTCTTCAGATCTCTTCAGACTCTAGTACTTAATCTGTTATCAGCTTTAAAAGTTCACATCTCTTCAGAACGTTTTGTCCATTTTCTTTAAAGTAGTCCAGAATCACTATATCCAATATCACTAAGCCACTGAAACTCTTCAGTCTATATCAAACGCTGGGCCTCACTACTCAAGAAGAACCAAGATTGTTTGAGTGGGATTTTACCGATTTATGACCTTTGCCCCTGTGTGGGGTCGAGACCAGGCTAGACAAAAAGACTTGTGTAACTGCATCTCCTTTGAAGTGAACTGTATTGTGTTACTCTGTCACCAGATGCGATGATCAGTACAATAAGTGGCACTGTACAAACACACTCAATAGTAATTAATACTACTGTTTTGCAAGTACAGTACAGTCAGACCCAAATGTCTGAGTGCAATACCAAAAAATGTTTATGGAAAAACTAATACAAGACATCATTCAGTTAATCCTTACAGGGGTATTTAAGAATACATTCTTTAAAACTACAACAAACCCATTTCAACTGTTTAAAAAATTCTGTGTGAAACTGAAATTTAGAATTTTTTTAATATATATTTTTAAATTGTTATGACATCATGTAGTTCATTCAAATGGTAACAATAATATGTTCCTAACACAGAGTATTAATACTAACCCCATTATAGAACTCTGAGTGAGACACAGTTCTCTGACGTCAGCTGCGCCTCCTGGTTGAAAAACATAGCGGGAGACTGTAGTGATTTGTACTGATGTGATTTGTGTCAGAATTTGTTTTCTACAAAGTCATGTTGTGCTTTTGGGTGTCTGAATTGGAAGTGCTCATAAACAGACTGGTTTTTTCCACATACTATCGAAACGAACCTTTCCAAGCCAACAGAAGGGAGGGATAATTGGTCTGAAGAGTTCCGTCTTTGCAGTGTGCATTTCATCTCAGCTAAAGAGCTAACTATCATATCAGTGTAGTTGTCTTGCTAACTAAGAATTTAACAGGTGTAGCTTACTAGCTAGCTAACATGCCTGATTTATATTACTTCAACAAACCTATACACATTAGCTCACCTAAAGTCTACAGCAAGAAACTAGCTAGCTAATGCTAGATATACTAGGTCATAAATTTGAACAGATCTGAACAAATTTAGCTAACTAATCATGTCCATTATAGGCAAATTTGTTCAGCTTACAAATGAGTTTATGGCATCCATTTGGGCAGCACCTCAGCTTTCAGTGCCACGACATCCTTGATGTTGTAATCATAAAACATTACATCTTGAATGTGTCCACAAACAACAAAGTTGTAAGCATCAAGAGAATTTTATGCCTTTAATTCCTCTCTAGTATAAATGCTTGAGGTTTCTATGTATGATAAGTATTTATGTACAGGTATTGCAAGCTTAGCATCATTTAGTCACTGACAGGACACCATGCCATAAGGATTTTCTAGGGTTACACCATTTGAAAGTGTAATTTTAGGCAAATAGCACTCTTTGTCTTATAGTATTAATTGATAATAATAAGTACATAACACTTTAGCTACTGTCAAGCCAATTCCTAAATAAAATTCTCGATAGATTTTTGAGTCAGATTATAAGCAATAGCATCAGGTTGCTAGGCTTCTCAGGTCTTTTTGCAACCAAGTTATGGACATCTTGTTTCACACCAAAGGGGTCTACATGCATTATTTACCCTATGCATTATTTTCCATACTGTTCTCAGTAAAAACTTGCTTTATGCACATATATTAGTGAACAGTAAAGCAGTCTCACATTTTTGGACTGTACTTTATAAACCCAAAATGTCTTCTAGCCTCTTTTCCTAAACTGACATGCTGATGAACAACATGCAAGGAAATCACCAAGAACAAGAAGCCTTGGAATTTAAAGAGGCTCCTATTTCTATGTTCTTTAACTGCATATAAAATGGCAGTTTCTCATGGTTAATAGGCCTGAGTGATTGGCCAGACTTTTATAGCTTTTACAGTCTCAGCAGTTGTGTACTGGGGTTTGTTCTGTCATTTAAATGTAGTTAAGTTTCAATTAATCATGAAGGCTTGAGTCCAAACCTGTCTGTGTGTATCTACAATCAATGAAACTTTCAGTCTTGTAAAGATTCAAGGATCACAACCGATCCAAGAAGAAGACAAATAACTCTTGGCTCTTACTGATAGCATTGATTAATAGGCTTTATTTCATGGGGTGTATGATGGATGGTGGTACTTTGGAGCATCATGGTAAGCCAGGGAAGCTGAGAGATGGGGATTTCGTGTGTCTTTTTCAACCCATCTTTTTATTTCAGTAAAATTTTTAGCAAAACCTTGCTGTCTTATGCAAAGTACAATACATAGAGCTGAAAAAAAAAACTTTACTAACATTACATATATTTACATGTACATTACTAATTCAGACTTGTTAGATTGGACGGCTAGTCAGCAGCTAAAAGAGGACTAAAAATGAGGAGGTAAACTATAGAAGCCAGTGCAGAATTAAGAATGTGTTCCTCCTAGATATTGTTTGAAGTAGGCGGTTTTATCTTTATCCTTGAGAAAGGAATGGACACACCGAGTTCAGATTAGAACCAGAACACTGAAGCTGTGAGATCTTGCCTTACGAGAAGGACATGCCCTGAAGTTTAAGACCTGAGGTGCCAAGAAGGAGTGTATTTCTGAACTAGGGTGTGGAGATAATCGGGTGCTGAGCCAACCCTTTGAGGCCTGGAATACAAGGACAAAAGTTTTGAATTTGATTCCTGCTGCAACAGGAACCCTGTGGAGTGATCTCGGTGAGCAAGTCATTGGGAGGGTATGAACCAGCTGAGCAGCAGAATACAAATCCTTTATAAAGCAGTTACAGCATTTGAAGGGAGAACGTAAGTAAGTAAGTAAGTATCAGTGGTCAAATCTGGAAGTAAGTAGGTTGCATAAGAAATTGACTGGTTTCTGTAATTAAAAAAAATCATATTGTTCTGAATTCGTGAAGAGATCTGCAGGATGTGTCGGCTGATATATTCAGAGATGTTGAGCTTATAATCTAGAACATGGGGCAGTCAACTGGTGTAGCAGATTCTATTCTTTCTATTCTTTTCACATACTTTCATGGATGAGAAAATATTATGCAGATTTATCTTAAAAAAAATTTTTAATTGACTTTTTATATATTGGTGACTTTGTGCTTCCGCTATCCCCTACCCCTGACCAAGCCAAACCAACACCACAGACATGCTAGCCTAAGAGTGGCCATTTCCCTCTGAAAGGAATACTTCAGGGATGTTATATTGCTTGTTCACACACTGCTGGGTTTTGTTGTGGTTTTATTATTGGAAACAGAAGCACTTGTGTCATATTATACAACAGTTAGTCCCGGTCCACTAATTTGATTGGACGAGCAGTGGTCCTGAGTGGTACTTATATTTTATATAACCGCACTATTTCACTGTGTGTATCACAAAAAATTCCACCACCTAGTTTGAAACTTTGAAACTAGCAACTTCATCAGTGGACATGGTAAATGATACATTTTTCATGAATATAACGTTTGACTTAAAATATATAAGCTCATAAGATGAAGATGAAAAGGAAGCAAGGACGCCAATATTACCAGAATCACCTTTAACGGGAATGTACAAATCAATGTGAGCTAGCTAGATGACGAGTTATAAAGTGATTGTAGCTTCTCCGGGATCTGTTTCTGTTAGCGGAGCAAAAATAAACAAAACAATTGGGAATACTGTGTCCAAAATGTCACTTACTCGATATTAAGTTCTTCTTATTGAACTGTTGTATAAAAGCAATATCACACTTGCAATCATGTGGTTATATACTGAATATTGGCACAGCTGTGATTAGCTACAACACTCATCCTGTTTAATTAATAAGTAATTTAGAGATAAAAAGTCACAATTATGACTATTATCTTGCATCTGTGAGGAAAAAATGTCAGTTCTGTGTAACTCAATTACAAGAACAAAAAAAGTCTAATTTTTAACTCACAGTTGTAAGATAAAAAGTCTTAAATATAAAATAATAGTAATAAATCCGTGTAATATTTTCTCATACATGGCAGAAACGAGTTTCCATAAATAAGAGAACTGATGACATGGCTTGCCTAAAAAACAATAAAAACAGAATGTTTAAAGATGATTGGACAAACCAGTATGCATTTATTTTCCCTGCTACGGCTTCAAAATATATGTACGTCATCTACTGAGAGTCTGTGGCATTAATGAAAAGTAGTAATATGAAGCACCAGTACAGAACAAAACATAACCACTTGGAATTGTCTTATATTTTTCACTAAAAAAACCAATCTATTAAACTAGTAATGAGTCAGCATTAAACGATCATTGTTGTCGCCATTCAGTCATAGATTCGGTTTAGATTTCATTCATGTTAGTTATATGGGTATTTGACTTGTCTTCATTGACTGTAATTTTGATTAATTATGCTTTGCTGATCTGTTATTTCCTTTTGTAAATTCGAATGCTTTTTGAGCTTTAGCCATTTGAAAGGTGCTATATAAATAAATAAATAAATAAATAAATAAATAAATAAATAACACTTTTATTATCAGCCCACCCTCATCCAGAGTCTTTTCTCTCTATTCATCTCAGAGGACATCACCATCTGCAGAGGACATTCAATGCCAACAAGTCTCTATCCTCTCAGACACAGATGTACAGTAGATCAGAGACAGCAACAGGAAGAGACGGGCTCCTCTGCCCCCACCATCTGCCCCCTACAAATTAGCAAGTCTTAGAGGAGGAAAAAAACAGCATTAATCACTTGACAATTAACGGCGAGTCACAGCCAGAGGCACAAGTTTAAAGTCTTCCCACCATCTGCTATTGAAATCAGAAGTGGCTGGATGTAAATGAAGTCTCTTTATTAAGGCTATTCGAGGAGTGATGGTCATAACTCATATTACCAGAGAGAAAACAGGCTGAAGCATTTTGTGTAGCTAGATATGTTGGCCTAGTTTAACAACACGCAGAGAGAGTTCAAAACCTGGACACCAGCATACTGGAAGTTAAGGACGAACAAGAAAAAAGGGCAACAAAAGAAACTTTACCAAGAGATAAAGAGATGTATATTGTATTTGGGCTACCAGAAATTTAGTCTGAGTTATGTTCTAATTATGTTAAAGGATTAGTATTTGTATTATCATTTATTAGAATATAAATGAGCCTATAATTTTATATTGGACACAGCAGCACTACACTATACATTCATATCACATAAACCACAAAGGTAAAAATAGGGTGATTTCTCAAGCATAGAAAATCACAAGGATGCAACATCATAATTCTAATATAAACAATAATGTTTCAATCTTCTTGTTGTTGATATTGTTGGCTACATTTAACATTTCTTATGCAACAAGTGATCCACATAAAACTGCTATCTTTAACTTGTCTTTCAATTAACATTTTCTTATTTTGGATCCTGCAGAACACAGTTTGCCTAGACACCAAATGGCTTTCTATTTACTACATAGGCTCACTAAATAGGGTGTAACATAATAGTGTTGTAGTACCTTTCTAGTGCAATATACTGTATGTTCAGTAGAACACCGTTTGAGAGGCTGTAATTCGTGCCTGAGAAAAATCTGCTACTTGTAGTATCACCTTGTTGTTTTTTATATTTGATTAGAAAATTGATATATAATTTCACAAGGGTCATTTAGCCAAAAAGTTTTAATAGACTTACATTAGTTAGCTACTAACTAGTGTATATTGGACTAATTTGAGTGAAGTATGGGGGCTGGATGTGTGAAAAAGTGTACTGTTGTATCCAGACAGAATTTATGGATGTGAATTATCAGTGCTGGTCATGATGGAATTCACTATGACACAATGCAAGAATTTTATTTGAACTTTATTTAGCTTTAAAGGACAACAAAATAACCGGACGGGAATGGGATTTGAAAAAAAACAACAACAATTCCTCATCCACCTCTACATCTAACATAAAAGCGATATGAAAGTGCTAACGTCTCATAAAACAAAACAAAAATAAAAACTTTTCCCAGAGCAGTCTTACACAATATGCAGTTGACTGTAGAATGTTATAATAACCTCCGCTCTTCTAGGAAGGCATTCCACTAGATTTTGGAGCATGGCTGTGGGGATTTGTGCTCATTCAGCCACATTCATGAGGTCACATTTGTGATTCAGGGCATTTGTGAGGTCAGGCACTGATGTCGAGCGAGGAGGCCTGGTGTGCAGTCAGTGTTCCAGTTCATCCCAAAGATGTTCAGTGGGGTTGAGGTCAGGGCTCTGTGCAGAACACTAGAGTTCTTCTACTCCAACCTTCACACACCATGTCTTCATGGAACTCTCTTTGTGCACAGGGGCATTGTCATGCTGGAACAGGTTTAGGCCTCTTAGTTCCAGTGAAGGGAAATTGTAATGCTACAGCATACAAAGACATTCTATACAATTGTGTGCTTTCAACTTTGTGGCAACAGTTTGGGGAAGAACCACATATGGGTGTGATGTTCAGGTGTCCACAAACATTTGGCCACATAGTGTTGTTTTAGTGACGGAGAAAAATCAAATCTCTAGGAAACTCACTTCCAATGAGTATGCTTCACCTGTTATCTAGGTGTCTAATATGTACATATTATGAGTGAAATTGGAGCTTGGATAAAGCAGGACTGGAAAAAGCAGCACCTTATCAAGCCTGAATCTGTGCTCTGGGCTAAAGGCTAAATACCGCCGCAAGGCAGACAAGACTAATCAACTCTTACGAAGTATCTGAGTGTCCTTTCCTCTCTCTTAAATCAAATTATAGGTTAGGACTACACATTTTGTGGTTGGTTGGAATTTTTAGAAGTGTCATAATTTCTGTAACGCATGCTCAAACAGTGATGAAGTGATTAACAAGCCTGATTAATATGTCCAAGCGGTACCATTTCCCCTCGTTGCATCTAAACTGAGACACAAAGGTTGTGTGTACACAGGTAGTATCAAGAGCAGGAAAAATCCATGTTTATTTGTCTCAGCCAAACTCCAGAGAACTCAATCTCAAGGTCACACCTGCGTTGTAGCCTATTGACTTTTTGTATGGAATGAAAAAGGGATACTGGACATGAAATTTGATGGTTTTTCCACCTCGTAAGCCAGGGTGGTAATGCTAGCAAATACAGTGTTTCAGCTTGAAGTATTGTTTTACTCACACCTGCTAGATTTGAGTTGTTTGTCATGTGTATAACCTTTGAATAAATGCATGAATGTGGATTTGTTGATCAATATTGTAAGGGAAAATAAGCTTACTATTTGTTACTCAGTCTGTACATGGGATAACTGTGGGTTTGTTGTAAATACAGTCTGTTGTGATATACTGATCTGAATACACCATAGATCTTGGTGAAGCAGGACATCATTAATAACAACATTACCTCAAACAAATTTAATTTGAGAGGCTATCACATTTGACTTATGCTACAGGCTACTATGTAGTAAATTTTGGCAGCTCATTTTGAGCGGATTTAGATGTATTTTTGTACGACAAAACATTTGTTTGATACAGCAGGTCTTTTTCCTGTTGCCAGCGAGGAGCTCACATCATTAACCAGGTTTGCCAGGTTTCAGCAAAACATCTAGCAAAACTACATCTCATATTATATTCATTGCTACATTCTAGCAATTTCCCTATCCAAAAAATTAAATTCATGCACTGCTTCTTTAGCGTTTGTCACATTTAAAAAATATATGAAATCGTTGAAAATGTGACGTTGTAAGCAGATTCTGTGAAATACAAAAACCATACAGTTCTGTTAGATCTACCTGAGAAGCAGTGCTGGTTTCCTCCTCCAGATCCTCTCTGTTGGACTGCCAATATATCAGCCGTGTGCTACCTGGCAGTGACATGCCATCCTGGCCAGACATGAATTAAACTCATCACAGCAGGCAGCAAGCACCTGGTGCCTGCAAGACAGCATCAAGTCTCAGGTGTTGCTTTGAAGGGGACTGTTCATCTAGAAATACAGAAAAGGTCATTTAAAGAATAAATCTGTCCATATAAACAAACTTTCTCTGACATGTAATATTACTGTTTAACTATGTGTGCCACTGAGAGGCAGTTTAAAAGCAATATACACGTAGTTGAAGCCACACAGCGCACACAAGATTTATTTGTCGTCGTTCAAATTTAAAACGACGATAATTTACAGAGGTTTCTTGTTTTCTTACTCATCTTATTTTAATTTTATATGGCAGTTTTCTTACATTCATATTAAATATGTTCATTGGAGAAGATTATTTGCATACATTTTTCTAACACTCGAATTCACACACTACTGAGAACCTATCCTGGGAACACTGGGCCTGAGGCAGAAAAAAAAAACAGTCCATCGCACAACACCACATACAGTACATTCACACCTAGGGGCAATTTAGTATAGCCAATCCACCTGTTAGCATGATTTTGTGAAGAAATGAGAGAACCCAGAGGAAACCCACATGAACATGATGAGAACATGCACAGACGCTATACACAGACAGTAACCTGAGCTCAGGAGCGAGGACCCTGGAGCTGTGAGGTAGTCATTTGAACAGCTGTGTCATTGTGCTGACTGTAATTTGATTCAAGGTTTTTTAATTGCTATATATATATGCCAGTTTGGTGTTTAAACAAAAACTACTAGTAAAACCTGGGGGGACGCCGTGGCATAGTGGTTAGCATGCTTGCCTCGCACCTCTGGAGTCAGGGATCTGTGTGTGCAGATTTTTTTGTGTTCTCCCCATGCTCTGGTTTCCTCCACCAGTCCAAAGACATGGGTTGTAGGCTGAATGGCATCACTAAATTGTCTGCATGGGAGTGTGTGTGTACAATGGTGTGCCCCAAGTCCCCTGGGATGGGCTCCAGGCTCCCCGCAACCCCGTGTAAGATAAGCGGTACAGAAAATTGATGGATGGATGGAAAACTAGAACCTGTCATTAACCGTCCTGTCATTTGCTCCTCCACTGAGCATGCAGCAGCGTGATTCCTTCCCCAGTGAGCCTCTATTAGCACTTGTTGCACCAAATGGTCAAACGTTCCCATTTTATATAACTCTCTGGAGCTAAATGGGGCACAAAGCATGCTGACCTATGATTGTCCCACATCTAGAAAGGCGAGCAATTCAGTAGAACATCAGCTTATATCTGTCAAATAGCAAATTGTTTTTTAATCATTGGTCACTCAAAAGACCAAAACCCAGAGAACCCAGGGAGAACACACAGAAACTCCACACAGACCTGAGCTCAGGATCAAACCAGGGACCTTAGATGTTCTAGTTCTTGGCTATGGACAGGTTGTGAGTTCAACTTTAACCCTCAATTGGTTGCACTACTGGAATAAAAGGTCTGTCTTTTTTATTTGGAGGGGTGTGATTCTTTGTTTACTTATTGGCTGTTTGCTTCCTGAAGGCATTCTCCTCATAACCCTGTCTGATCCAATACACTCTGTTGTCGGGCTCTACAAAGAACCTTCAAGGTTCCCCCAGAGGGACAAGCTGAAGAACCCTAAGAACATGTCTTTATACTTGAGCTGGATATGGTCTTGCTGGTAAATTGCTTTGGTTAAAAACATCTCCCTAATGAACATATAATTAATAGTTGTCTTGTTGTTTCATTGAGAAAAAAACAGGACATGTATTTTTTGTAATTTGTGTCTTTTTGAGGTGCAGAATTAAATTGACTCAATCACTTCTTCACTGTCATGCTTGTATGGGAAGGTAATTTGAGATGCAGATTTTGGTCAGCCATTAAAATGCTGCATTAAGAGAAAGTATTAGAGATGGAGATATCTCAGAGGAAAGGGACGAGAAAGGAAAAGGTCATTAAGCGTCATGGGTGTTGGAGGATGCATTCGTGAAGTCCCTGAAATATTAGTAAAAAAAAATATCTTCTTCTTCAAAGCCTGAGCAATTTTCTGACATTCTGATATTTTTCCCATTAATAAGTCTGCATTATACACATATAATTGTGGACATTTTTGAAAAACCAATTGACCCAGGGTTTTAAAAGTTTTCTATTTCGCCTCGTTCCCATCATGGCAGTAATAAAAAACAGATTACAGCCGGAGAACTCTCCGATATCATCAGATACATCCACTTTTGGAGGCTTAGAGCAGTAAAGAGTTTCTGCCTGTCAGCGCTTTCACCTCTGCTTTGTCAGTGATTGAATTTAAAGCGTCTAACACCCAGAATTTTCACAGGCGATTCATAACAAATGTCTCCGATTCCCCAGGCTGAATGTGGATTTACCATTATTGATCAAAGCACATGACGTATCTGAAATTGCACTAGCACACATACAGAAAGTAGAAAAACATAATAAATGAGCGGCTTCTCTTTTAAGCTCTCAGAGAGCAAGGGCTCGTTCACCTCAAGAAAACTGATGTGGTTTTTTTTTAACTTTCACAAACACCTCTTCAAAATAGAGACATGTTGTGTCTGAAACCAGAATGTGTTTACTAAACAGTGTGCCGTGTTTTGGGGTTATTTGGGAATCGTGTCTGAAAGTACAATGAGGAACATGTGGTGCATTTATTATATTTCACTATTATAATGCACTGTATTAGCCTTCCACCGTAGGTCAAACCTGATTCCAGCGTTCTTCGTTCCTTTCCACTGGACTTAATCAGAAAGATTCTTTAAAATTATAAATTATAATTAAAAAATTGTAAGCCTGGTGCATTTATTCCTAATCTCTCAAATGTTAGCTAGCATGATAACAACTCTGACGAGTCACACCATCTGAATGCTAACAGCTAATGGTCACAATACAAACTGATGTGAGAAATACAAACTGTACTAAGCAGCGGATAGATTACAGGGATAGGTATTAGGCCTCATTCTTACTCTCACATATATTAAAGTAGTATGTTAGGTCAACTCTTAAAGCTATCAGATGCTAAATTGTCACCTTATCTTATATGATAAGAGAAATGTAGTGATGTTGGAAAATGTATTGAGTAGAAAGTAAAGATTTTTCTTTTGTATTGAGTGAAAGAGAAACTCAAGGAAAGTGCAGACACCTAAAAACAGATTTGTTACTTCCCGCCTCTGCCTTTTTGCTCACTATCTGTCAGCATAAAAAAAACCTGATAAAAAAAAAGGCAACAAAGAAAATTGTTGCTATATATATATATATATATACAGTCAGGTCCATAAATATTGGGACAGTGACACAGTTTTGGTAATTTTGCCTCTGTACACCACCACAGTGGATTTGAAATGAAGCAGTCAAGATGTGACTGAAGCGTAGACTTTCAGCTTTAATTCAAGGGGTTTAACAAAAATATTGCATTAACCGTTTAGGAATTACAGCCATTTT